>JANAVB010042420.1:31897819-32403161 GCA_029216955.1 Iris pallida
CCCCCCCCCCCCCCCCCCCCAAAAAAAAAAAAAAAAAAAATAGCCCACCCATGAGTCAGCAACTCAGCACCCGCTTGCCCACAAAAAAAAAACCAACAACAATTGGCCAATTGCCAATTTGCCATACAAGTCAAGTCACGCGAGAAGAGAGAGTCTGGACTGTGAGAGTCAAAGAAGAAAATTAGTATTTTCCTTCTTTTTTTCTTTCTTTCGTCTTCTTCGAGTTTCAGTTGATCGAGTTCGAGCTATTCACATGGACAGGAGAATCTCAAGGAGACAATCATCAGAGGTAAGTTTCTTCGAATTCTTGCAATTAATTATTTTTTCTGATTTTTTTTAAAATGTCGTACTCGCCTACTCCTCGGTACTTCAATTTGCTCAATTTCTCGGAATAGATTTTTTTTAGGAATTTAGCTTGATTAGGGTATGGGGTTGGAGAAAATTGGGAGATATAAAATTTTAGGGTTTGAAAAAGATTAGAAATAGGAGATAATGATATCTCTGACTGTGATGGTCAGATGGTGGATTATGGTTTGGGATTTGTATGTTCAACACATCCGAAAGCATCCTTGAGAGTTGAGGAGAAATATAATGCTTCTGCAGCTCTGCTATTTCTGTTTTTATTTAATTTTAGGGTTTGTTTGATATTTCTGGTTTGGGGCTTCGGCTTGGCCGCTTGGGCCCAGGGGAGAATCTTAGATTGTGTTTGCCCAGGGGAGAAGCTTAGATTTATTGTATTGCCGTATTGGAACTTTGTCGGTTTTGAAGTTTCAATTTTTTGATTCATAATTATGAAATGCCCAAGTTTTAATTTTTTTAGAAAACATTCTATATTTCCATAGAAGACCAACATGCATGGAAGTGCCACCCAAGTATAGTTCAGTGACTCGCTAATTCGCTATCCAGGCAACTGCTGAAAATTGTTCTGTAAGAATATTTCCAATCTTTTTAATTTACATTGAGAAATGTCGATCTATTAATTATCTTGCTAGTTCAGTTCCTACAATTCGAAGGTTACTTATTTCGATTGTTATCAGTTATATATTATAAATTGATAAATCATAGTGAGGCTTATACATGCTTTTTTGAGGCTTATATACATTGAAATGTTGCCTGATTTTGAACTTGTTCATGATTACCTAGTTCTAGAGGTCAACGGTTTTTATTCATTATGACATGTATTGAACCTTACAAATATAGAAGAAATTCTGCCGAATTTTCGACACGAGATTAGTAGTATTATAGTAGCCCATCCCAACTTTAGATCCTGGATCCGCCCCTGCAGCCTTCCATCGTTATGTAGAAGGCCCCTGGCTTTGCTTGCTTGTTTCGACGGAGTGAAAACAACTCAAATATATTTTCCTTGTAAATATGTGGCGTTCGGAGGCTCAATGCGTAAGCTTACTGATCTTGAAATCCCGCAAGTCGATTGGAAGGTATGGTAGTTCTTGAAAAAAAAAAAATCATCGAGGAAGTTGCAGGGAGACGGTAGTTCCTTCTTTGGAAGATCACTGAACAGCTAATGCTTTATATTTAGATTTGGTTCTAAATAAGTTTCGAAATTAGTGTTTGGGTCTCCATATTATATATAATTAGTTTTGGTCTCAAAAGTGTCACTAATGTCTCAAAAGGTCATCAAAGTGTACCAAAAGTGACACTAATTATTTTGGTGATACTTTTGAGACTCAAACACTAATTATGTATAATGTGAAGACTCGAACACTATTTCGAAACTTATTTGAGACCCAAAGTCTGAATATCCTATTTTTTTAATGTTCAGAATAAAGGCGTGAAAAATATTTTTCAACATTTAAAACAACGTGAAAGCCTACTCCCGAGCTTTAATGTGTCAACTATAGTGTGTATCTAGACCTTAATTATCAGTCCAACTACAGAAACTCAAAATAATAACTTGTAATATGGATGTGACAGGTGGATTTCACTAACATCAAAAAATCCTAGAGGAACTCACGAGTGAGTTCTTAATTTTTAAAATTCGGCCATTAACAACCGTTGGATTACATGTACGTGATCTCTTGAAATTTTTTTCGGGGACTAAAGAGTAAAATATGTACATTTTTAATGTTAATGAAATCCACGTTTCACATCCATAGTTATTATTTTGTGTTCCTATTCTAGGTTTTGTAGTCGAACTTGTAATTATTTTCTTTTTTCTTGATTAAGTTGAAGAAGGGAGAAAAAACATCAAGAGCAAATAACTCTAATGCTATCACTTCCCAAAATGCATGGAATAAAGCTTATATCAAAAGAGGACAAGAAAATTAATTTTGCAAGTCAAAATTCATGTCCAAGCAACCAAATATAAAGACTTAAAGCCACATCTTCAACGAGAGAGAGTTCACCTACATTTATACAGGTAGGCAGATTCTAAATTTGGCAATAATTATATGCAGGTTATTTAATTATATCACATTTAAAGATGCCAAGAGATATTCCATTTTAGAAAAAAGGTTAGTTGGGTCTGTTATTCAAACCATAAAGTTGCAATTTCACGAAACACGTCCAAACACGAAATTCTCAGTGGTTTGCACTTTAACACAACAGAACGGGTCATTGTCAATAAAGTTTTTACAATTTTCACATATTTTTAAAGTGGGTTACCAAATTATTCTTATTATAAGAGAAGCTATAAATTTTATTTTTAAAAACTGTAAAAAATTGAGAATAGTTTTAGTAACCTGTCTTATTGTAAAAGCCTTGCAATTGCAATTCCCTTAACATATCATAAAACAACAATCAACATGCATTTTAAGATGCAACAATCTTTAGCACACTAAGCCCTATAAAAGAAGCCCAAGCTGTTGGTCTAAGCCTGCAATATCTACTTGGGTGTGAGAAGTTTTAGGAGAATTAGTTAGTTACTCTATGGGCTCGTTTGGATCAAATTTTTGTATTCCTAGGAATAGGTTTTCAATTCTTTTCCATGGAAAAAAAATTCAACATTTTCATACCCATGTTTGGTTAGGTTGGGAATAGGTAGTTCAAAAAATTTAAAATTTTCATCTCCATATTTGGTTTACAAAGGAATAGAAATATTAATTTATTTAGTTTTCCTTTAATACCCTTTCATTAATTTCATGATGATTTACACGTTTGGGATAGAAGTTAAAAATTTGAAAATAAAAAGAGGGTACAAGTCCAAACAAAATAGCCAAACATCATTCCTAGGAAAGCAAATCTATTCCGAGGGGGGGCTTGGGAATAGCTTTCCTCCCTAAGCCCCTCATTCCATCCTCATTTCCAATTCTAAACATAAAACATGGGTAAGAAGTAGGGGTGTGCATCGGTCGGTGGTCGACCTATTTGTTCCCAACCGAAGTCGAACCGAATTTAATCGGTTTGGAAAAAATCAAAACCGAACCAAACCAAACCATTGGTCGGTTCGGTTTTGAAACCGACCGACTTGGTTCGGTTTGGCTCAGTTCGTTGGTCGGTTTTGACAAGGCAATTTATTTTACAAAAATAATTAATAAACCACCACTGTATGAATCACTAATCTAAGGCTGAAATTCTCAGCTCAGAAAAGGCACCACTGAGAATCTGAGATGCAGAAAAGCCAACATATAATTCAATAATAAACACACCACTGAGATTCTCAGCTTAAAAGCCAGCATGCAGAAAAGCCAAGCCTTCAATTGTTCAACATATACTGAATTATATGCCATATCAGATTATAATGAGTCTCAAACTCAGATTATACCAAAAAAAGCCTTCAAGGAGAAAAGCCAAGCCTTATGTTGATCATAAAGCCAAGCCAAGCCTGATGTTGATCATAAAGCCAAGCCTTCAATTGATCATAAAGCCAAGCCAAGCCTGATGTTGATCATAAAGCCAAGCCTTCAATTGATCATAAAGCCAAGCCTTCTAAATTATAATAGAATTAAGTCTCAAATAAGTGAATTGTTTCAAGCAGAAAAGCCAAGCCTTCAATTGATCATAAAAAATGCACATGTAGAAAAAAAATAAACCCTAACCCTAACATCATCTAAGTCTAAATCTATAGATCTATAGTTCTGTACAATTTCACATCTAGGTAAAAAAAAAAAACCTAACCCTAACATCATCTAAGTCTACATCTATAGAATAGATCTATAAAATTAACATCTATATATGAGATCTATAGTTCTGTACAAGAATACTTACCGATTAGAGAGCTGTCGGAGGGGAGAGTCGGAGCCGACCACGGAGAGGGAGAGCAGCCGACCGACGGAGGAAAAAATGGAGAGAGAGAGAGAGGGGGCCGCCCAAATGAGAAGTGGAGAGAGAGAGGAAAAATTTTGTTTTAGTTTTTGATTGTATGCTATAAGAGTATAAGGCTATCAGCCACAATTCAATAGCCGATAGTTCAATTGAACCGGCCAAAACCTAATTTTTTTAACATTTACTAAGGTTTTGGTTCGGTTCGGTTCGAAACGATTTTTTGACAAAGCAAACCGTGAACCGAACCGAACCAGTCGGTTTTGGAGAAATTGCATCCGAACCAAACCGATCGAACCATTGGTTCGGTTTAAAACTAATCGGTTTGGTTTAGTTTGGTTCGATTTGGTCGGTTTGACTAAATAATGCACAGCCCTAGTAAGAACTCTATTTGCGCCAGCAACAGCTTCTGCAAAACAATAATGATTTAATCGACTATGGTGCATACCAGAAAGTATAACCAAGAATGCAACAATAGATAAATTCCATACAACAAAATTCCAGACAAAACATCATATAATAAACCATATATTCCATACATACTATCTACAAAATACATCAAGTAGTATTACATTCTTAGCTGGAGTATACAATACATGCTTAACTGAGAGATCTTTAAAAAAAAAGATTCAAAAGCAGTTTGTTTGCAAGATTCATTTAGAAGCAGAAGAGTCTCAAGAGTTTCAGGTTCTATTATTTCTTTACAAAGCATAGTTCGGAAGTATCGGCCGATACCGATCGATACGACCGATACCGATACGATTTGGCATGTCCCGATCCGATACCGACCGTTACCCGATAATGACCGATACCGACATTTGGGGTCTCTTTTTCAGTCAATTCGGCAAATAAAATTGAATGAAAAAGACTAATCAGCAAGGGCGTAAAAACATAGTGTTGTAAAAGCATGTAAAAGAAGAAAACTTATCTATCGCATGTAAACCAATCGACAAGAGTGATTATTATTGTCACGTCCCAGAACCAGAATACTGGAGAGCGGGGGCAGACATAGCCACTACGTATATTGAAGTGCAACCCACATCGCTATACGGTCACGGTTGTCTAGGTACATGAGGGTTTAACTACAAGCCATCAGTCTTCATGGTCAAGAACAAGCCTATTGTCTCAATCACAAGCAAGTAAGTAAATGTTACAAGATGTAAGACCACCAAATATACAATAGTAAGACGTCCCAAACATTACATATTTAGCTGATCATGAAGCTAGTCGTTACAAAATGTCAGGACTAGCAAGAGTTTAGTCATACATGATCCCTAGGATCTGTCAATCATGTTACAGTCCGTAGGCAGACAGTAAATAAAGGTACAACCGAGCTAACAAGTGCTCGTCGGCTAAACGCCTCAAAAGAATAATTTTACAATAAAGTGGGAGAACAAAAAGAAACCCACTCGTTGCCAGGGTTACGCCTGGTGGTCAGCATCTGGCTGGGAGGTCGGTAGATCCTCTGGTGCTGCTCTGATATCTGGCCATACAAAACCAGCTGGGTCAGTCCCCAGAAAGAGCAAGTGCCACAAAGGAGACTTCACTTAGGAACTAAAAACAGCATATCACAATAGAATATTAAAAATAATAAATAAAGAACTAATAATAATAGAGATAACAACAGTAAACTGAGTACGAGGAAACCATTCAAGTAGCCAGGTCACAACCCTTAAATCAAACAAGACCGGAGTTGTAACCCTTCACCTGAATAGAAACCGTCTCAAATACTATTGGTACAGTATAGGCAATAAACGAAGAGAGGACACAGAAATGCTCCGGGCCAGGTTACAACCCTTAAACCAAACAAGGACCGGGGTTGTAACCCTTCGCCTGAACAGAACTGGACCCCTGATCTTTATTGCTAAGGCCAGTATAAATAATCATAGTATTAAGGTAAGGTAAAATATGACGAGCATGGCATGGGGTTGCAATAAGACAATAAACGAAAAGAGGACACAGAACTGTTCCGGGAGCCAGGTTACAACCCTTAAACCAAACAAGGACCGGGGTTGTAACCCTTCGCCTGAACAGAACTGGACCCCGATCGTTATTGTTAAGGCAAGCATCAATAATCATGTCACGTCACAATCTTGCACAGGATCAGGATAAGAGTAAGCTGGAATAAACTTCATCCAATCAATCACGGCCAATCAAGAGTACGGCTTGATACTTTTAACTAACTAGGGTTATCACAGGCCTAGTTACTAGCAAGATGCAATGAGATTTTCCAACAGCCACAAGTCCTGCAGACCATCCGGTTATCAGGTCGAATGTCCGTTTATGAAGAATGCAAACGTGACTGTGTGCTGGAAATGTGCCCTACTCGTCGGTAGCTACAAGTCCACTTAATGCGCCCAGATAACGGGATTGCCTGTAGCTGGAAATCTCTTCATGTCTACTGAATAATTCTAGTTTATTAGCCTTAGTCAATTACTGTAGGTATCCCTGACCGTGGTACTCAGGGATCCCTATCCTAGACATGATACAAGACTGTACTGGTTTATTTGTACAAACGCAATCGCCCACGGTGTCCAGGTCATTCATACTTGTCATGTCAGGCTAGCTGTCATAACAGCATGTCATGATATATCATGTCAGTTTGCTTGTCGAGAGTGCGTCACGGCGGGCCACTATCGTGTTCAGGAAATATGCCAAAATTTACATGTTATAAACATAAATATGATACGTAAATTTAATAATAATAATAATAATAATAATAATAATACATAACAATAATAATAATAAAGAAAAGATAGAGGAGAGAGCCATGCGGCTATGGGAACATGGGAGCCTATGCGGCTGAGGACAGCGCGCTTATGCTGCTGGACGTGGGCAGGCGCATGCGGCTCAGGAAGGAAGAGTCTATGCGGCCGAGGGGAGCAATGTCATGCGGCTCAAGAAGGAACTTAGGCTTATGCGGCTGAAAGTGATGCGGGGCTCATGCGGCAGCGGAGAACTCAGGGTTGTGCGGCTGCGGAAGGGAAGGGACTTATGCGGCTCAAAAGCGCGCGCTCATGCGGCTGAAGGACATCACTGCATATGCGGCTGCGGAGCTTGCGAGCCTTATGCGGCTCGGTTGAGCGGTGCCATGCGTCGATAAATAATTTCATGCGGCTCAGAGTAGCCTCGGCCTTATGCGGCTCAAAAGTGATGCGGGGCTCATGCGGCAAGGACTATATGAGTTCATTCGGCTGATAGTTATGCGGCTAGCAAGCTTGCCGCATGAAGTTTCATGCGGTCAAGTTCTGAAGACTGTCATGCAGCTCAGAACTGTCCTTCTTCTCTGCTTGTCCGAGAAGAAGAACCATGGAGTCCATGGCTTCAAGGCTCATAAATCCTTCATCCGAAGTCGGAATTCAGACTTCCATAGGTCGAAATGGGGCAGAATGAAATTCTCTACAACATGGAACCATCAAAACTTGAAAATAGCCATGTTAAGTAGATCAAAACCCAAGAAATCCGATAATGCTATAAACTTAGATCTACACAAATTGAGCCATGGAAATTAGAAATGCTAAGTACTAAAGTGTGTTAGAATCTCGAGAAGAAGAGGATGGAACAATAAAACGAAGTTCCTCCATGAAGCAAGCTACACTTGCCTAAGCTCTCTCTCTCTCTCTCTCCTGGTGGTTGAAGAAGTAATGGTAGAGAAGAAGTAGTAAATGAAGAGAAGAATGAGGGAATGGGTTAATAAAGGATGATGGTGGTAGGTAAGGGTTCTCCCCTTGGTTCATGATGAACCAAGGCAACCCAAGCCTAGCCGAACCAACCCAAAATAGACCAAGCCATGTAATGCCAAGATAAACCAAGCAAGAAATCACGCAATACAAGATAAAATACGTACACGTATTTCAAAATACGTAATACGAACTATAGGCATTACAACTCTACCCATCTTAAAAGGATTCCGTCCTCGAAATTTAATTAAGAGGCTAGAGGGACAAGAACAAGCTATACTATTCACAGGCAACTATACTAATCAACAATCAAGTAATTATTCATGTAAGCAATGAATCGAAGGCATGAGGCATAAGAAAGATATTATACCTCACGAGTCAAACAGGTCGGGATATCGCGATCGGATATCATCCTCACGCTCCCACGTTGACTCACCCAAAGAGTGATGACCCCAAGCAACTCGGACTAACTTGATAGTCTTGTTCTTGAGTGTCTTCTCTCTTCGGTCCAATATAGACACGGGCCTCTCTCATACGAAAGGTTGGTACCAACAACCAATTCCGAATGATCCAGGATGTGGCTCGGGTCCGGGATATACCGTCGCAGTTGGGATACATGAACACATTATGCACCTCACGTAGCGACGGCGGAAGAGCGAGACGATAGGATACATCTCCTACTCGCTCCAGAATATCGAACGATCCTATACCTAGGACTAAGCTTTCCCCGTACGCCGAAACGAATGACGCCACGGTTAGGCGAAATCTCAGGAATACATGGTCCGACCGAGAATTCAAGGGGTCGTCGATGAGAATCGTCCAATGACGCTGGCGATCTTGGACAACTCGAAGATGATCTCTGACTCTCTGACCACTTCAACGGTCTGAGCAATCATTTTCGGACCAAGCATTGCCTCTCCCCAACATCCCAAGCTAGCGGGGATCTGCACTCACTGCCATACAGTGCCTTGAACGGTGCCATCTGGATGCTGGCCTGGAAACTATTGTTGTACGAGAACTCCACCAGGTGCAGGTGATCTTTCCACGAACTACGAAGTCGAATGTACATGACCGCAACATATCTTCGAGAGTTTGGATCGTGCATTCTGACTGACCATCTGTCTGTGGGTGATAAGCTGAGCTGAACTGGAGGCGAGTTCCCAAGCTCTCTTGCAGGCTACGCCAAAAGTGCGACGTAAATCTGGAATCTCTGTCCGATAATACTGACTGGCACACCGTACAATCTGACAATCTGCTGGAGATACCTCTCTGCTAGCTGGGCCATCGGCTGACCAACTCTGAATGGGAGAAAGTGAGTCACCTTCGTGAGCCGGTCAACTATAACCCAAATAGCATCTCGAGCAGCTGGGGATCTAGGCAATCCAGTCACGAAATCTATGGTTACATGCTCCCACTTCCATTCTGGAATTGGCAAGGGCTGAAGAAGTCCAGCTGGCCTCTAATGTTCAGCTTTAACTTGTTGGCAAACCAAACATCGAGAGACAAACCGGGCTATCTCCCTCTTCATGCATTCCACCAAAAGTGCTGACGAATATCACGGTACATCTTCGTACGCCGGGATGAATGGAATATTGCGAACTGTGAGCCTCTGTCATGATCTCCTGTCTGATATCTCCGCTGGGTACACAAAGACGCCTCCCATGCCTAAGTGTACCGTCTTTATGGATACGTAACTCTGGTCTTCGTCCTGCCTCACACTCTGCTCTGAGTCGCTGAAGCTTAGAATTTGCTGACCGCCATCCGGATCTCTCGACTATAGTGGACTGAACTTGCATACTGGCCATCAATGCCACACTGGGAGGGAGGACAACTTCTATACCCATCTTCTGAAGATCAGCTACAGCTCTGGTTACGCTGTTAGGAAATAAACTCCGGCTCTCCTGCTCAATGCATCTGCAACAACGTTGGCCTTCCCAGGATGATACTGCAAGTTAACATCATAATCCACAAGAAGCTCCAGCCACCTCCTCTGACGCATGTTAAGATCCTTCTGGGTGAAAACATACTTCAGGCTCTTGTGTCGGTGAAAATCTCTACCCTATCTCCATATAGGTAGTGCCTCCACAACTTAAGTGCAACACTACTGCTGCCAGCTCCAAGTCATGGGTTGGGTAATTCCTCTCATGATCACGAAGTTGACGTGACGCATAAGCTATTACCTTCCCATGCTGCATCAGAACACATCCTAAGCCTCTGCCTGAAGTATCATAATACACTGAGAATCCCCCGATTTTATCTGGAAGCGTGAGAATGGGTGCCGTCATCAAGCCTCGCTTCAACTTCTCAAAAGAATCCCGGCACTCTGCTGTCCAAGCAAACTGCACATCCTTGGGTCAACTGGGTCAATAGCGCTGAGATCCGAGCAAAGTCCGAAACAAATCGTCGGTAGTAGTCGGCCAAGCCAAGAAAACTACGGACTTCTGCAACTGTGCTGGGCACTGGCCATGTCTCAATAGCCACGATCTTCTGGAGATCCACTTCTACTCCTCCTCTGGTGATGATATGACCCAAGTACAAAATGCGATCGAGCCAGAACTCGCATTTACTGAACTTGGCATACAACCGGTGCTCTCTGAGAATCTGGAGGACAACTCGGAGATGCTGCTCATGCTCCGCTACACTCTTACTATAGACCAGGATGCCATCTAAGAACACAATCACGAACTGATCTAAGTAGGGCATGAAGATGCGATTCATGAGGTCCATGAATATAGCCGGCATTGGTCGCTCCAAAGGGCATGACAAGGAACTCCCAATGCCCATACCTAGATCTGAAAGCTGTCTTCGGGATGTCCTCTCTCTGACTCTGATCTGATGATATCCTGACCGTAAGTCGATCTTGGAGAATACTGCTGCCCCCTTGAGTTGATCAAACAAGTCATCTATCCTCGGAGAGGGTATATGTTCTTGATTGTCACTGAGTTCAAGGTACGATAATCTACAATAATCTGGACGTACCATCCTTCTTTTTTACAAGAAGCATCGGGGCTCCCCAAGGAGATCCACTAGCACGAATGAATCCCTTGGTTCTGAGTTCTTCAATCATCTTGTACAATATCTCTAGCTCTGAAGGCGCCATCCTGTAGACTCTCTCTGACACTGGGGCTGTCCCGGGAATCAAGTCGATGGTAAATCGATCTCTCGCTCTGGCGGCATCCCTGGAAGCTCTTCTAGAAAAACATCTGGAAACTCTTCCACTATCCGGGGTAACTGCATTGCTGCTACTGCCATCCGCAACACTGGAGGAGAAGGTTCAACTTCGCCTCGGAAAAGGAAAACTCCGGCTCGCCTGGAATGCTAAAAATAACCCTGCCGATATGGCAGTCTATCCTAGCATACTGGTCCCTCAACCAATCATCCCTAAGACCACATCATAATCCATTGGGAACTCTATCAATATAGCGAGAACTCTCTACCGCTAACTACGATCCGACATGAGGAAAATACCCTATCTACTCCCACAAGTCCATTACCAGTAAGTATATTTGTCTCACTGATAATGACTCGGGCTCCAATCCTATCCATGTCGCGAATCGTGCAGACATAAATGAATGCAAGGCACCAGAATCAAATATACTGAAGCTGGAAGGTGTTGACGAAAATAGTACCTGCCACTACCTCACCTGGTGCTATTACTTCTTCTCCCATGGTCAAAGCCAGCACCTGACCATGTCCTCTGGGTGCGGGTCCCCTCTACTGAAAATTCATCTGCCTGCTCTGGATCAGGGCTTGGGCTTGGGCATACTGCTGCGGTCTCTGCTGTTGGAATGCTTGGGCCTGTGTCGGCAATGGCCTCGGAAACGAGTACTGCAGCTGCTGCTGCTGCTGCTGGACTGGTGCTGGTCCTCTAACTGAAGGACTATAGAAGGCCGATGAACTCCCCTGTTCGGGCATTCCCAACCCTGTGGTCCGGGGCACCACAAACCAAGCACAAACCCTGTGCTCTGCGATACTCTGATACCACATGCCCTGGCTTCCTGCAATGTGAACATCCCACTGCGGAAGACTGCTTCTGCTTCTGCTGCTGAGGGTGCGTCGGGGTGGAATGCTGAACCGACGTCACTGAGGCCGTCCGCCTCGGAGCTCCAATGGTCAATGCCCTGGCTACCAGGACTGGTGCTGATGACTGATTCATCTGGCTATGGGATCGCTTCCGACCTCACGTCCTATCCACGATCCTCTGAGAGGTATACTCATGCCTCCGGGCTGCTCTCAATACTGCATCAAAAGTCTGATGCACAAACTGCTCCACCGCCAAAAAATCTCGATATGAAGTCCCTGCTGGAACTGCTGGGCTCTATCGAACTCGGTCGCCACCAAGATGGGAGCAAACCGACTAAGCCTGGAGAACTCGGTCGCATATCCATCGACCGTCCTGTCCATCTGCTTCAGATTGGTGAACCTGTCTGTAGATCATACCGAGCTACAGCATCAAAATACTTGGTCTAGAATCTCTCCCTGAAGACTGCCCAGGCAATAGGGCCACTAATCCAACGGCCTGCCGCCCACCAGCTGCGGGCAAGATCCAATAGCTGCAGGCGCACTACGGCCACCTTCTCGTTCTCTGGAGTCCTGGCTGCTTCTAGAATCACCTCCGTGTCCTGAAGCCAAGCATCTGTAGCGATCGCATCTTCACTCGTCGAAGAAGGGAGAGTTCAAGCGCTTGAAGTTGTTGGCCGCGCTATTACCCTGATGACCTCCTCTGGTCAAAGCGTCTGCCACCGCCTGGTGCAAGGCATCTCCGCGACGATCCTGGGAAGCTAATAGGGACCTGATGAGACCCACCAAAGTGCCATCATCAGGCTCTGCAGGCTGGACAGCTGAACTGGTGGCTCTCCTCCCGTAGGCATGACTCTGGAGGCTACTCCTGAATGTTGGACTGATCTCCGGGTTGCTGCTGGTCCGCGAAGGTGCTCCGCCTTGCTGATCGGCAGGTCCAGGAACAATGCCGCTGAAGAAGACGACATAGGAACAATAAGGAAGGACCATGACAGATCAACGATACAAGCATGTGATCAGGTCAAGATTACAGGGATTCAGAAGATACGAGCAGAGATCAAGGACGAGTACTGATTGAGACATCTATTCGGTAAACCCTCACATATCTTGATTTACAATACCTGCATGGGCCACCACTTAAACCATGTCACACCCCAGAACCAGAATACTGGGAGCGGGGACAGACATAGCCAGCTACGTATATTGAAGTGAACCCATCTCGCTATACGGTCACGACTGTCTAGATAATGAGGATTTAACTACAAGCCATCAGTCTCCTATGGTCAAGAATAAGCCTATTGTCTCAATCACAAGCAAGTAAGTAAATATTACAAGATGTAAGACCACCAAATATACAATAGTAAGGCGTCCCAAACATTACATATTTAGCTGATCATGAAGCTAGTCGTTACAAAATGTCAGGACTAGCAAGAGTTTAGTCATACATGATCAACCCTAGGATCTGTCAATCATGTTACAGCCCGTAGGCAGACAGTAAATAAAGGTACAACCGAGCTAACAAGTGCTCGTCGGCTAAACGCCTCAAAAGAATAATTTTACAATAAAGTGGGAGAACAAAAAAAAAATCCACTCGTTGCCAGGGTTACGCCTGGTGGTCACCATCTAGCTGGGAGGTCGGTAGATCCTCTGGTGCTGCTCCGATATCTGGCCATACAAAACCAGCTGGGTCAGACCCCAGAAAGAGCAAGTGCCACAAAGGAGACTTCACTTAGGAACTAAAACCAGCATATCACAATAGAATATTAAAAATAATAAATAAAGAACTGATAATAATAGAGATAACAACAGTAAACTGAGTACGAGAAACCATTCAAGTAGCCAGGTCACAACCCTTAAACCAAACAAGGACCGGGGTTGTAACCCTTCACCTAAATAGAAACTCGTCTCAAATACTATTGGTACGTATAGACAATAAACGAAGAGAGGACACAGAAATGCTCCGGGAGCCAGGTTACAACCCTTAAACCAAACAAGGACCGGGGTTGTAACCATTCGCTTGAACAGAACTGGACCCCTGATCTTTATTGCTAAGGCAATAAATAATCATGGTATTAAGGTAAGGTAAAACATGACGAGCATGGCATGGGATTGCAATAAGCAATAAACGAAGAGAGGACACGGAACTGTTCCGGGAGCCAGGTTACAACCCTTAAACCAAACAAGGACCGGGATTGTAACCCTTCGCCTGAACAGAACTGGACCCCCGATCGTTATTGTTAAGGCAAGCATCAATAATCATGTCACGTCACAATCTTGCACAGGATCAGGATAAGACTAAGCTGAATAAACTCCATCCAATCAATCACGGCCAATCAAGAGTACGGCTTGATACTTTTAACTAACTAGGGTTATCACAGGCCTAGTTACTAGTAAGATGCAATGAGATTATCCCAACAGCCACAAGCCATGCAGACCATCCGGTTATCCAGGTCGAATGTCCGTTTATGAAGAATGCAACACGTGACTGTGCTGGAAATGTGCCCTACGTCGGTAGGCTACAAGTCCACTTAATGTGCCCAGATAACGGATTGCCTGTAGCTGAGAATCTTTTCATGTCTACTGAATTATTCTAGTTTATTAGCCTTAGTCAATTACTGTAGGTACCCTGACCGTGGTACTCAGGGATCCCTATCCTAGACATGATGCAAGACAGTACTGGTTTATTTGTACAAACGCAATCGTCCACGATGTCCAGGTCATTCATACTTGTCATGTCAGGCTAGCTGTCATAACAACATGTCATGATATATCATGTCAGTTTGCTTGTCGAGAGTGCGCCATGGCGGGCCACTATCGTGTTCAGGAAATATGCCAAAATTTATGTTATAAACATAAATATGATACGTGAATTTAATATAATAATAATAATAATAATAATAATAATAATACTAATAATAATAATAATAAAAAAGACAGAGGAGAGAGCCATGCGGCTAGGGGAACAGGGGAGCCTATGCGGCTGAGGACAGCGCGCTTATGCGGCTGGACGTGGGCAGGCGCATGCGGCTCAGGAAGGAAGAGTCTATGCGGCCGAGGGGAGCAATGTCATGCGGCTCAAGAAGGAACTTAGGCTTATGCGGCTGAAAGTGATGTGGGGCTCATGCGACAGCGGAGAACTCAGGGTTATGCGGCTGCGGAAGGGAAGGGACTTATGCGGCTCAAAAGCGCGCGCTCATGCGGCTGAAGGACATCACTGCATATGCGGCTACGAAGTTGCGAGCCTTATGCGGCTCGGTTGAGCGGTGCCATGCGGCTCGATAAATAAGTTCATGCGGCTCAGAGTAGCCTCGGCCTTATGTGGCTCAAAAGTGATGCGGGGCTCATGCGGCAAGGACTATATGAGTTCATGCGGCTGATAGTCATGCGGCTAGCAAGCTTGCCGCATGAAGTTTCATGCGGTCAAGTTCTGAAGACTGTCATGCAGCTCAGAACTGTCCTTCTTCTCTGCTTGTCCGAGAAGAAGAACCATGGAGTCCATGGCTTCAAGGCTCAAATCCTTCATCCGAAGTCGGAATTCAGACTTCCATAGGTTGAAATGGGGCAGAATGAAATTATCTACAACATGGAACCATCAAAACTTGAAAATAGCCATGTTAAGTAGATCAAAACCCAAGAAATCCGAAATGCTATAAACTTAGATCTACACAATTGAGCCATGAAAATTAGAAATGCTAAGTACTAAAGTGTGTTAGAATCTCGAGAAGAAGAGGATGGAACAATAAAACGAAGTTCCTCTATGAAGCAAGCTACACTTGCCTAAGCTCTCTCTCTCTCTCTCCTGGTGGTTGAAGAAGTAATGGTGGAGAAGAAGTAGTAAATGAAGAGGAGAATGAGAGAATGGGTTAATAAAGGATGATGGTGGTGGTAGGTAAGGGTTCTCCCCTTGGTTCATAATGAACCAAGGCAACCCAAGCCTAGCCGAACCAACCCAAAATAGACCAAGCCATGTAATGCCAAGATAAGCCAAGCAAGGAATCACGCAATACAAGATAAAATACGTACACGTATTTCAAAATACGTAATACGAACTATAAGCATTACATTATTTCATTCAGTTTCAAAACTATTAAGAAATAACAGTGGAAATACTTAAAATTATGCCTAAATAGATAAAAATATATTTTCTAAATGTTAATAATTTATTAATAATTATTTGTTTTCCGATACCAAAAATCCGATACTCCGATCCGAAACCACTGATCATGCC
Organism: Iris pallida; assembly: GCA_029216955.1. NCBI lineage: Eukaryota > Viridiplantae > Streptophyta > Magnoliopsida > Asparagales > Iridaceae > Iris > Iris pallida. The sequence continues at coordinate 31,913,966 of JANAVB010042420.1, forward strand.
GATATCGTCGATCCCGATACTCATAGGAATGGTCCGATACCGATTCCGATACTGATATTGCGAACCTTGTTACAAAGATTATCGGCATACCAACTAACGCAAATCAAGGAAGAACTCCCAAACAGTTCCTTAAATTAGCACAATATCCATCATCTATAATCAAGACAAAGAGCATCCCCGATTGACACAATATAAAATTTTATTATAAGTTGATGTTGTATTGACACGGACACAGTTCTGAATACGGACACGATACAGATAAATATGGCATTTTTGGAAAATTTTGGGGTATGGTTATGGCATAGATACTGTTTGTATATATGCATGAAAACATATTTATACACATATTCTATACATTAGATCTTAATAACTTGTATGCTTGAGCATGTTTTGATGGTAACTTGTTCCGAAAGTTCTGAAAATGATTCATTGCAAAAAAAAAAAAAAAAGAGAAGAAGTTATTTTATTATATTTCAATTATATTTTGCACGATTTATAAACATGCCAAAATCACCTTCAACTACGATTTGGATGGGCCATATCTAATAGGAGTATCAAGGAAGTACCATCAATATGTGTCGGATATGGTTGTGGGCACGTACAGAAAAGTATCCATGCAACCACAGGAGGAGCTATTGGTGGGCTCCAGCCCATCCTTTTTTTTTTCAATTTTTTTGAGATCTGATACATGTAATGTTACTTAATTTCATCAAGGAAGTCACATAATAATATGTTATTAAATATGTGTGAACTTTGTATAGTTGTCTACTGTCATGGTTATTTTCAGGCAAGATGGTAGATACTCCACTTACAAGACTTGGCAGATATGCTATGTCTTGTCAAATCTTCATATAGATCCATCCATCATCAGCGTCAAGCCTTGCCACCAGCACTTCCCTCGCCGTCCGAACCTCCACACTCTTGGCGAGTTATGCCATATAACAGATCCTCTTATTGGGATAGAGGATACGAAAGACTCTTAGCGTTTGAATTTATGCATAAAAGAGTCTACCTGGTAAACTAAAAAAATTTGTCAGGTTCTCATTTTTTTAGTATGTTGGACACGGTTCTACATCGGCCATACACGGTACGGTATATATGTACACGATGAAATATGGGCATGACGATTCTGACACGACAGTTATTTTGTTAAAAAATTCATGACATTTTAAGTTCAGTTCGGGATAAATTAAAATATGGCTCCGCCCTTGCATGCAACACAGATTAATTATATGTAGCTTAGAAAGACAACTAGCACACAGGAGCCTCATAAGAGGTCAAGTCAACCCCGAAAATACCAACTTGCATGGAACGGGCTAGTTAAACAAAGCAGCACTGTCACAAGGAACATTTCTAGTCTTCCTAGATGGAAAATTCGAAGTCACAGGTTCAAACTCCTACGACAGATCAGGGATCTAGAAACTCTTGTCGAGTACCAACTTAAGTGCAAGTGATCATTAAGGATCAAGCTATAGTGTTAAACTTGTTGGTGGGTGCCCATACCATATTGACTCTTCCTTGGACGGTGGTTTAAATTTACTAGTTGTACTTAACACGAGATGTTATAGAAAGGTTAAGAAGCATTCCCAGCATGAGTTTCATGAGTTGGGTTTAGGCTATTTGATGCAAATTAAGTCCTCAACTCAACCTAGTTTTCATTCAAGCGGTTTGAAAGTCGTTCAAAAATCATCGAAACCAACAATTACCCATTGCTATTGCTATGAATATACAACAGATGTCATGTCAGCTAATTACAAGACAAATTTAGGGTTACTTTTTTTTTATGAATTGTGTCAAACTTAACCTAAGCAAGTACAATAAATAGAAGAATTGCTGAATGCACCATCGAGCAATTTTTATCACAAATAATAAGCAACAAGAGCAGTAATTTTTGCAGAGAATCAAAGACTTCAACATCGGTTCCCAATCTTACTCGACAAATGCAGCGTAGACAACTAAAAGGTCAACTGCACCGTCGTCGATCTTTCGGTAAGTCGAGGAGACGATCATACAGAGGCAAATATTCAAACACCTCGAGCGCACGCGCATTCGTTCATACATTCATACATAGATACGGATCTCAAGTCGATATAAATGAGAGTAGTGAAGTTTCACCTGTGAAGCTGCCGATGTTGATGTTGGGCTGGGCGCGGTTGGCGTTGAGATCGGCGCAGGCGGGGTCCAGCGCGAGCGCCTGGCTGTAGTGATCGTCGTCGACGGACGCCTTCCTTAGCCTTCTCTTTCAGATCCCTCCCGGTCGCCATGGAAACAAGAAGAATAGAAATAGGAAGAATACTAAAAATTGCTTTGCTTGGGACTGATTCTGTTGGTACTCGATTGAGTGGGGATCGAGGTTTGGAGAATCACGCAAGGAGTAATTGCTCATATGTGAGTCAAGTCGTGTTATTTTATCAGTTCAACGGCTGGCAAGTTCCCGCCAAGTTTGGTGCTGTCCGTGTGTGTGTACATTTGACTTTGAAGTTTGAACTGTCTCGAGTGGCATATACTCGAGACCTGCAACCTTGGACTTGCGAAATCGTAGTTTGATCGAGTCAGTCAACTATGGACCTACGGTTGTAACATAGCAACATCTGGTGCAGCTGATTTCTTGTGCGTGTGTTCAAAAATTTGTAAACGAGGTCTGAAGGCGTCGGAAACTCTAATGCCAACTACCATCTTCCATGTAACTTATGTTACATTCGTTTCATTATAATTGTAATCTTTTTTTTTCTTTTGACGGTGTCCGGCGCTTAGTACTTTTTTGTGAACACTGCATTGTAATATAATTAGTATTACAAAATAGAGTTTGTATATTATAGAATTATAATTATATTATGGTTAATTAGTTGTATCCCCCTAAGGTTTGTACGTATTTTGGTAACTGTCCATGTTGTTTTAAAAATAAAGAACACCCCCCTGGTTTATAAATTTAATTAGTTGTACCCTCCTGGTGCATAGAAGAAAATAAGTGAAAAATTAAGCAGCCAGGGGGGTGTTCTTTATTTTTGAAACAACGGAGACAGTTACCAAAATAAGTACAAATCATAGGGGGGTACAACTAATTAACCCATTATATTATTATGTTTAATATCAGTTGCATGGAAATTCAAATGTTTGGTTGATATAATAGAATAATAATTGTTATTTATATCATTTTGGTAAATATGTTTGTTATATTTATATTTTCCATTTTGGCCCATCTTATCATTTTATAAAAGAAATTTTAAATTTTAAAATAAACAAATAATAATAATTAGAAGAAAAAAAAACATGAAAAAGTAGTTCATAAGTTTTAGGCTAAGTGTCATTATATGAATTTTATTATGTAATTAATTTTAAAAAAATGATAATATATTCATACTTGTAATGAATATTACATTTGTCTAACCAAACACTTAAATCAAATTTACAATACAATTTAATTACATAATATTGTCCAACCCTACAAAGAAAAGACGTTAGTCTCTTCCTTGCACAACCTGTAGCAACAGTAGATAAAAGTATCAGTTGCCTGTGGAATATGAGGGGGGTGCTTTAATTACAAATGGATAATATACAGATGCAAACTCTCATGTACATCTGAAGAAGTGTATGCCATTCTATATCTTTGTGTGCAGGGCAAACATAAGTTCCTCCTCGACAACCTTTACCGAGATCAAATCCATGAATCAAAACCCTAATTAACCAATCTTGTGAATAACAAAGTTAACCTGCGCTGCTCCACTCTACAATCTTCAAGCATATATTTTCTTATGTATTTTACGACATAATCTGTTTGCTCAAACCATTATACTTTTAATGTCAGAGAGTAAGGGGGGAAGGGGGGGGGGGGGGGGGGGGGGGGGGGGGGGGGGGTATGAAAAATTTGTAAACATGGAAAAGTAGACAAAAACTACAAATATTGAGTAGTTTTTACAATGAATCAATATGTGGTACAGCAATTGGGATGGTTCAGTATGCTCCTAAATATTCTTTGCAAACAAAAAAAATTATGCTTGTGAAGAGGAGCCTTCTCAACCACAGGAATAAGACTCGTAAAAGAATACTCAAACATTATAATGCAGTAACTAAGCTATGCAGTGTGGATGTTAACTTGACTTCGTCCAATGTAAGACAGCCCTGAGGCTGCTGATACGAGGGGTGCTTCCTCATCCGCAGCTGAGTCCAAAGCAAATCCGCTTCCTACATTGTTCCTCTCTTTATCATCATCAGCATATACATCTGACAACTTTTTGTCCGTCTTCCAATCCTGTTGATATTCAAAAACACTAAATGATAGAGCCTAAGTAATCTCAGGTAACAAGCTATAAATGTTTTCTTACACAGTACCATGTATATCCAGAGTATCCTAAACAAATGTAAGCAAGCAAACAAAGACAACAAATATGGGAAAGCAATAAATGTTCACAGTATTTTAATTCTTGCAACGATGTCTAACATCAGGTTATTCAGTTTTGCTCTTCATATTTGATACTAAAACCTCTTTAGTTTCATGCTAAGATAACTGATATCCCAGAGACTGGTAAAACGTAAATCCAACCTAGATGTTAGTGAATTGAAAAACAAAAGATGTAGGTTACTCCTAACCAAGAAAGCAGATGTAATGATTCAGAAACCTGAGCAGATCTAAAGAAAAGATGACATCCTATGTAATGAAGCTAATGAAATTCATTATAGCTAAACTTAAGATTATTACTGTTCCAACGGACAAATGCTTACCATGACAAGCAAAACATCAACAATTAGAAACAAGATGCCAAAAACTAAACACAAGCAAGAAAACATAACACAATGGCATTGAACAAATTTTAAAAAAAAGTATATAACACAATTGGTAAATTTTGACTCGTAATAAAAGCAAGAGTATAATCCAACTGTGGAAATTCTACTATCACTAAATGAGACATTTGTACCTAGAATAATACAATTTTAATGTTTACCAAAGCTATGATCAACATATGTTTTAGAGGATAAATTGGCATGCTTCTAGAATGTGTCATTGACTAGGAAGCACAGAAACTCTAGAAATAAAGGTTGTGCTATGTAGTACATGTATCGAACATGATCGGTGTATGAGACACAAGCGGACGTACTGGGGACAACTAGACACTCCAAAATACACTAGGACACCAAAATAGGTGTCGTGTCCATATCACCAAAGCTATGATCAACAATAAGACATTTGTACCTAGAATACAATTTTAATGTTTGCCAGAGCTATCAGCTATGATCAAAATAGGTTTTAGAGGTTAAATTGGCATGCTTCTAAAATGTGCCGTTGACTAGGACAAATCATACATCAGTACATGTATCGGACATAACCAGAGACCTATTGGTGACAACCCATACACTCCAAAATACACTAGGAAGTAGGAAACCAAAATAGGTGGTGTGTTCGCGTCGCCATGTCCTTACCGTGTTGTGTTGTATCCGTGCCCGTGCAACATAGGTCGTCGACAGCCGATCAAAGAACTTCATCAATTCTTATATGGCAAGGACATCTGTAGTCATAGTTACATAGCTAGGAATATGGCACCAGCAGAAAAGATTGGCATCAGGTTGACAAATGAACATAAAACTACGCCAATTCTTGAGGGATCTAGCATGTTCCATAAATGACTCATTCTGATGGGAGAAGGCTTGGATGATGATGATACATGTGCTTGGTGCAAGTGCCTTTTCAAACTTCAACAATGCAAGAAAGGCTTTTAAGCCAGGCCCTCACCTATATGCAGAAAATAACATACGCCAGAGACACCCATACTTAAGAATAGTTACAAGTAACTTCTGCAGAGCTTCGGCCAAGCAACCAGAAAGTACTGTATATAGCTTGTCCTTTATGTCTTTGAACATACTGCATTATTGGAACCACAAAGGCCACAACTTGGAACATCCTCTTCCAGGCTTCCCTGCTTAGTCCTCAAGTTAGTCCTTCATGTGTGTGTTTGTGGGTTCTCTGTGCACGCGTGACACATGGGAAGAACATGTGCATGTGTTTTAGTGTAACCTCAGTTAAGCCTGGTCAGATGTTAGGTCAACTTATGGTTCTAATAGACAATTGCTCTCAAGCTTAGGACCATCCACATTATGATTGGTTAATCCTTCCTTACAGTCGTCTCCCCTTAAAACTTGTGCCCCCATAACTGATCAATTTAAATGAGAGAAAAGGCAAGCAAATATAAACAGACGAACAAATAACGAAGAAAGGACATTTTCTACACAAAACAGCTGTCACTAAGGTAACCTAAATATCTTATTCTGGAGAAGAACAGTAATTCTTCGAAATCATCTCAGAAGAGAAGGATATGGAATTGTGACCTTTGTAATTCTCTCTGGGATGCTTTCTGCAGGAAGTTGATTTGATGCTCGGACTTCCTTAACCTTCAAATAGTTGTACATGACAACCCCCACTAATGCTGCAGATAAGCACATTTTTTTAGAATTTGACCATTTGGCAATTTTAACTAATTGGAAACTATTTCCAAATGAATTGTATAATAAAACACTCTATATGGCAAAGAGAATTACCAATTCCATAGCCAATAACATTGAGTCCAGTAATAGCAGATTCAGGAAATATAATTGTTGAAAGGGCAATTAGTATCCAGTCTTTCAAAACTCCAGCAACTCGTATAGTCACTGCTCCAGTTCTACCAATTACTAGAAATATAGAGAAGTTCAAGGCCAAAGCACAAAGTGCATTTGAGAAAAATATCCAAAAATTAAACTGGATCTGTGAAACCTCCATCCCTGGTTTCTCCAATAGATACCAGGGTACGAACAAGAAGAGGAAACTGCACAGAAAGAAATTTAAAATAAAAAAGTGAATCAAGAGTGTATGGGAAACATTTCAGACTGTTTAAAAGATAAATGTGAGCTATAGCAGCTCAACAAAAATGCGGTCACAGGGCATTGATAAAAAATCGTAACTAATGATTTGAATTTGACCAAAGCAATGGAAATAGCATTTAAGGGGCTGTTTGGATAGAAGTAACTTGTTGTAAGTGTAAATGTGGCACTTACATTATATTGAGTTACAGTGCACTTGCAACAAGTGGCACTTTCCAAAATGTGTTTGGATGGTTGTTAAAAGTGGGGAAAAAATTAGTTCAGTTGTTTGGATGAATTTTGAAAGTGGAAAAAAAAAGGAGTCTGATTGTTTGGATGATTGTTGAAAGTGGATGTTGGGTTGGAGATATGGTAACCCATAATTAAATTAATTACCATAATTAAACGATAAAAATATATTAACTATCATAATTGTTAAAAAATATTTGTAAAAAATATATTAACTATCATAATTTTCAAATTTTTTAATTTAAATATTATTAACCGATATCACAAAAAATAAAAATAATTAATAAAATTATAAAAATACTAATGTGTTAAATTATAATTAATTAATTAAGTTACTAATACTAAATAATTATTTAAGTTATCTTTTCTCTCCTTATTTACTCTTCTGTGTTCTCTTCTTTTGAACTTCCAAAAAACTCCCAACTCCAACTCCAGCACACCTACTCCCTCTCCCTCCACCTCCTTCACCTACTCCCAACCCCAACTCCAACCCCAGCACGTCTACTGCCTCCCACCCCTCTTCGACGCTCGGCTCTCCCTTCGTCGCGTACCTACCGCCTCCTCCACCTTCTCTCTGCCTCGTCCAGGTGGTGGTAAGCGGTGGTTCATCGAAATTTTCCAAAAAAATTCCAAGGGCGGCTCCAAGCGGTGGCTCGTCGAATTTTTCCAAAAAAATCCAAGAACGGGCTCCAGGCGGTGGCAAGCGGTGGCTCGTTGGAATTTTTAGGATGGACTCTAGGCTACTGGTTCAGTTTCTTCCCACTTGCGACCATTTTTTTATGCAACTTCAGTGTATGAAAAAGTTCCAGACTGCAACTACTGTCCCCGAGATTAGACACTTACATCCTCCACTTACAACGTGAACCAAACGCTGAAACTGTCTTCTCCTATGAGTTGCAGCAAAAGTCCCACTCTCATCTCACTTTCTAGGAACCAAATAGTCCCTAAGTCAAACATCCAAAAGGACTACAACTTGGCTTGTGAGAGATGAATTAAATGGACGGTGATTAAACAGTGGTTGCCGTTATTGGACATGGAAAATAGATATGTGAATACATAGCCTTCAGAAGGTATGGGAAATTTAAAGCCACGACATGTTTGAGAGTTATTTGTGAAACTTATCAAGAAGCATATAAATGAAATGATGATGCAATGTTTTAGAAACTCTCGGAGGACTTGTAGCCAGGAGACCAATTTGACACTATATGTATAAGACATTAAGGATATGAATGTGAAAGGCATAAGGATATGATTAAACAGTAGTTGCCATTATTGGACATGGACAATAGATATGTGAATACATAGCTTTCAAAAGGTATGGGAAATGTAAAGCCACGACATGTTTGAGAGTTATTTGTGAAACTTATCAAGAAGCATATAAATGAAATGATGATGAAATGTTTTAGGAACTCTCGAAGGACTTGTAGCCAGGAGACCAATTCAACACTATATGTATAAGACATAAGGATATGAATGTGAAAGGCAACATATATTAGGGAAATTTTGTTAAAAACACTTACCAGGATACTATAGCAAACACTGTGAACAAAAGTAAGTATTTAGGAATATAGCACATCTAATATATAATTTTAACACTTAGTACACTGTATTTAACATAAAAGCACACACAAATAGTCGACATTATGCACAAATGAGATATGAGGCAAAGGAATGACAAATGCTCACCATACATGTACAATTTAGGAGATGTATAGTATAGAATAAAAGTAGTACATATGTATTGACGTACTCGAAAGTGGATAGATTTAATAATAATGATTCTGTAACAAATTAAAAGAACAAGTAACATTCTATCCCAGAAAAGAAAAGGTTGACCATTTTGACAAGTCCAGTTTGTGCAGAATTTCCAAATAAATGTGCAAAAAATGAAGAATTCAAAATAAAGCTAGTATTGCTTGAGAGAATTCACTTGCAATATCTGTCACCATAGTTTGACAATATGTGACCATTACAAAGAATGATATCACGATTGATAAAGTTTCCTAACTAAATCAGGTAGATTTCTGAAACTCTCATAAGCAATACAATAGAATCGTTATAATAATTTAAATGGCACAATGACATGAAATTCAATAGTGAATACCTGCAGGGAGCTATGTAATATAGACTGGTAATAGGATTCAATGTGAGGCCCTTTTTCTGAAGAAAGACTTGAGTTAATACCAGCCTAAGAGCTTCAGCAAATATACCAGTAACCTGGTAAACTGTTCCGATTACATTAAAGTGGATTTCCCCATATGACGAGACTACGACCCCAACACTGACCAGCAGCATATTCAAGAATACATCACATCTTAATTTGTCAGTTCCACATATAACCGCCATCACGAATGTTGCAACAGGCACTGTGACAGGTCATGTTTAAGATTACTACTAGAAATATGGAACCACATAAAGCCATTGCATATATGGATGTTATAGTAATACTCACTCAAGGCTTTGAGCATTTGAATAAACGCAACTGAAATATGCAAATAAGCAGTGTTTCCGAACCTGTGATATGTAAAGACCATATGTCATCATTTCAGATTTAGAACAAAGAGCATGACTAGACTGCATGTCACAAACTTGGATAAACCTACAAGTTTTCCAAACAATGTCTGCACATGACAAAAGATTAAAAAAATTGAACTAACAAAGCTAGCATACAGACTAGCAGAAAGCTATATGAATATGATAATTGAATAGCATGGCTATTTGATCGCACATAGGTTGTATTTAAACTAATCTAAAACATGAAATTGGGGGTTGTGAAATGTGTATGTCCGTTCTGCCATTATGCGCCAATACAAATTTATTCTGCATAGGACGATTGAAATGCTTCAAAACAAATCACTCAAATCTTTTTAATTACAATTACAAGAAGCCTGACCCTTAAGCTTGATAAGGTTACTAGTTATCTATTTCTAATTATGCAAACATGTTCATACATCAAGTTCTTCTGAGAATTGGGGTAGGTATTTGATAAATTTGTTTGGGTACTATTTTTGCTGTAACAATGTGAAGTGTACTTTAATACAGCAAACTGACCATGAAACCCAAGAAAGAATAAACTCTTCATAATGCGCTGATTTTTAAAAAAACAACATTTGCATAAGTGCACTAAGGAGCATACCAAAGGCTTGATGCAAAGAACACACTTATGGGAATTACACACGTGGCATATCTGCAAAAGTTACAGAATATATCATTACGGGGGGTATTTTTCTCATTTAGGACGTAAACATTGAATTTGATTGATGTCTTACATTTGAAATGTCATCTTGACAGGAGTAACAACCTGGAGCAGTCAGACCATCGAACTCAAGTCAATTGATAGGATTTAGGAAAATTAGAAGCTAAGTATACAGCAACAAATGCAGAAATTTATTTATATGAACTTATTTTGAGAAGCAAACATCTGGAAATAAAACTTTCCATATAGATCGAAATAGGATTGTGTATACAGATATATATTATCTTCATCAATTAGATTTTGCACCAGATGTCAACTAATTAAAATGCTAGAGCGCTAATGTATGCGACATTCCTCGTGTAATATTGTCATGCTATATCTGCAGGAAGAACAAAATATGAATATTAAAAAAAAAAACTGCTGGAGGGAGAAAATGTGATCAAGGGGTTAATTTGATACATGAAACATGCACATTTGACATTACACTTGCATCTAACTACCTGTGAAAAGAATACCCAGAGGAAGTATTTGAGCAGGCCTTTCATGGATGAATATGATATAAATTGCATATAACTTAGAATAAGAGGTGATGCATGTTTGGCTTTGATGAGAAAGTTGAACTACACCTGATGATGTGTGTAGTGGGTTCATCCATTTGATCGAATATAATAATGTTAATATGCCAAAACTGAAAGTAATAAATTCTAATCAGGCCAAATATCAGAGTTCAGAACCTTATAAACATATGTGCAACTTTAGCCTTTCCTCGGGGAAAAAAAAGGTAGAATAAATGCCAAAAAGAACATAGTTTATACATATTGTCATGATTTGGGTGATTTAAAATTAAACGAATAAGTAGGTAGGCAAACCAAAAAGAGAGACAAGGCGTGTGGCAAATAATATTGTTGACAGAAAGTCCGTGGTTGGAGTATGTCTTGCTCGTGACTTTTTTAACATGATAACCCATGTAAAGAGAACTGAAGCTGCTGTAACACACATCAATAAATATTCAACCAATGTTCCGATAGCAATCATAGGACCTTTTATCTCGTATAACAACATCACAAGATCGCGAGTGAGAATAAAATATTTCAAAGGTCATGAAAGATAGGGGCAATATCTTCTCTACTCTTGCTGAATCAGATTACTGGAAATTTTCCGCAACTCCGAACAAGGTCACAAGCTTTCATACTCAAAAAACATCTTCGAATTATGACATCAATACAAAAAGACACATCCAAAACCATGGTACGACTGATCAAATATAGGTGTCCTCGCTACAAGAAAATATCTAATGTAGCCAACATAAGCGCTCACCACCCATAAATGTGAGTAGTTCTTGAAGTCACCATCACTTTCATTGGGGAAAATGTTGTCGACTTGTATAATTGTACTATGTTTGCTATTAGAAAACAGAGGTTAAACTCCGTATACGTTATATGCAAGGAGCTATGAGTTTTTTTTATGATCGTATCTGCTAATCAAGCTTGAAACCAAGGATGTTCCACCTCAAAACCCATCTACTTATCCCCATGCACAACAGTCTTGAGACCTATTTAATTTTCTGGCATTAGCCGGAATGTATTGATGACCACCCATAAATGCGAGTAGTTCTTGAAGTCACCATCACTTTCATTGGGGAAAATGTTGTCGACTTGTACAATTGTACTATGTTTACTATTAGAAAACAGAGGTTAAACTCCGTATACGTCATATGCAAGGAGCTATGAGTTTTTTTTTTTACTATTGTATCTGTTAATCAAACTTGAAACCAAGGATGTTTCATGTATCAACAGTCTTGAGGTCTATTTGATTTACGTATCCCCATGCACAACAGTCTTGAGATCTATTTGATTTTTCTGGCATTAGCTGGAATGTATTGATGACATATTTAGGTTAGAAATGCTAATTAATACACAAGAGGCCAAACAACTCTAATGATTGACGTCCTTCAAAAAGGTATTATGTAAGTAGAGCTCAAGTCAAAAATCATATGTAAAAGTTCTTGCGTGTGAAATAATAATTAAAGAACAGAGCAGTATCCTTGTGATTTGGTATTAGAATTTGTTGGAAAGATTGATCTATTAGACAAATATCATGAAACGGATGAATGCAGCTTGTAAAGTTTAGGTATTATCTCAGTGTATCTGTGTGTCACTGTGTGTTCATTATGCCACAGCATCAAACTACCTCAAAAGAGAAAACCAAGATTAAAAAAGAAAGCATGTATATTGTATCCCTGCAATTGGTGGTGTAATGCAAAGTGAAACATATACTACAATTTAATAAATGGATTGAAAACAAATATAAGTACAATGATGAGAAGTACAGAATTTACCTTAAAAACACGAACAAGAAAGAATGCTACCACGCCAGAAAACCCCATGTGAATCATAGTAAGGGTTATAGGAAAGGGAAATTTGAAATACTTTGGTGAGAGAACCCACTGCAAACAAAAAACAAGAGTTAGACACCATGCAGTCTTGTTATTATCATAGCAGCAGTTTCATGAGCAATGTATGAAACAACTTTGAAAGCCATCCCCAGAAAAGATGCTCAACGAACAAAGCTCGGAAAAGTTCTTTTCTTAAAGCTAAGTACAAGGTAGGATCTATCATAACAGTAACGACACAAATCTTTTGAATACTAACAAGTAGAAGACAACTCTATAAAGTGGTCGAACATTTTTTGTTGTAGAAAGCTGAGTGGCCAGATCCAACCCCAGGGAACTTTGGCTACGTTAATCAGCTTCAAGAAAGGGATTGTGCCATGGAAAGGTGTTATACCAATAATGTAAAGTGGATTGCAATTGCAAGGCAGGGCAAGTGCTCAAGGAAAGAAGAAAAAAAGATTCAAGAGTACTTTCCATTTTTACAAAAACTCGGAGAGGATTTTATCTACCAAAAAGTTTAAGACCATTTTCAAAACATTTTTACGTTACACGGTAACAACCAACAGTACAAATTTAAAAGTTTATGGAAATAAAGAATATTACAAATTGCTGAAATCAATCTAGTAGCAAACACAAAGAAAATAAAGGATTAGGGTTGAAATGCGGTACCTTGTTATACAAAATAACTCCTGAAGAGAGGCATATGTAAATGAGCAGATAAAGATATGTCAGCAAGAGTTGTCTATTGATCACCATCTTGACTTGTTGGTCTGTAAATGCCCCTTCTTCAAACACTCCTAATTATATAACCATCTGAAAAGTTATAGTAGATCAAGAAACCCTTTCCCACGCAGAAGCAAGCACATCTTGCACAAAAGCAAGTCCCGGCGGCAGTATTAAACTCTTTTTTGGCGACTTCCAGTACTCTAAAATTACACAAAGCCGACTACCTGAAAACTGACAATAAATTGAATAAGACATAGAATGAGGAAACAATACCAATGTCCAAATAATAGGTAAAGCAGTATAAAGTAACATGAAAAGCACCACATAGATGCACAATGCATGATCTTGTTAAACCGAAATGGAGGAAAAGTGTCAAACCACATTAAGGATTAGCTGTATATTTGTCCCACTCCAATGAATTTTTTCCCGGATTAACTTTATTCTATTAGTAGTAGGAAACATGGCTAAATTTTAATAACTTTACTGATACAGTAGACACTGTAATAAGAGAAATGACTACCTGCAGTTCTATATTTACAACAAGTGTTTGAAAATGCATAACCAGAAAACACAAGCACTACATGAAGTACGTGCATGTAGTATACGGCAAGCACTGATGATGTGGATCGTGACAACCACGAAGACCATGAACCAACCGCCATACAAAAATAGTTTTGCCTACACAAACTCTTTTATAGCAAGTGTGTATAAGAGAGTATAAGACATAACAATATAATTTTACCATGAATGTTATTGTCCATGGTTGGCCCACGAATCAAGACTACACCGCATAACCCTTTATCTTAAGTATGGTGGTACCTGGTTCTCAGAAACTAAGTGAACTTCAATTTGAGTGGCAAAACTAATTGTTACATTCTACTACAGGCACTTTCTCTGTTAGGATAGGAGGGCGTGACAATTCTATATGAATCATCTATACGCTGCTCCGTTTAATGTGAAGACAAATAGAACTTGGAGTAACGTACAAAGACCGTACTTCTTTTGTATACTACTTTAGTCTAAATATAGGTAATAACACAATTAAATTAGGAAATAAAAATAAATCGCCAACTCCGAGAGTAAAGAAGCTCGTTGTATCCTATCTTGTCCAGCACTTCCTCACTCCCCCATCTCTTAACCATGCGGAAGGAAGCAACATGTTCTAGTGTGGATGTTGTATCCAGAAGTAGATCGGGAAACCCCAATTCTCAAAGTGAAACAAGTCGAAATATGCTGACATATACGCGTGCATAGTGAAACAAATATGCATGTAAGTCAAAATTTACTAATTGAATAAATACCTTTAAAAAAAACACGCTGACCAGAAAGAAGTGTGCATGTACTAGCATGAAATCTTTTAATTCTGGGCATGAAATCTTTTAGTTCCGGGCAAACCAAAATAGTAGCAACACTGTACATGTACATGCGTGAATCAAACATGAGAATTGCTTCAATAAAGCAACATGCAGATCTGCAGCGCTTTCTACTAAATTTAGTTCTTAGATTCCAAAACCAAACGAATATGGAGGGAAAATGTAGATCCAAAATGGATCCAACGAAAAAAAAAATAGATCGGTGTGTGATCAGCGCAGATCTCACCTTTCTAGTCATAATCTTAGGTTCTTCTGTTCGAAATTTGAGATTCTAAAGGAAAAAATCGACAAAAAGAACTCTCAAAACATAACACAGAGACTACGAAATCGACATAATCAGAAAGCTAATGTTAGGGTTAGGGATCGATCTCGTGAAAGAATCCATGGAGGACGAATGAAAGGGTTCGAATGAAAGGGTTAGGGTTTTGGGTTGTCGGGGAGACGGAGAGAGAGTACCGGTGATCGGAGGCGGAAGATCGCCGGAGCCGGAGGAGTGCTTCGTCGGGAGGAGAGCAATAATGAAACTGGAGAAGAAGAGCCGTGACTTGCGAGTGGAGGAATACTCGCTTAAATGTGAGAGCGGCTCTTGTCGAGTACGGATTCTTTGAATGGATGTATCTGCCGTTGATTGGATTCCCTTCAGAAATTGACGGCTCGGATACTTTTCGCCGGACGAGTTTAATGTGAGAATGTGGCTCTCTGGTGATTCTGGTGAACATTGTACTGATGCAGCTTTCATGTTGGGATTTACTTTTGTTAACTAATTTTGTTTCCTTAAAAAAAAAAACTAATTTTGTTACATATTTAAATCTATCTTTACATCGGTTTTCAAAATAAAAAATGTATATATCTTCATTTAATTTTTTTTAAAATCAAAAACTAATTTAAAATTGTAATTATAAATTAAGTCTAAATGAGCGGCCACAATTAAAAATTAAAAATCTAACAAATAATTTAACTAACTAATATTATCTACCTACCTACAAATATATCAGTAATAAATTCTAATTAAAATATAAACATAGAAAGAAAGGAAAAAAAAAAAAATTACATGTGTTGCACGTGAATTTACTAGTAGCAACATATAACCTGTATCATACATTTTTTACATATTAGTTTTTTGGCTAAAAATAATAATTGTGGCTAAAGAAGTTAGTTGATAAATATTAAGATATAACTCATATCTTAACCGGTTGGTGTAACACACTCTCTCTCTCTCTCTCTCTCTCTCTCTATATATATATATATATATATAACTAGTTATTTGATAAAAAAAAATTCTTAGTCGCATGTTCAAATAAGATGCACAAGAAACAATAAAATATATATGATATTATTTTAAAATTTAGATAATAATTTAAATTATATTAAAATATTTTTAATATTTTTTTAACATATTTAAATAAATTTTGTTATAGGTATGTTTTTAGAACTTTGGATATATATTTAGAAAATATTATGTAGTTTGTTTAAATATGATTTTAAGTATTGAATATATTTAAATTTTGATTTGTTATAGATATGTTTATATGATTGTAGATATAAGGAGGTAGTTAAAATAATTTTATGATTTTTCTACGAGAGAGAGATATAGTTAAAATAATTTATTTTATAATAAAAAAATAATTACGTGAGGATATACATACTGCTTAATGGCTTATATTTTTCAAGCATCTACTACAAGAAAATGCATCTTCTGCGACATACACAATATGTAGCGGAAAGATGGATTTGTGTCGCCAAAGCCTTTCTGCGACATATCGCGCTATGTCGCACGTGTATCGCCGTATCCTTGTCTGGGAAAGTATTTGGCGACACAAATCCATCATGTCGCCGAAAATGCCCACTTTTGGCGACATGTTCTAATTTTTTTTATAAAATAACATTTGGCGACATGTGTCTTGCGTGTCGCAGAAAGGTGATACTTTGGCAACATAACACATGTCGGGAAAAAGTCACCTTTTGCTGCACAATTCAATGTCGTAAAAGCTAATGTAGACAAATATAAAAATACTTTCTGCTACACAATTTGATGTCGCAAAAGCTAATGTAGACAAATATTAAAAACACCTTCTACTACACAATTTGATGTCGCAAAAGCTAATGTAGACAAATTTTTATATTGATTTATCATAATAAAAAATCGCATTTGAAATATAGATATAAAATCCTACTTCAAAAGAAACTTATAAACATTGAAATTTGTATTCAAAGAACTTGAGAATAAATATCAACAAGTTATCGCACACAAATAATATCCAATATAATGTCTTCATAAAATAGTCCAATAATGCAAAAGATTTAACTTCAAGTAACCCATTCAAGGAGAAACGTATTGTATTTCACAATCATCTTATTCCAACTAGACAAATATAATGTAAGCAAAAATATATGAATTCAGTGTATTCCCAAAAAATTAGCCAACAAAAAATTATCTTTTCATTGCAAACATTACTTTCTCCAAAATAATGATAGATCTAATGATAAGAACATATTCCCAAAAATTGGCTTTGTTGTCCATGTGATCCTGCAAACAAAAATAAAAAAAAATGCTTGTAAGTAAAAAAAAAAAAGTATATGCTAAAAGAATGACAAATATCTATGAAGGCTAAAAAAAAATATGAACACTTGTACAGTATTTTGTTTCACACAAAATAAACTTAGTAAAGAAAATGTGTCGACACAAACATTTGCTAGTGTTAACTCTTGAGCACATTTGCTAGTGTGTTAACTCTAGAAATCTTGTTATGAATCTGATACTCATATTGCAACCTCTATAATCTCTCCTAGAAGGATGTTATATATTTAGAAATCTTGTCATGTATGAGTGTGTGCTTAGTTTCAACACCATTAGGATCACAAATTTTTATACGGAAAAGTTGGTGTTATTTTCTTAAATATTTTAATTTATTTGCTTTCATCTCATGCTTTTAACACTATTAGCATGGTCTGTCATGAAACTAAAAATTTCAAAAGAAGTGCAGCACACATAGAGAGAAAGAGAGCAGTACCCAAAAAAAGTTGTTGCCTAACCGCCCTCAGTTGATTCCTCCCCACATTCATCCGACGAAAGTAATCCACATCTCAACAACACCTCTTGGAACTTTTCAAGTTTCTGGTTCTGCGCCTTAATTTATTGTTGTTGAATCGCAAGTTGTTCATTTTGGGCCTCAAGTTGTTGTTGTTGAGTATCATTAAGTTCCTTTAGTGATGATAACTCCTCTCTTAGGATAATCACTTCCTCACCATTATCCCTGGATGTGGTATTAGTATTACAGGGCTTACGGCCCACTCCATATCCTCTCAAGTAGCCCGATTTCTTTCCAAGCACTGCTACCGACATTTCTTCTTGTGACATTGGGATTGCATCCGGCTGAGAACACATAGTTCGCAAATTTTCAAGCTCACCCTGACATTTTTAAGGAACATAAGTAATTAGTTAGATTGTAAAGCAAAACTTAAAAACCTAGTGTTAACCCCTTTTTTAGTTTTAAGTAACAACTATACAACAAAACATTTGTTAGACTTACGTGTTTCTCCATACACTTATGATCCAACCAATCATCTTTCTTTTTACTCCAATGAGATTCCTTAAAAAAATCTACAAAGTGAGGTATCTCCGCCTAATTTCATGAAAATAACAGTTAAATATTGTATATGGAGAAGTAAATAAAATATATATTAAAATTTAAGTTAGAGATTGCAAAAAATGCATCACCTTCGTGGACATTGTCGTTGCAAATGACTTTGACCCGCAAGAATGATTCCATGGCAAAGAGGAACGTGCTACCACATTTTGTTCTGATCGTTTCTACAACATGAAACCAAAACAAAGGGTGAACATAAAGTAAAGTAGGGAAACAAAAAGAAAAAACCAGTAAAGTAAAGTAGGGATACTGATACAAGAAGGTAGCACGTCATGCTCTATGACACACTTCGTAACTTTACCTGTATCACTGCACAGGTACTGCATATAGTTCTACACTGTATCATCCCCCCCTAACCCATATACACAAGCATATAAGAATGCACGTGCATTATATTACACAGATTTCTAGTACCTGCACAAAGGAAACAAGCATAACCCATTCATACATGCTCAATTACTCATTTGTACACTGACACTTCTTCATGTTATACACATGTATCACACTACTCACTCTGCAATCTGCAAGAATTTGGTATGCTTACTGAAAAGACAAATTCCTGGGATACCTAAGTTAAGAAACAAATTCCTGGGATGTCTTCGTTTGGGTGGCAAGGCTGTATATTGACTTTGGTAAAATGTCATTTTAAATGTTGGTATGATAGCTAAGGTTCTTGATTGATGCAAGAGTTTGTTGTATGTATAGTCTAATAGAGTGCTGAAAAATTATGATAAAGTGGTCATGACTCACCAGACTAGGGCAAAAGATTTAGAATTCCTATGCAGCTATGCAACTGAAAGAGCATAACACTAAATTGGTTGGGGAAAATTGCATACTTCCAAATGATTATATCACTGAAACATAGAAAAAGCTTAATAAACATCATGTCAGTAAAAGCAATATATTCTGCTGACTGTCATTTCCTAGCATATAGCTGCACATCATGCATATTGATCTTGGTAGAGTGGTGAAATGGGTTATGCTTGTTTGAAACAATGAAATGTGAAATTTGAAGTTACTTGAAAAAGGTTCAGAACATTAAGCAGATTTTTGGTGTAAATTTTGGAGCTACATGAACCATCTTGTATTGCAATTAAATATGTAGTTGGTAAGATTATTCAGAAAACATTCTCTGGATGATTCTGTTGGTAGTGGGACCTATATAAATTAATGGATCTTATATGTATCAAAAGACAACTGTGAAGTAATTTCCAACTTTCTCCAAGTATGGCATGTTGTATGATGTTACATATAATTTAGTTGTTATTTAGGTATTTGGAATCTTAAAGTGATCCTCTCTACTCGTTCCTTCTCATTCCAGTTCCTGAAATTGAACAAGGACTCTCTGATGCCTATTGTCAGCTTCACCCCACATCTAATGCCTATGGTAAGCATGTGACTGAAATCATATCTTCTATTGTAGCTCTCTTGAGGGTGTTTCTATCATTGTACTCCATCAAATTGCCCTAATATGTAATGATTAGCAAAATTGACCTTTGTATCTTTACGTTCAATAGAAACGTGGTATGCAATCTACCATATATGTGGAAATGGCACCTGGGGTGACTGTTGATGATCTCTACCAACAACTGAGCAGTGCCTATGAGGTACATATTTCCATCTGTTCAAAGTGTAGCTCTTTGCTCGTGAAGGATGCTCATTTGCAGCCATTTAAAGTACATATTTTATTGTTTCAAGTATATTTATCTAGAAAGTACTCTGTATTAAAAGACATTATAAAGAGATCTGATCCTCTTTTTGTACAGGTTACAGATTCACATACATATAGAGGCTTGGAAGGATCATATAATAAATAAAATAACTATTATTAAAACCATTTTAGCATAGTAGTGATCTGATCCTCTTATTCATGTTCTGAAGTTAATTTTGGTGAATTCAGGCAACCACATCTATTTGGTTTGTTTACTATTTGGTTTGTTTTTTATTGATATTGTCAACACAACATAACTGATATCATTGACATGTTGTTTTCTATTGATATTTGGTTTGTCCTATATAAAAGCAATTCCCATCAGTTGAATCCCTCAAAGCAAGAAGTTAAATGGCATGTCCTATATAAAAAAATCACAAAAGTAGGAATAAAGTAATCGGGCATCATATACCTTAAATTTGGCATTTGTTGTCCAAACCCGATCAATCATGTACTCCCAATCCTCTTGTGAAACGCCTTTATATGAGTTGTTTCTGGGGTTTATGTCATCCTTCAACAACTTCTTATAATGTGCATGCATGCGACTCCTTCAATCTTTGTATCTCAGCTGGCATATTTTCGTAATAGTCTGCCTTACGACTTCATCCTCATCATAATTTTTGATCTCAAATTTATCCTGCAAACATGTACTCAATAATATAGATTATTAATAAACAATATATGGAAATAAACCTAATTATATGAAGTAGTAAATAGATCCACCAATACCCGAACTCTTTGAATAATTGACTTCTTTAGGGTGTTATCAATGTCATCCCAATACATAATGTCCTGAAGTGGTGCAGCAGCCTGAACTTCAACGCCAATATGGTTTGCAAGAGCAGTAGCATTATCCCCAACTGGAGCCCTTTCCCTAGTGGGGATTGACACTTGAAGCTTGCCGGTTTTTTGTACCATTTTCTCTACAGCTTTACCACGCGTCTTACCCCGTATATTTTTCTTCGGTGAACCTGTACATCAAAAAGAAAAAGAAAATAGCCTTAAGCTAGACAATAGATAGACCAGATTTCTATTTCGGACTTCATTAAAATTAAATAAGATTATATCCATTAGATTACCTGAACAACTAGCTAGTGACTCCATAGGACTAGGCACATGCATTTGAAGGTTATTGGACCCCTCAGCAGTGGTATCTTCGGGTGTCGAAACAAGACGTGATGATTTACGAATGGGACCATTGTATACGACCTAAACATACAAAATACATAAATATTAAGGCATTATTAGTAACATAATTTAAACACAACATATCACTCGAGGTTCATATCTTATATATTACCTTTTCCTTTGGTTGATTAGAAGGCACATTAGTATCATCATCACTGCTGGATGAACTAAGCAAATCATCACACTGGCCCGGTCGATACTCATCACCATCTCTCTCACTCACATTTCTTTTGCTATTCTTACCAAAACTTGTTTGGGTGACCTTCTCAAATGGAGTTAATAAATTTGAGGCGCGAAGCAAACCCAAAGCATCTAATTTCCTTTGGTTACTAGCAATGTTTTCATTTCTTTGCTTCTCATATGCTGACGTCATCCGGACTGCTTGTCCGGGTCTTAAATATACTCTGCTCTTTGATTTTTCCATCTATGACAATAAAGAAACAAATGAGTTCCACAATGTAATTCCAATTTTCATTGTATGCATTCCAAATGTGTGAAGTTGGAGGCATTTGACACATAACAAATGTTATTTTAGACATTCCAATGCAATAAGTAAGAAGTCCTTCTCAATCTAAATAGAAGTCCTTCTCAATCTAAATTAAGTAGCCATATTTTAACAGATCTACTACAGGGCATCGGGCAACATAGACAATTACTCACCTTTGTCCACTCTTGGTACGTGATGATGATACAATAAACATTAGCATGGTACAAAAAAACTGTGATAAATCTTGGGACACACAACATAGGATCCCTTAAAAAACTGATAAATCTTGGGACACACAACATAGGATCCCTTAAAAAAAACTTGTACGATTGAGCTAAGATCTAAATAGGTAATGATTGACAGAGATAACTAAATACCATTTGTTCTCATGTTATGCCAATTTACCTTACAAATTTTTTTAATCCCATAATCTCATTCATAACGTAGATAACTAACTACCAAGGCTAACAGAAAACATGTCCCATAGATTTCAATCTTTAATGCAAACACAAAAGATTCTCTTCTCTATCCAACTTAGTTAGAGGCTGAGCTGGTTTATGTTTGAATTTCTTCCCACATTCCCCTGCCACAACATATAAATAATACAATCAAGCAATGAACAACTTATCAAAAAAAAAAAAAAAAATTGAATAGTTTATTGACTATCAACCATAAAAACAAGTTAACATGTCACAAAATTACCTATAATGTAGTTTGTCTCCCAGAAACATAGCAATGAACAAACTCTGCCACCACCTATACCTGCCCCAGTACCTCTCCTGGCCCTCAACAGTCCCCAAAGTCCTCCCAACACCTATATCACCTCCTCCATCATTGCCAGTAATACTCCTACCAGCCACCCTTCCATCCCTAGCAACTCTACCTGACCTTGCCCTACTAGCATATGCCCCATGCATGTCATGCCATTATGCCCTGATTGCTGGCAATTCCCACATACTAGTATACTCCCCCTCTTCCAACTTTAAATGGATTTGTGGCATCATCGACACCTTTTTTCTTGCTTTTAATTCTAGGTCGACCTGTAAGCCTTTTCAAAGAAGGCGGCAAAATATCTGGCTCATTAGTTCTTTCCCACATCTCTTTGCATGGTATAAGAAATATTATTGGATCATATGCTCCATGTTTGTGTTGGTTTTATTTGTTGATGATAAATATTCAATGAGACATATGGTTGAGAACACCATTTCTTGGCACAACCAACTTCACCCAGGTGATCATGTGCATCTTAATATCATCATTGTCTTTTTGCAGGTAGTTGCATTTATCAAATTTGGCTTACTTTTAGGTTCAAGCATATGTAATGAACAACAAGATGGATATCAAGCTCTGATAGATCGAAATCTGCAAAACGGCCTAAGTATAACGGAAAAAAACTCATGTAAGATCAAAAGCTCCTTGCCAAATGTTTGTCGAAATCTACTTAAAATATGGCTAATTATTGTTTATTGCAATAAGGACTTCTACTTAATACAACTCCCTGCACTGTTCAGATAAGCTTAGTCCACTGTTCACTGAGCAGTCCACCCATTGAATGTTCTGTCCTGCTCATCATGAGCAGTCCCTTTAATTTTGCAGTCCTTAGTTTACCTTGATTGCATCAATAAGCCACTGCCTTCATGAGTTTCAGTCGAATCCCTTTCATTTATTGTCCAGATAACTCATGTTCTGTCCAAAACATATCCTATAGCTTAGTCAAAGCATATCAGTCCTACATTCCTTGATTCAGTCCATGTTCATATTTCTTTATATTCATTAATGTTCAGTCTACTATCAGTGGTATCAGTCCCCAATATTCTCTCAGTATCTGTCATATAAGGGAGGGAAGTAGTATGTATATTTTAGCTACTGCATTTATGTATTTCAGTCCACTGCATACTATAGGTGCAGTCCATATTCTAATGTATCATTTCAAATAGATGTAGCGTCTTAGTGAACTCATGTCCAGTCCTAACTGATTTGGATATCAATCCCATTTCATTCCATTGTACAGTCCCTACCTCTGTTATGTAGGTTCAGTCACCCCTATTGATGTCCCTACATTTTAAGTTGCAGTCAATAAGAAGGGGCTTGGATTTAGATTTCAGTGATCAGTTGACTGGTATTTAGAGTTATCAGTCCCTAAACCTTTTAATGGTTGAATCCAGTTATCCATTAGTCAGTCCATAGTATCTAAGTATCAGTTCATAGGTTTTATAGTGTCAGTCCCTTAGTTATCCTCATGTCAACCTTTGAGTATAATGTTCAGTTCTTTAGTTGTTTTAGTCTCATACTCTTTTGGTTATCAGTCCATAGGCTAACTAACAGGTTCAGCCCTTGATTGGTGTATTTTGTCTAAGATAGTATATGCCAGACCTTAGTTAACTCTAGTGTTCTTGATCAACAAATGAACTTGTATCAGTCTATATGAGGACTGTTCAGCCAAAAGGATGTTACAATCCTAACCTTCTCTTTTAATTTCAGATTTTATTTAGAAATCTTGTAATCTTTTTAGTTAGTTGAGAGAGGAGAGGGGGCTCTATATATGGATATTAGTAACTGATGGTGGTATCCTATGGGTGGTCTATATATATGCATCAGTTATGTATAGGAGCATGTATCTAAGGAGGAGCAGTTGTGGGGATCGGGTTTAGGCTTTGACAGCAATAGGAAGTTGGGGTTCACTTCAAGGTTAGTTAATATGTAGTTGGGTAACTGAAAGTGAAGGGAGAAGAGGGGCTCGACTATGAGGCAGAGTGCCAGCTGTAGACAGGAAGTGAGAGGCCATGTGTGAGGGACCTGGGTTGGGCAATGCACTATTGTGCAAGTGGTGTGGGTGTGTTGCCAAGCCCCCCACACATAGGATGTGTCATAGGCATGTAGTGTGAGTGTGTTTGGGTAAGCTCATAGGGTTGTATAGAGGAAAGGGTTTATTTAGTTCAATTCTATACTAAACATGAGGTAAGTCAAGTAATAAGTTTGGATTTATACTTCAAGTATCATCCACTGCATTCCTTGCATTCACTACACAGACCCACATCAGTAAGAATACTCAATCCCTACACCTTGCATTAAATTCCTGCATATCCAATAAAGTAAGAACACAAATTGGCTAATATAGTAAAATGCATGGGCGTTCTACAATAAACCACTACTAAAATATGCTATATTAGCGATGTCATTTAGCGACGTAATAAAATAACGTCGCTAACTATTGAATATAGCGACTCCTTATAACAGACATCGCAAAACGTCGCTCCATAGCGACGTTCCGCGACAGAACATAAGTTACGTCGCTGAATAGCGACGTTCAGCGACGTTGCTCAAGTTATGTCGCTCTTTAGCGACGTTCAGCGACGTCTAATTCAGACGTCGCTAATATTTTATTATATCCCATTCGAAATTTCATTTCCCCCTTCTCTCTCCCAAAAATTTCAGTTTCGTTCGAAATTTCTTCTCCTCCGACGAAGCTCTCCTCCGACGAAGCCCGGCTCCTCGCCGCCTCCCTCCTCCGACGAAGCCCCCCTCCTCGCCGCCTCCCAACTCCGACCGAGCCGCCCTCAGGTAAACCCTAACCCTAGCCCTAGCTATCTAGACACAATTTTGACACGATTTTGACCTCGTTTGGACACGAGTAGACACGTGTGTCACACACAGACATACCCCTAGACACGTGTGTGTCACACACACACACACACATACACACATACCCCCTAACCCTAGCCCTAGCTATATATATATATGGTATTGTCTGTATTGTTGTGAGTTGAGAGGTCGGGTTAGGCCTCCATAGCAGTGTAGATCACTGTCACATAGAGTTGAGAGGTCGGAAATATAACAAAGCAATTATCCCATGAAGCATTTGTTTTGATGGTTTCTTATTATGACTATACATGGGGTTCGATATCCAAAGATATCTATAGTTCATTTCATGAAGCATTTGTTTGTATGGTAAGTACATAAATGCATGAGATATGTTGTTGGAGAAATATAGTGTTTTCATACAATAATATATGGGATAGCGTTATGAAGAAAGCAAGAGATTTCTTGTGATCAGAGCATAATAAGTAGGTTTCTGTACTACTTGATAATAAGAGCAAATAATAGTTTCTTGATAAGAGCAAATATTTGACTAGTATATATGTATGTATGTATGTATCTTATACTATTTGAAAAGAGCAAATAATAATTTTTTTGATTTTCTTTTATACTACTTGAGATAAGCAAACAACAGTTCCTTAAATATATTTTTTACTTCTTGGAAAGAACAAACAACAATCTCTCTCTCTCCCTTTTTCTCCATACGTAATTACTTAACTAACCATATTATATTTAATGACCAATTCTAATTAGTAAACATGGGTAAAGATATTTTTGGAATAAAAACTTTTAGAGTGACCTCATTTTTTATATATTATATAGTAGTATAGATTAGGAGATGCAATTAATGATTTTGGTAGGACTTATTTGCGACTTTTTCAAGCATATAATTGATGGTAGGACTTATTTGCAGCAGTAGAAGAGTCTGTTGTAGGGTGTGGGTTTTGGCCACCTCATAACGATAAGGTAAAGGGTACCAATAACGATAAGGTAAAGGGTACCAATAGCGAAGTTGGTAAAGGGTACCAACTTAAGGTATTGGTATTGGGATACCAATAGCGATAAGGTAAACGGTACCTTGGTAGGTAATGACTAGAAATAGGATATTTGACTTAGATTGGACTAAGAGTTGACAAAGTCAACTATAGGTCAACCCTTGACCTACTTTGACCTTGTTTGACTTTGTTTGACTTAGGTTGACCTTGTTTGACTTTGTTTGACTTAGTACAACCTAGTTTGACCTAGATTGCATATCATTGATATTAGTAACTGTCCGCTACTAATGTGTGTCCCTAATAAGACATAATATACGAATTTGTGCCTGTTGGATAATGTGTGTCCATCTTTGCAGAATTATTTCCAAATGGATATGAATTACTACTTGCGGAATCGTTCATGGATGTATAATCGTCGTCCTGATGATATGTGTGGTATGCGGGATGAATACATAGTGGGAGTAGAGCAGTTCCTGCAGTTTGCTAAGGCGTTCCCTCAGTACATGGACGGCACCAAAATTAAGTGTCCGTATGTGAAATGTCATAACGTAAAATATTATCCAGAAGTGGAAGTGACATATCATTTGTACTCGAGGGGTTTCACGCCTAATTACTATCAGTGGACCGCACACGGAGAACTTGTGTCTTTAGCATCAGAGCCGGAGCCTTACGTTGAGCCGTATATGCATGTGGGACCTAATTTTGTTTCAGATAATCATGCATATGACGACGGGTGCATGAACATGGTTTTCGACGCTGCGGGGCCTAGTTTCGTTCATGATGCACCTGAGGAGGCACCGAACGCCGATGCTGCACAGTTCATGGAGTTGCTAGAGAATGCAAGGACTCCATTGTATCCTGGTTGTGAGGATCATTCACCGTTGGAGGTGGTTACAAGACTGTTGAGCATTAAGTCAGATTTTAACATGTCGCAAGAATGCTACAACCGAGTGTTGGAGTTGATTATAGAGATCTTGCCGGTGGGTGCTAAGTTGCCTAAAGACTTCTACCGGTCTAAGAGGATGGTGAGATCGCTCTGGATGGGATACGAGAAAATTGATTCCTGTCACAATGGGTGCATGCTGTACTACAAAGACGACAAGGACGCAGATGTGTACAGATTTTGTGGTGCTGATCGCTATAAGACAACTAGTACATGAAGGTCTACCGGTGCAAGAAGACCGACTGATTCAATGTACTACTTGCCTTTAACGCCGCGGTTGCAAAGATTATTTATGGTGAAAGAGACGGCCGAAAATATGAGTTGGTACATGCGAGAACAGATTGAAGGAGTGTTGAATCACCCATCCGATGGAGAAGCGTGGAAGCACTTTGATCGAGTGTATCCTGATTTGCTTCAGATTCGCGTAATGTCAGGTTGGGACTATCTTCTGACGATTTTACTCCTTTTGGTCTTTCGGGATCCCAGTATTCGTGCTGGCCTGTGATTGTCACTCCGTATAACCTACCGCCTTGGATGTGCATGAAGACTCAGTACATGTTTCTAACCGTTATAATTCCTGGTCCGAACAATCCCAAGAGGAACATTGACGTGTACTTACAGCCTTTGATAGATGAGTTGAATCAGTTATGGAAAGTAGGCGCTAACACGTACGATGTATCCAGGAAGCAGAATTTTCAGATGAAGGCAACCCTTATGTGGACCATCAACGACTTTCCGGCCTATGGAATGTTATCTGGATGGAGCACTCATGGCCGTCTCTCATGTCCGTATTGCATGGACCGTAGTAAGGCTTTCCGCTTGAAACACGGAGGAAAACCGTGCTTCTTTGATTGCCATCGACAATTTCTGCCAAAAGATCATCCGTTCAGAAGGAACAGGAATGCATTCCGTGCCGGCATTGTAGAGAAGGGTGATCCACCGCCAAGGTGGTCTGGAGCCACGATATGGGAGGAGGTTAAAGATTTTCCAAGTGCTATCGAAGATCCTACAACTGGGTACAAGTGCGATGGATTTGGTAGAGATCATAACTGGACAAAGAGGAGCATATTCTGGGATCTGCCATACTGGAGTACCTATCTGATCAGACATAATCTTGATGTCATATATATTGAGAAGAATGTGTTTGATAACATAATAAATACTGTGATGGACGTAAAGAAAAAAATGAAAGACAGTCCCAAGGCCAGGTTGGACTTAGAAGAAATATGCAAACGCCCTGCGTTGCATTTGATACAACAGAATGAAAAACAGTTCCTGCCGAAGTCAATTTTCTCGCTGGACAAGGAGGATAAAGTGAGACTTTGTCGGTGGATCCAGGGCCTAAAATTTCCAGACGGATATGTGTCAAATCTGAGAAGATGTGTCGATTCGAAGAAAAACAAATTGACGGATATGAAGAGCCACGACTGTCACGTATTCATGGAGAGGTTAATTCCGATTGCATTTCGGGAATTCTTACTGCAGGCAGTTTGGGATCCATTGACGGAGCTTAGCATATTCTTCAGAGATCTTTGTTCTAAGAAATTGCTCGTTGATCGTCTAGAAAAGTAAGAGAAGGACATTGCGGTAACACTATGCAAGCTAGAGAGGGTGTTTCCTCCTGGATTCTTCGACTCTATGGAGCATTTGCCGATTCATCTATCCTATGAGGCACGTGTTGGTGGACCCGTCGAATATCGATGGATGTATCCGTTCGAACGACATTTGAATCACCTAAAAAGTAAGGTAAAAAATAAAGCACGGGTCGAGGGTTCTATTTGTGAAGCCTATGTTCTCGAGGAGATTACAAACTTTTGTTCGATGTATTTCAAGCCTCATGTTGCAACTAATAGAACGAGAGCTTCCAGAAATGACGACGGAGATCATGAAAGTAATGATACAATACTGAAGGTATTCAATGCTCCAGGAAAGCCATCGGGTAAAATGAAGAAGAGATATCTGAACGATGATGAGCTAAGGGCTGCTCAGGTGTATGTATTACTCAACTGCGACGAGGAGGAAGTAGAGAAACTGGAGGGGTAAGTAAATAATACGTCTACATTATTTTAATAGTGTTGAGAATAATACTATTACATTAATTGCACGATGTTGTTTTCAGCATATTTAATGATGATGTGAGGTCAGGTAGGCCACACATAACAGAAGAAGAACTAGAACAAGAAATGAGGCGTTATTTTCCATCATGGTTGAGTGCATATGTAAGACTTGAGAACTCTGTAATTACATTTCTGTATATGCACTTGATTTAAAATGAGCTTAATTGCTTCTTTCGTGGTATTTAGGTCGATCGTCCATACGCAAGACTTGAGAATGAGTCTATTAGAACGCTAGCCAAGGGACCAATTTATGCTGCAAAAATATGGCCAAGCTACTGTGTTAATGGATTTAGGTTCAAGTCAACAACTTACCCGATCAGAGACAACTTTGTGGATCTCGACTCCACCAAAAACAGCTGTTTGTGTATAAGATCTTCGAACTACAAAGATGTTGATGCGGGCAACGATTTCTATGGCGTGCTACGGGAGATCGTGGAGCTGACATATAGTTATGGAATAGAGCCTGCTAAGATTGTGTTATTCAGGTGTGATTGGTTCGATCCGATTGAAGGTCAGGGTTGGAAAGTAGACAAGCACGGTCTTGTTGATATAAACTATCGGCGTCGATATCAAGCCTATGAACCATTTGTCCTATCAAGTCAGGTTCAGCTCGTGTGCTTCACAAGTTATCCGAAACGGGGAACAACAAGGTCGGACTGGTGGGCAGTATGCAAGACCAAAGCTAGAAATACCTTTGAGGTTGACGATATAGCTTATCAACAAGATGAACTACCTCTTGTAACAAATATTATAGAAGTGGACACGACGGAAGTTCCTCATTACACATCTAATTGTGTAGAAGAAGTAGAATTATCTGAAGAGGAAGATGCAGATGAAAGTGAAGATGAAGAGGAGGAAGAAGAAGAAGAAGATGAGCTAAACGAACTAGATGAATTTTCAGAAGAGGATTAAAATCTGTGAGTCTATCATATAAATATGTATTTTTGTAATAATAAATCTGTGACACTTTAGTGACACTTTTATCTGTGACCATGATATTTTTCAAAAATCTGTGATGTCTATCATATAAATATATATTTTTGTTTTATTGTCATATGTTATTATCAGGTATGACTAGACCAGGAGGACGACGCAGAGGATTATATATTAGCCAGTTCCGTCAGCCTCGGGCTGGGGATGGAGACGGCAGTTCCGTACCCTCATCCTCATCTCCGAGTACGCCATTGTACCGTTCTGTTCCCGGTCCATTACCGGGACAGGGCAGTTCCAGCAGGTTGCCGACTCCTCCCTCGTCGTCTAGCCTTCCTGATCCCTCGCCGTCCAGCATCCCCGATCCCCCGTCCAATATTTCTCCTGTCGACGGCTCTATGGGGGCAGCCGACGCCGAGCATATGGAGGCCGGCGATCAGACTGAACCTGCCCAGGCAGGAGGTGAGAGCGACCCTCCATGCGCTCCCCCGGACGAGACGCGTATGGAGATTTGGACGGACGGGCCTATGAAGTAAGTTAATTAATTAATATATATTTCTCAAATGATTATATGTACATATATATTCATGAAATTTTTTTATTGTATAGATATTGGCCTTCTGTAGTACAGAGACAGCTGGGGCAATTTCTGAGGCGGAACTATGGTGGGCCTTGGCTCAACTACTCAGATGCTCCCGCAGATAGGAAGGCATTTTGGTTCGCCCACTTCAAGGTAAAAAATTTGTTTATTTTTAAATTTTAATAATCACTTGTGTATATTATACAACTTTTGTATTTTTACTTCTTGTAGAGGACCTATTTCTATCCACCACACCGGGCGGCGAGGATCGAGGGCCAATTTTCTGCCGTCGCAGCCAAGCTCATCCGTGATGCGATCGACGACCAGAAGCATCGTGATCGCTCCGGACAGCCGATCCAGGGTTGGATTACGCCAGAGCAGTGGACTGCGATGAAGGCTAGATTCAGCGAGCGCAGGTACCAGGAGCGGTCTGAGAAGGCCAAGGTGGCGCGGTCGAGCGCCGGTAAGTGGTGTGGTGGCTCCATTCCGATGACGAAGCATTTTCGTCGTCTGGTACATTTTCTATGACGGACATTAATTTATATATAGTTCGATATAGAATGTTTAATACTAATAATAGAAAATATATTTTAACAGGTAAAAAAGGGTGAGGACCCGAACATGGTGACCGTCTTCCTGGTCACACATCGGAGGGCTGGGGAGTTTATTGACGAGAGGGCGACGCAGGCATATGTACGTTCTATTCTTTATATTAATTTACTATAACTTAGAAAACATGAAAATAGATATCAATATAGACTTTAGCAAGCACTTACACGTTAGCAAACATGTTCTAGGCCAAGTTTGTTCGGCTACAGCAGGAGGCAGCTGCTGCTGCTAGTACGCCAGCAGAGGGAGGGGCTGGTAGTTCCTCCCAGCCGCCTACAGCTCCATCGCAGGACGAGCTCTGGATGACCGCCGTTGGCGGTCTTCAGAAGGGTACGTACTACGGTACGGGATCCTACGGCGCGTATTTGGCTACGGAGTCATCCCGGGCCCCCTCTGTCAGTGCGCAGTCTCCGGCTTCGCAGGCGTCATCACGAGTTGGGGATATCCTTCGTCAGATCGAGGAGCTGCGTCGCGAGTTGCAGCAGCAAATTTCTGATACGGTCGAGCGACGATCCGACCCTCCGATCGTCACCGGACGATTTGATGCGGTCGAGCGCAGTATACAGGAGCTGATGACTCTGCATCAGGCTACAGCTGCCAGCTTGCACACGCTCACCGAGTCTACGCAGCGCACAGAGCGTAGACAGGTCAAGCTGGAGGGATCGCAGAGGAGTATGTCTGCCTCACTCACTCAGGTTTCGGCTTCGCTTAAGGCGAGTACTGAGAGGGTGGTGAGATCCCTTGCTGCGCATGGTGAGCGACTGCGAGAGCTGGAGCAGATACGTCCTCCCGGTACATCAACGGCACCGACTCCAGACACTGCACTGCCTCCGGCGCCGACTCCAGACATTGCACTGCCTCCTACTGGCCCTACGGTACAGCTCACCCAGGAGCAGTATGACTACATTCTATCCCAGTTGCGCGGCAGGGGTCCGCAGTGATTTTATTAGTTTTTTTATGACTTATATGTATTGGCCCTATGGGCAAATTGTTTATTCATACAACTGTTGTTTATACACTTGGTGGGAGACTTTTTATCATCTTCCATTTTTATTTGACTCTATTGGATGTTTGTGAGGATTTGAGTCTGTGATATTTACTTTGTACTGCCTCCTGTTTTTATTGTGATATTTACTTTGTGATATCTGCGACGGGGATGACAAATATACCTACGCTGGGTTATAAGCGATGATCTGATATACAAAGGAGGTGCTGCCGAAATTTTAAAAAAATATATTGTGTATTTTTGTTATGATGTGTGTCTGTGTTTATAGTGAATGTGAAATGCAGTGTTCGGAACCATCGACAGTTTCGATTACTGTTGTATGTGTTATCTTGGATAGAAATAGCAACAGTTCAGGGTGGACTTCTGAGAGCTTCATTTTCACGTCCTTCACTTTCTCAGGACGTCGTAAAGGTTCCTGAGAAGGTGAAGGACGTGAAGCTGAAGCTCTGAGAAGTGCACCCTAAACTGTTGCTCTTTCTATCCAAGATAAAACATAGAACAGTAAGCGAAACTGTCGATGGTTCGAACACTGCACTTCACACACACTGTAAACACAGACACACAGCATAACAAAAATATCAATTATATTTTTTTAAATTTTTTTTATTAAATCGGCGACGTATAGCGACATTCGGCGACGTACAGCGACGGAATGTAGAAGTCGCTATACGTCGCTAAATAGTGACGTCATGTCACTAGACGTCGCCACTCTCCGTCACTAATATGTCGGTAGACGTCGCTAAGATGCCCACGTGGCTGCCATGCCATGTCATCATATATAAATTATACAGCGTCGCAAGTGGTCGCTTTACGTCGTAACGTTGGCGACGTAGTGATACGTCACTATCTGTCGCTCAGTTTAGCGACGTCTAGCGACAATGATCGACGCGTCGCCGATAGCGACGTTCGACGACTAAATTGCCATTTACGACTTGCATATAAGCGACGTCCGTTTTTCGTCGCTAAATACGTCGCTAAGTTGTTTTAGCGACGTATTTTCCATTTTTAGCGACGTCTCCTGACGTCGCTAATATGGGTTATTTTAGTAGTGAACTAAGGCGTACCAAAATTGTTGTTGTATCCTTATCATGTTCCCGTTGGTGTATTAGTGTCCATCTATGTTGCACGAATATGTACAATGACACTGGCTACAGGATACAAAAATATTCAAATAGGTAGAAGGTAGTCCACCTATGTTGCACAAATATGGACACAGTTACGGGTACCGACAGGACACATATATGGATACCATTTTCCCATGTCCATGCCAAATTGCTGCACACAGGTGCACAAAGACACATGGATTTTCCTAACTCTGCTACACCTGTGGCACTCACTGGTACACACACACAGACACAACTTATGCATACTGCTACTACTAATGCAAATGTTCTCTAAATATAGACCCCTCCCCCTCTACACAACACAGATTTGAAACACACAGATTCTACAAAAATTTCCTTAACCTACTAGATGCTGCTTAGTGAAATAGGAAGCATCACACACATGCCACTGCCTTAATTGTTTACTGCACAGACATGACACTCCCCTCTCTACACTACACACACAGGTTTACTGATCACTCTCTCTCACTCATACTCACATATACATAAACACATATCTTGTGTCTAACAGGACATGCACAGGTTGCCCACACCCTCACTGGACATAACACATAGCTGCATCTATTGCCCGCACACACACACACACATATATGTGTGGCACACAACCTACACACAGGTCTTATAATTGTGCACACCAATCTGTGCACAGACACTCCTCACTGCTGTGTACACAACCATGTTGTACACTGTACACTCATTTCTCACTTATCCACACTGATAGAGACTCTACACCACAGAGTCTGTACAAGAATACACACTGCCGAAGCAATTTGCTACTGATGTCCCCTTGTCACTGATACTGATGTCCCCTTGTCACTGTACACGAATACACTCATTTCTGAAAATGATTTGGTATCAAAAAAACACATTTATGTGAAGGCAAAACAATATTGATATTCATCTCAATCACTCTATTCACAAAGCATTGTTCCAAAAGACATAAATCATTCTTTGAACATCAAAAGTAACAATAGATAATCTAATCAGGATGTAAAATGAAGTATTGTTCCAAAAGATAGATAATATTAGCTATTAAAACTGTTAATGATACCATGATTATATCTCCATTGTTCCAAAATAAACAATGTTTATATTCAAAACTCAACATAAACTAGATATCAAATTCAATATCAGGGTCAATATCAGAATCATAAAGTATGTGTCTGTCATCCTCATCATCCTCTCTAATATGGGCCATTGTTTCATCCTCATTATTGTCGAGATGCAAAGCCATATCACTTGGAATAATCTCAGGATCAACGCCATCCCTATTATATTGAACATTAGTATCTTCAATGATATGTGGAATAATTCCAGTGCTTTTGTCTTTTTGGAATGCATCAGTAGGCTCTAAAACTTCTATTGAGTCAGGCTCATCATCATCCAACTCTGGTACATCCCATGTACCCCGATGCCGAACCCGTTGTACGACTTGCCAATTTGCCCCTAATCGTGTATCATTGATGTAGAAGACTTGTTGCACCTGACTTGGTAGGACAAATGGATCATCAGAATACCATCGGCGCCTGACATCAATGCTAAGGCAATGTGCATCTTTGTTTAGTGTTCGACTTTCGCTCATGTTGAACCATTCACACTGGAACAAAACAACTTTATGGCCATACATGTGTGTCAGCTCCCAAACTTTGCATAAATATCCATAAAAGTCTATAGGTTTTCCTTTATGAGCTCCTTCAGAGACTAAACCGCTATTTTGACTCTTACGACGATTGTCACGGTCCCTTGTATGGAATCGGACGCCATCGCAAATGCAACCTGAATAAAGAGTTACCATCACATTTGGACCTTTACCAATGTCCACATTTCATCAGTTGCTTTTGGTGACTTTTGTGTTCTCAATTGATTCATCTACATGCAAAACATATAAAGGCATATTAAGATAATATTAGTTAAATAGTATTTAAATATATGTTATACATCTTACATGTTTTTTGAACCACTTTGGAAATTTTTGTCGTTGTATTTGAGTTATATCACCTTCACTTGAATTTTCTAATAGCTTCTTGTGTTCCCTACTTGAAGAAATTAAACTCATAAGTACCAACAAATCAATAATCAAAAGGCTTTAAGAAATGAATGCATGAAAGGATGTTGAATAACATACTCTAGGTATGGCTCAATCTCGTCGGTGTTGTAAAGCACAAACCACTTAGCAATTTCGAATTCCTTCTCTGAGATATCAAGATCTCTTGTTAATCGTCCAAAAGGATGAACATTTTGTGTGAATATCGTTAACCCATGTCCGCGCTCACTACCATCAGCATTTCGTTCTTCTCGATTAAATAATGTTTCGACATTGCTCAAGTACATTGAACAAAAAGTCAAGCTCTCTTTGACTATATAAGCCTCAGCAATTGAACCTTCTGGCCGAGCCCGATTGGTTACATACAACTTAAGAGTTCCAAGAAACCTTCAAACAAATACCAATTAAAATAATAAAAACATGTTCAACTTAAAATTTGCATTAAGATGGTACAAATTACCTTTCAATTGGGTACATCCAACGATATTGCAATGGCCCCGCAAGGATGGCTTCACGTGGCAAATGAACAGCCAAATGCACCATCATGTCGAAAAAAGTTGGAGGAAAAATCTTCTCTAACTTGCAAAGTATTAGAATAATGCGTTCTTCTAACTTCACTAAGTCATTTTGCACCAATGTCTTAGAGCACAACTCCTCAAAGAAATTGTCCAACTCGAACATTATAGTACATACATCCTTGTTAAGGTAGCCACGCATTCCAATTGGGAGAATTCGTTGTAGAAGGATATGACAATCATGGCTTTTTAAGGTTGAAAACTTTTCATTTTTCGTGGTCACACACCTTGATATATTTGCAGCATATCCATCAGGATATTTGATTGACTTTAAAAATTCAATAAAACCCTCTCGCTCCTTTGATGTCAATGTGTAAATCGCTGGGGGCTTGATCAAGGATCCATCGAGAGACCTTTTTACGTGCAATTCTTTTCTTATACCCATGTCCTCCAAATCAAAACGAGCTTTTGTTGTATCTTTGTTCTTCCCATCTATGTTTAATAACGTTCCAAGCAAATTGTCACATATGTTCTTCTCTATGTGCATGACACCAAGGTTGTGTTGGAGCTTCCGTTTCTTCCAATATGGGAGCTCAAATAGGATGCTTTTCTTTGTCCAATTCAATTATGCTTGGTCACGAGGTCTCTTTTTGTTCTTATGGTTCTTCCCAAACTCGACATATGATAAGCAATCCAACTGATTTAGTATCTTTTCCATTGGTATCTCCAAGGATTTTATTTGGTGCTCAACCTTACCATTAAAGGCCTTACTCCTTCGCCAAACATGATTCTCAGGTAGGTAACATCGATGCCCCAAGTAAGCAATTTTATTTCTCAAACCTTGAGATGATGCATTCTTATTGCATGTGGGATAAGCCAAATAACCCTTTGTACTCTACCCAGACAAGTTACCATAAGCAGGAAAGTCATTTATTGTCCACATTATAGCTGCATGCATTCAGAAAGTCTGTTCCCTAGATGCATCATAAGTGATTACACCATTTTCCCATAAATTGTTTAGCTCATCAATCAATGGTCGCATATAAACATCAATATCTCTCCCAGGTGCTTGTGGACCAGGAATAAGTAAAGACATCATGAAAAATGGATCCTTCATACACTTCCAGGGTGGTAAGTTATATGGCATAACTATTACCAGCCACAAACTGCAAGATGTACTCATGTTTCCGAAAATGTTAAACCCATCGGTTGCCATTCCTAACCGTACATTTCGGGATTCCCGAGCAAAATTAGGAAAATTGCTATCAAACTCCTTTCACTCGGCACTGTCGGCTGGATGCCTTAGTACCCCATCATTCATGCGCTTCTCACTATGCCATCTCATGTCTGTAGCTGTCTTCCTCGACATATACAATCGACGCAACCTTGGTGTCAATGGAAAGTAACGCAAGATCTTGTGGGGGATCTTTTTTCCATTACCATCATTTAGCTTGTATCTAGACTCTCCGTAGACTGGACAATTTTCTAAGGCCGCATTCTCCTTCCAAAAGAGTGCACAATCATGTTGACATGCATAAATTGCCTTGTACCCCAAGCCCAAGTCACGTAAGAACTTCTTAGCTTCATAAATGGACTTTGGAACCAAATTTCCTTCGGGTAGAAGGTCTAATAATATTCCCATAAGCATGTCGAACGATTTATTGCTCCACTTGTTCATTACCTTCACATGAAGCAACGTAATCAGAAACTTCAACAAAGTATACTTCTTACACCCTGGGTACACCTCACGTTGTGCAACCTCCAACAGTTTATCAATGTTATGTAGCTCCTCCCTCTGAGTGGTATCATCCTCCCATTCATGGCCCATATAAGTCCCCGTACAATAGTCTTGTACTAATTCAACAAATTCGTCTTGATCGTCTTATTTCTCTGACATTTCAATATCACCTTCATCGTCTGATACTTGATTTTGATACTCGGTAACATGTTCTCCATGGTACACCCAATTCTTATAAGATAGCATCATTCTATGTCGAACTAAATGATTCTTCACAACTTCTTCGATATGCCACTCGAGGTTCATGCATTCATTACATGGACATCGAATGATACCATTCTTGCATACTTTCTGCATTGCAAATTCAACAAAAGAGTTCACCCCATCAATATAGGGTTGACTTATTCTCTTTCTAAGTGTCATCCAACTCTTGTCCATATCTGCAAGAAAACATAAATCAAAAAAGAAAAATATATAATTATTCTCTACATGTCCTCTACTTTAATTTTTTGGGTTAGATCCAATTAGCAGTTATTAACTTATGACCAGATAGATCCTTGAATTTGGAAAAGAGAGATTGTTCACTCTCATAATAGCATTTTACCCCCCTTTCTTAATTGACGCTACATCTTGGAGCTATAAGTTGTCCCGAGGTCTTGTTTCTGGTTCCGTTCCTATGCAAGAGAGTAATATTTGCCACTGAAAAACGGTATGTAACATATAACTTACTGAATGCAATTTATTAAAACTTTCTTGTTTTGTTAGTTGGTGTAAACTGTAAACGGCTTGTGTGTGTATGTGTAATATTATTTTTGGGTTGTACATGGGTGGAGTTAGATCGTAATAAACCTTATGTGCATCGAAATTATCATGTTATTAACTGAGTTATTAATACTAAGCTCATAATTGTCCTTCATTATTTTTTATCTCAAAAGAATACACGCGATAATCGCAAGAGTGAAAACTGGTGTACCCATGCATAGGTCACGTAGCATGAGATGTTTATTAAGTATTCGACTCATCATATTCTATAAGTAAGACATGATAAGTGCGTGCTTCTCAACTCTTCAAGATGTTCCTCGCACTGTGCGTGTTTGCTTCTTGGTTTAATGAATCCCGACGTGCCAGCAAGAGAAAATCCAGTGATGGTTCCTACCTTCTTGAACCAATTTGTACGGGTAGAGAGTAATTATCCTAGTGGAGGGTTCATGGTGCCTAGATGGATTTCGGCCTTCGACAAACATTTGTGGGGTCCTTCGACTCAGTCTTACACAGGATGAAATTAGCGTAGAATTGTTGGTCATGCTGGCACATTCCTTACAAGAATATATTTTTTTTACTGAACTCAGATGAGTAACGATGTGGGTTTCTCTCTTTATATCGACACGGACACGGATACTTCATAAAAATAAAAATAAATTTACAGAAAATAAAAAGAAAAATAAAACCAAAAATCATACCATTCAGATATACATAAATCTAAAAATGAAACCCTAATCTATCAACTAACATTATATCCAAATCAAACCCTAACAAAATTGATTGAGAGAGAAAAACCCTAACAAAATCAAACCTAACAAAATTGAAGTAGAGACAATCATTTCACTATGGTATATGTATAAAATAAATGCCAATCATATTCTCAACTCTAAGAAAATTAACCTAGAAAAAATATTAGGAAAGAAGCTCACCACCGGAAGGATCTCAAATCTCGATGGAGGAGGGAGTGCGCGCAAGAGGGAAACCCTAGGAACGATTTTGGAGAGAGAATGAACGATTTTGGAGAGGAGGGAGCGCCGCGGGAGAGAGAACCCAGGGAGCGCCCGCGGAGAGAGAACCCAGGGAGCGCCCGCGGGAGATTTTCTTTTAGAGTTTTTGTTTGATAGTGTTTTTAGGTTATGGTTCTAAGTAAAAAATTATATTAGTATATTTTCCTACATAGTTAGATGTCGCTGTACAGAACTTACCTTTCTGCGACAAGTTGATGTGTGCCGCTGAATATTTGTTACCTTTCCGCGACAGGTAGATGTTGTCGCTGAACATATGTTACCTTTCTGCGACATGTGCATGTCGCAATATGTAGAGAATTTTTGGCGAGTTTCCCTCCAGTCAATTTTGGGTGGATTTCGCAACATACTAAAATGGATGTCGCCAAAACATGTAAAAAAATAGCTTTTGGGGACATAATAGGTCATATGTCGCTAAAACATGTCGCTAAAAATGCAATTCCTTGTAGTGAATTTATAGTAGTAAAGATAAAAAAAAAAATAGAGAGTGTAGGCCTCTCTATGTAGCTCTAATATATATCACGATTATGACGCACGCTTTTGAGTGAACTCTTCGACTAAATGGTAGGCCTCTCGATGAAGTATTGAACACTTATTTTCTTCTTCTTTTTAGTAAAATGTTAATTTCGACGATCATTATATGACTCATTATGTCAATTCCTCAATAATAATAATAATAATAATAATAATAATAATAATAATAATAATAATAATAATAATAATAATAATATTTTTTTATATATAATAATAATATATTATTATTATTATTATTATAATATATATAATAATAATAATAATAATTTTATATATATATATATATATATATATATATATATATATATATATATATATATATATTTGCTCACCATGGGTAAACAAGGTTTCTATGGCTTTCTATTTTTTTCTTCTTTTTCCAGATTTGTCCATTAAAAAAGTATAATAATGTCATTTGCTAGATGGGGCAAATAGATAGATTACTATAAATCCTTTGGGAAAAAAATAGACACTTGCAAATAGTTTATTCTAAAAAAAATATTTCTTCTTGAACCAATTCAAGAATGCTTGGATCCCCTCTCCACAATAATTAACCACAAATCATTTTTTTTAATTATATTGTAATAGATTCATATGAGACTTTTGATGCATTGAATAAACAATTTGGAACTTTTTTTCTATTTGAAAGATACGAATAATTTTGAAAAGACCTTGAAAATTTTGACTGATGGGTTCGTCAAAGGTTGGATCTTTACTATATTTTTTTACGATTTGAATGCATTTGGATTGAAATTTGAGATATCCTAAATTTGATAATTTTTGTTATTTACATAAATGCCACTTGGGCCGTCCACAGAGCACAAGATCTTGATTGTTGTTGACTGCTGAAGAAGAAACTCGGCCAGAGGAGCGGGTCATAGAGTAGATGACCGATCCCGCGATTGACTTCTCATGTGATTAATGAGAAGAAAGTAAATTTGCTATTTTATAATAAAATTATGTTCTAGACGGATAACAATTACATAAGTTATGTCGTCAACAAGCTGGCACAAATTAATACCATTGAAAAGTTGAGCAAATTGTCACATTTTGGGTTCTATCTTCCATAGGAAAGTAAGATTTGTTCACGAGGCTTTGGTTCTTAAGTCTCTTTAGCTTAGTTGGAAGAACTTGATTCTTGATTACGAAAGTGATATTGTAACTTTTATTATATATTTGTTTATACATTTTGTTTTTTATGAACCAAAAAGTATAAAAAAGAAGGAAAAAGAAAGGAAAACCATATACAATCTTGGTTTACCAATGGTGACCAGATTCATAATTATGACAGGAATTGACATAGTAAATGAGTCATCTATTAAACATAAAAATCAGTATTTTACAAAAACAAGGACAAAGATAACTGAAAATTGCTGAAATACCCACTTTTGGGGTGGGTGTTTATGAAAAACCCACCCGCAGGGTGAATTTTATGAAATACCCAAAATTATGTATTTTTACGTTAAATATTCCAAGATTTCCTTTAGATGCTCTGTATTTACAAAATTGCCATTTTGATAATACCATAATTACCCCTTTCGCGCAAATTTGGTCACATATATGTATTTGAATTCACAAACTCATATTTGGATTACGATTTTCGTCTTCTTCTTCTTCTTCTTCACGAGAGATCTGAATTCCATTGCT
The DNA here is from genome assembly GCA_029216955.1 of Iris pallida. Lineage (NCBI taxonomy): Eukaryota > Viridiplantae > Streptophyta > Magnoliopsida > Asparagales > Iridaceae > Iris > Iris pallida. The sequence continues at coordinate 31,955,929 of JANAVB010042420.1, forward strand.
CTCATCTTCAGCAGTGATCGCAAAGGTCGTTCGTAGTTCATTGTACTTTTCTTCAGTCAAACTCCGATCATCGTTCATCATCATCATTATCATTTAAATAACTCCAGAGAACTTCTATTTTGGTTTTTTTCTTAAAAATATGATTTCAGAAGTGATACGACATTTTTCCTGATATTCTCCGTGCAAATATGACGGCGAATGATATTCGCCGTGCTAATATGACGAGGAATGGTCATCCTCCGTGTAGAAACCCTAGAGGGGGGTGAATAGGGTTAAGCTAACTAATCAAGCACTTAGCACAAGCTAATGGGCAATTTAAAAATATAAGTGCAAGAGAAGAAGCAATAACAATACCGACACACGATATATCCTGGTATCCTCCCAAGAGGCACTCCAGTCCCGGAACTCTCTCCGGCTTTAATCCACTATTTGAGTAAATAGTTACACACGAGTTTGGATCTGAAGAACTCGCCAATTTCTTACACGAGAGCTTTAATCCGAAGGCCTCTCCGACTTCAACCGAGAGTTTGGATACGAAGACTCTCCAACTTCAACCGAGAGTGTCACGACCCGGTCCCAAATTGTTGGGTCGAATCGGATCATGCCCAGCCTGCACCGTTGTGAGACGGCGGCAGTAAGCTGTATTCAAATGCAGGTAATCACAACAACACAATATATTTGTCACAACATCTAAAATTTTGAATAATAAAAACTTGTCCAATAAAAGGTTCATTTAATACAACTCATAAAATAAAAATTGTCTTTTTATTCAACACATCAAACTAGTAAGGAAATAACATCATCTAGGCAGTTGGCTCGTCAGCCACAGAATCATCGTCCTCCAAATGGGACTCTGGCAGAACAGCTGGATAAAGCACCGGGTCGTAGTAGCTATTTATCAATAGCTCAGCTTCATCAAAGGAACCTATTGGGGGTGGGGGATCCAGTCAGGAAAGGAGCAAAGTACAATTATGAAAATTTAACAATTCAATTAATAATTAGAAATTTGCAGTTTAAACAGTTTGAAATACTTGAACAATATTTTTCAGCGATTTTCTACAATTGGAAACAATGTGATTTGAGTGTGTAATGCTTATGACCGGCTTGGGTTGTACAATAGTATCCTAGTGATACGAAACGGCTTATCCCCGTGTGTAAGAGGGGTAAGCTTGCACAATCAATATGCAATATGAGGGATATTGGTCATAATACTCTACACTACTCTCCCAATCCCATAATCAGTAACAATCAATACTCTATGAGAGAGTTCGTGTAGCAATGTGGTTTAATCTTGCAATATTACAATTACTAATTTAAATTGGAAAAATAAACACAACCGTACTTGCCTTTGTTTATGACTGGATTTTGAAGAGTTGGTTCCGGGAAAGAAAATCAGACTCGTCCTCGAAATCCTACATTGAGAATCCCGACTTAGCATAAATGAGGAAGCCATATCTAGGTGTGCTAGTTACAATCTCTAAAATTTGATCCTAGTCAAATTTTATGTTATTATAAACAAAACACTTTTATCGATGCGATTCAATGTTATTAATTTAACGAAATAAAAGTCAAGTTAACATTTTTATTGAAAAACTTCGCATTTATCAATTATTTGGCAAAACTTGGTATTTTGTAATATATATATATATATATATATATATATATATATATATATAAAAATTAGTTATTTTTCTTTTAATAAGAAGACATGAAATTTTCTAAGTTACAAACTTGAAATCTTATTATTATTAATGTGAGAAAACTCTTACTAATTTTTCTATAAAAATAAATATTCAGTTTTATCATTTATGCGTTTACCTACAAAACAACAATCCAGAAAAGAAAAGGAAAAACTAAACTACTTATTACAGGTCCACAGAAAAATAGAAAAGAAAAACTTGGACTTATGTCCTTACAAAATTTACATAAATTAATTTAATTAAAGGTGAGCTCTGAGTGCCGCGAACGGTCCAACAGTAGGCCGAAGCCCTGCACAAAATATTAACAGCAGTAATCCATTCTAAAAATAATAATAAATTAAAGATAATTATAAAATGCGTCTCAGACTTGGTCATTCTAAAACTCATGTTTTAACTAATGCCTCAACGTCCGGGTTGGCCGGTTTCGCTTGTATTTAGTTAGGGCCCATGGACCAGTATGGTCGTCGCCCGAAAAGATACAAAAATCCATTTTTAAAACCAACACTCCAAAATATAGTTTGTTTTGCAAAGATCGAAATTTGGAAATAATTTTAAAATATATTTTTGAAAATTTGAGCAGTACTTCCTCTATAATTGGGACAACCCAATCCTGGAAAAATACCAACACCCACAATATTCCAAACCAGGAATAACAAACCACAAAATCCTAACTCAGGGATACCAATTTCCAACCCAAGAGTAGTTTTATATCAAAATCACAGAAAACTTTTCGAACTATAAAATTCGAAAAACCCAAAATATAACTCGAAAAACTGAAAACCACAGAACCTCTCTAAGGGAAAATAGTCACAGAGCCATTTCCAAAAATCCAAACTTCTCTCAAAACTTTCGAGAAAACCACAGAACCAACAAACAACAACATCCAAGCCACAAAACCATTCCGAAACTAAGTTCGAAAAATCCAAATCCGCGAATCGATCCGATTCCCATAGTGGGATCGGGCACCATGTCATCATCGACACAATGGAAGGACACAGGGACACAGAAAATACCTGGGGTGCTCGACTAGAGCTCTCAGATGAGAAAAGAAGGAAGAACAGACAAATCCCGTGGTCTTAGGAAAATCCAGAACAGCGCTGGAAACCACAATGAACGCTGGACAGCGTCCGGCGCACGGGGACACCAACGCACACAGGGAGGTGCGCACGGGGCAGCGCTGGAGGAGCGGGGCTCGTCGTTCGGGTCAGAATCGGCGTCGGATGGCACGCCGGAGGGAGGCGGTCGGCTCGGCGAAAGCTGCGCGGGTCGCCGGACAGCGGGGCGCGAAGGGGATCGGGTTCACCGAGGGCCGGCGGCAGCGGGGGCGCGGCTCAGGCGAAGGGGTCGCCGATGGGAAGTGCTCGGCTCAGCTCGAGAAGTTAGGACACGGAAGTGGGTTTTGGTGAGAGCTGAGTGATGGAGAGGGGATAAGGGTTTAAATAGAGGAATTTGGGGGTTACGGGAGAGGGAAGGAGGAGTCAGGCGTTAGGGAGCCGAGGGGGTTTCGACAGTTGTGGAAACCGAGGGGTCGGCCGAGCGTTTGGCCGTAGGAAAAAAATGAAGGGTTTTCCTTCTCTGGCTAATGAATGAGAGTAAGAATTATATTAAAGGTTAAAGAAAGTTTATAAGAATTCTTTTGTTGATGTTTATTTATTTATAAATATAAACTAAGGAACTTCCAAATTAACTTCGAAAAACTGAACTTGAGTTCGAGATGGGTTCGGGATGGGTCAGGCCCAACATTCAAAATTCCAGGATATAATAATTTTCTAAAATATGATTTTCCTAAAATGATAATAATAATTAATTTAGCAAACAAATTATAATAAAAATTTTACGGGTTTGACCAAACACTAAAATTCCAGAAATAATATTTTTTCTAAAAAACAATTTTCCTAAATTAACAATTAATAATGATTATAATAATAATTTAGTAAATAAATTATTTAAATAAAAACTAAAATTTACGGGTTTCACAACCTTTCCTCTTTAAGAAATTTCGTCCTCGAAATTAAAGGATAGGGTTAGGAATTACCTTAGGTCTTAAATAGATACGGATACTGCTCCCGCATCTCATCTTCTCGCTCCCATGTAGACTCGCCTGGGGAATTGTGTCGCCACATAACTCTGACTATGGGCGTCACAGAGTTTCTGGTTTTCTTCTCACCTCGGTCTAGAATCGCCACCGGCTTCTCTGGTACTGTGAGGCTGGGTCCAATCTCCAACTCTGAATGGTCCAAGATGTGGCTCGGATCCGGGATATAGCGTCTGAGCTGTGAAACGTGGAACACGTTGTGCACGCCTTCAAGATTAGCTGGTAGAGCTAATCGGTACGCTACTTCTCCAATTCGGCTCAAAACTTCGAATGGGCCGATGTACTTGGGGCTCAACTTTTCTGTTCTGCCAAATCTGATAGTTCCTCTGGTAGGGGAGATCTTAACGAAGACACTATCTCCTGCTTCGAACTCCAGTGGTCGGTGACTGGTATCAGCCCAATGCTTCTGTCTGTCCTGAGCAATCCTGAGCTTGTCTCTGATCACCTTTACCTTCTCTGCTGCATCGGCCACCATCTCAAGTCCAAGTAATACTCTTTCTCCTACGTTGTCCTAAGCAAGTGGAGTGCGGCAACGACGTCCATAAAGTGCCTCGAACGGTGTCATACCGATGCTAGCTTGGTAGCTGTTGTTGTAGGAAAACTCTACCAAGTGTAAGTGGTCTTCCCAAGACCCTCCAAATTCTAAGACGCACGATCTCAGCATGTCTTCTAGCGTCTGGATGGTTCTCTCTGATTGTCCGTCAGTTTGGAGATGGTAGGCGGTGCTGAACTTCAATTGTGTTCCCAAACTATCATGCAAGCTCTTCCAGAAATGAGAGGTCATGAATGTGGTATCTCTGTTAGATACAATACTTACCGGAACTCCATGAATCCGGTAGATATGCTGCATGTACAGTGCTGCCAACTTCTCGGTGGATAGACCAACATTGAAGGGGATAAAGTGAGCTGACTTTGTCAGTCGGTCCCCAATAACCCAAATGGCATCCTTCCCTCCTTGGGATCGAGGCAATCCCGATACAAAGTCCATCGTTATGTGTTCCCATTTCCAGTCCGGGATGTCTAGCGGCTGCAACAATCCTGCTGGTCTCTGTCTGCTGGCTTTCACTTGTTGACAAATCAAGCATCTAGCTACAAATCTGGATACGTCCTTCTTTATTCTGTACCACCACACTACAGTACACATATCCCGATACATTTTATTAGCTCCTGGATGTATGGAATACTGCGACTGGTGTGCTTCTTGTATCAGCTCGTTTCTCAGTTCGCCAGTTGGTACGCAAAGCCTCGTACCAAGCCTCAGTGCTCCGTCGTTGGCGATTGAGAATCCTTCAAGTGTTCCTGCCAGCACTTGATCTCTGAGTTTGTAAAGCGTCTCGTCTTGAAATTGTGTCTCCTTGAGTTTGTCCATCAGACTTGAACGCACTTGCAACTGCATCTGTAACGCCCCAGTCCCATAATACTTAGGACTAGGTACGTATCTATGCCAGCTGTATACATAGAAAGATACTCCAATATATGGAAACCTCGTATGAATACATAAGCTGTAAAATGCAGTAAACCAAGAGTAATCTAATCTCATCCATAATGAAGAATAAAAGATATAATCAACTGTAATAAGTCTTTGTACAATACGTTGGGTGGAGACAAAGTCCACTACCAACTATCTCGAATAAAAGGTACAAGAAGGAATAGATGAAATAACAAGACTAGCCAAGTGCAATCATCTTCGAAAGGATGGAGAAGATTACGGCCTCGACTAGCACACCTGCAATATCACAGAAGCATACACACCTGGAGAGATAACCAGGTCCTCAGAGGGACGTAACAAGATACAAGAAGAACATGCCATACGAACTGAATATAAATGCACCATAAAATAAAGATAAAGTAAAAGTGTCCAAACCATAACACGGCTCAATATCCCATCATCGAAACAGTAGGCTACCCCTACAACCAAACAAGGACAAGGAGTAACTTACTATTCCGCGATGTGACATTTTTCTATGCCATGATTGGAACATGAAATTTGCTAAGGTCTCCTAACCTTTCTAGTAGGCAATTTAGAAGACATATCGATGTATGGGCAGGTAAAGGCTGACTCCCCCAGGACAAGGTAACAACTCACAACACACACATCAATACCAATACTATCAGCCGGCATAACTCGAGGCTAGCGGCCCACGTGACCCATCAGTCCACATAGCTCGAGGCTAGTGACCCTCGCGACTCGACTACCGTAGTACGCAGTTACTACAGCTTTTGGATTGTGGGGTAGTCCATACATTTAACTGTCTTCTCCCTCCCAAGGACACTAACAAAAGGTAGTTCGCTAAGACTAGGTCCATATGCATACAAAAGACAAGAAGGAAAAATAACTGAAGCAAAAATAAATGAACTAAAAATAGCAAGTAATGGATCCAACTGAAAACAGATAATAAATATGCAGTAAATAATTAAATAAAGATGCATTTTAATTATAAACAGTAAATAAGGCAAGGTATCTTGCCTGTGGGTGGTGCGAGAAGCAGCAAAATCCAACAATCAGAATCGTCAACACGAAAGTCAAAATCCACAAGAAGCTTCGGATGCTGAAACAAACATCACAAACGAGTTTGGAATAAAAGATATGCCTAGGAAATGCCTGTCCAAAAGTCAAATTCTGGAACAGGGGCAAAATCGTAATTTCGGGTCAAAACGATGTCCGCCGTTGGACCCGCTTTGCACCAAAATGTGCGCCAGAATATACGGTCTCTAAAGTCATCAAACTACATGTCTACGAATTTGTTTTGATGAGATGAACCCAACGGTATGTCGAATTTTAGATTCCGGTGGGCTGTGTACAAAATCGCCCGTTGAGTGGGATTGTGGGCCCGCCAAAATAGCGTCCCGATCAATGGTCTCAGAATCGGACCAAACTTGGCTCACAGAACCAAAAAAATATTTTGAGTCCAATGGCGCAAGTTTCATCGTGATTTGATGAGTGTGCACAAAATAATTGGGAAAATCTGAAAAGCCCGATACGCAAAAAATTGACAGACACGGACCAATTTCGTTGCGCACACGCAACCAATTTGAATTCCGTCAATTCTCGTACGTCCACAAATTTGATACGGACCTTTCGGTATTTTTGGTTCATGACGGGGTCGCCCGATTTGTCGGAACGTACCTCGTACGGGGTTTTTAATGTTTTTAAAAACTAATTTTTCGTGATTTTTAATCTAATTAAATCTGGAATTTATTGCAGAATAAATAAATCTATTTGAAGGGGATGATAGAGGGTCATGTGGGCTTTCTACACGAATTTACGGAATTAAAAACGGATTAGAATCGAGAGAGTAATCGAACGGGGAAGTTGGATACCTCGTTGATCAAAACGGTCGTTGTTGTCGCCGTTGTTGTTGGTGGTGGTGTTGCCGTGGCGACCGTGAAGCGGGGCTGCTGTGGCTGGGCGCGGAGGTGCTCGCCGGGAAGAGGGTGAGCGGAGGAGAGAGGAGAAGGAAGGTGGAAGAGAGGATTGGTTTTTAGAGTTTTCCAAAACTCATATATATATATATATATATATATATATATATATATATATATATATATATATATATATATATATATATATATATATATATATATATATAACTTATAGTTATATATATGTGTTGGAGGGAGGGTCGGCCAACCATATACCATGTTGCTGCTTGCTTATTATTATGCATGGGCGCGCATGCTTGTAGGTGCTGCTGCTATTTCCTTCGCTTTGTGGTGGGGGTGGTCGGCCCCACCAGTGTCTTTTTTTTTCTAAACTTACATATATATATATATATATATATATATATATATATATATATATATATATATATATATATATATATATATATATATATAGGAGGCGGATCGGGAGCCCCGCCCGCGGAGCCCCACCGAAGCCCCCGCCCCCCTTAACCGTTGGATCGTGCGGGCTCACGCGGGCCCCACGCGGACCCCGCGCGATCCGATGGTGCAGGGGGGGGCGGGGCTTCGACGGGGCTCCGCGGGCGGGGCCTTTGATCCGCTTCCACATATATATATATATATATATATATATATATATATATATATATATATATATATATATATATATATATATATATATATATATATATGTTCTCAGGATGGGGTGAGCGGCCCCTTTACTTGGGCGCCTGCTGCTACCTTCAACTAATTAGTGGTCGGTTCCCCCTTTGTGGGGCCGACCACTATATGTTTATTTTTATTTTTATTTTGAAAATCTTTTCAATTCTTTTCAATCTTTTATATATATATATATATATATATATATATATATATATATATATATATATATATATATATATATATATATATATATATATATATATATCTATCTATATATACATGTATATGCATATATCCATATATATACACCATAGTCTATAAAAATCCAATAACAATTTAAATATTAACTATCCCAATATTAAATATATATTTAAACATATCTACATGTTACATATAAATTCAATTCACAATAAATCCACTCAAAGTAATAATAATATCTTAATAGAATTAACATGTTTAATAAATCTACAAAATAAATTTAATAATAATAAATTAATAAAAATTGCTCCAATGGGTGAACTGTACCAGACACCCTTATCCGGGTCCAGGAACATGTACAATCTTATAAAATATTATTTAATAATAAAAATACCAATAATTGTACACATAATTAAATAATTAGAAATTGTACATAAAATTCTAAAATAATTTAGAAAATATTTTTACGTACATAAAATATGTCTACATGGCCACCTTGGTCCCATCTCATGCCTATATGAGCTTAAATTTGGTTCGGGCCCAGTTCGGGCTGAACTGGACAAACCGGACCGTCTAAAAATCAATATATAAAATAATATTTAATTAAAATACTTTAAATAAGTCAATTCACAATTTGGTCTAGTTTTCCTAATTTGGACATCACCATGGCTAGGCTTCCCCCGGCATGGCTAGTACACTAGTCAAGGCACACTGCTACATCTTCCGTGCCATAATTCATGGTAGTCTCGTGTTCAAAATTCAACAATGGCTAAGGTCATCTCTAATAAAAAAAATCATAATTTGCCTAAAATAATTTTTAAGTCTAATAAATAATAAAATAATAATAAAAAATAGGGGGTTTTACAGCATCATTGATGATTCAACTCCTGGTACAATTGCTTCTCTTCCCAGCTTCTTCATTTCTTCTTCAGGCAATACAATCTCCAGTCCAAGCTTCTCTATGTCCTCCAGCAAATACCGCTCCTTGGTTAAAAATATCGACATTGGGTATCGACTAAGTGCATCTGCAACCACATTAGCCTTACCCGGATGGTACTGCAGGTCGATGTCGAAATCTTTCATCAGCTCCAGCCATCTCCTCTGTCGCATGTTCAGCTCCTTCTGAGTGAAAACATAATTAAGACTTTTGTAGTCTGTAAATATTTCCACACTCTCTCTCTGTCACCCTCACTTTTCCAAGATAGGGGTAAAATGGTAATTTTCCATTTTAGAATATTTTTGGAAATTTTATTTCATGAATATTAATATTTAATAATTATAGGAGTCAGGTTCGAATTTCATCGCATTCCGACTTAATTCGGGACTCCGAGGAATTTCGACTTGAGTTGTGTTTAACACATTAATTAGCCATGGCCCACCAAACTTAATATTTAGGTTTAGGAGTTTGGACTAATCCCACATGAGTGTTTAGGCTTAAGTATGATTTTTATTTGGTCTAAACTAACCCCCAAACCAAATTAGGATAATAACTTAGCTAGGAAGTAAAGGGAGGGGCAAACTTATAAATTGCAAGTTGCCCCAAACCCTTTCCAATAGGGCCGGCCACCCCTCCCTATTTCCTTCTTCTTCACTTCAAAATTTCTTCTTCTTCTTCTTCTTCTCCAAGTTTCCTTCCAAAAGAAAGAAGAGAAATCCTTGGATTTCATCTCCACGTAAAGCTTTTCTTCCATTTTTCTTCCATCGATCTCATCCTCTATCCCAAGTAGTGATTCTCCAAGCTTTTGGGAGCAAAAAGTGAAGTGGGTGTGTCCTAAACAATTCATTGTGTCGGAGCCGTGTCGAAGGACTTTCGAATCGGGAATCCATCTCCCGATAGGTACAACCTATTCTCTAACTCATTCCTTTCATCATAATAAATAGTTTGAACCCCGTAGGATTGATCCCCGTGTTTGTGTCCCTCTTCGTGTCAAGTTTGAGTCCGTTTGGAGTGTCCTAGGAGAAGTTTGGGTTTGTGATTGTGTCTCTTGATTTTCCCCCCAAATTTGGACACTTCTAGAATAATTAGATTTCATCTAAGTGGGTTAGGCACCTTAAACTTTATTTGTATTAGTGTTATATGTGGTGTAATATTCACATTTAGTGTGTGTGTGTGAGTGTGTCCATATATATATGTGTGTGTGAGAGTGTCTATATATATATATTGTGTGTGTGTTCATATATATATGTGTGTGTGAGAGTGTCTATATATATATATATATATATATATATATATATATATATATGTGTGTGTGTGTGTGTGTGTGTGTGTGTGTGTGTGTGTGTGTGTGTGTGTCCATGTGTGGGAGTGTGTGTATCTATATATGTGTATGTAGATATGTATGTGTGAGTGTGTGTATCAATATATATTTGTAGATATCAATGTGTGTGAGTGGTATATATATATATATGAGAGTTTTAGAGAAGAATATAAGAGAATTAGAGAGGAGAATAGAAGGGAAAGAGAGGGGAGAAGAGGGAAAGAAGAAGTGCAATAGCAGCAGCAGCTAGGGGGGCCAAGGGGCTGCTGCCCCCCTAAATCACAGCAGCAGCAGCTGCAATTGCAGCAGCAGTAGCAGCAGTAACAACAACAATAACAGCAGCAATAGCTGCTGTTCCACCCCCCCCTTTTGCCCCCAAATCAACCCCCATATATACCCATATGTGTACCTATATATATACATATATATACCCCTATATATAGCTATATATGCACCTAAATACCCTCTAACTAGCCCCTAAAACTAGTCCTAAGTGAGTGTGAAAAATGGGTTTGAGTGAGTGAGTGAATGGTCGAGTTAGAATTTAGTGAAGAGGGGATTTTGAGTTAGGAGCGTCGGAACGCGTCCAAACTTGAAGGGGACTTAGCTATTATAAAATAGAGTTTGCGGGTAGGCTCCTAGGTGGAAATCGGGACTTCGTGTGGGATTAGGAAGATGGTATCGCACGATACCATTGAGTATCTTGAGATACTCGAGATAACGGGTAAACGACCAATATGGACCGTAAGATGGACTGGATGTCCACTCTACCTAGAGAACTTGGTAGGTAATGGTTGTATAGGCTAGTACCCTACTACCCTAGGAAGCTGGGAGTGGAATTTCTAAGGGAAAGCCACTTGACGTCAATGTTAGAGTGGTTTAAGGGTATGTGTATTAGAGGGTAATCGGGTAATTTCAAAATACAGGGTTCGTGTATTCGGATTGACTTGAAACTTAGGTGACTTGTTAGGTACACCCTAAAAACGTCATTTTTGAACCAATTTTGGCTCGGTTGACCCAGAGTTGACTTTTTACCCAAAAGTCAACGATGAGTTAACACTTTGTCTAAATTTGACCAAAACCAAACTAGAATTGACCAGTTGACCAAAAGTCAACTGTTGGTCAACATTTGACCAGTTTGACCTAGGGCTGACCTAGAGTTGACCAGAGTTGACCAGGGTTAACCAGTTGTCACGCCCCAGATAACGGGATACTGGACGAAGGCGTAAACAGCCAGCTACGCAACCCTAAAGTACGTTAATACTTTGAAATCACGTATAAGCTGTCAAGACATGGGGGTTACTCTACAAGCCATCAGTCAATCCAATGGTTTAACAATCCTAGGTATCTCAATCACAGGCAATTATACAAGAGCAAAGGAGTACGATCATCATACATATAATAGTAAGGCATCCCGAACCATATATACATGAATGATCATAAAGCCAGTACCACAAAGCTAGATGACTAGCTAGAGTATTAGTCGTACATGATAAGGACTAGCTATAGTCTAGAATACACATATCATGTTTATGCCCGTAGGCTACAATATCAAGGAAAATACCAAAACACGAGATAAACACGTGCTCGGGGCTAAACGTTACAAGAGGAGAATTTACATATCAGTGGGAGGATGAAGAAGAACCCACTAAGGCACTCTGGTGCTCCGGCTGGTCACCGTCGAGTAGATGGTGCGGTAGATCCTTCGGGCTCTTCTATTACAACCTGGCCATACAAAACCAGTGGGGTCAGACCCCAAATAGCAAGTACCACAAAGGAGGTCGAACTTATGAACTTAAAACTAGCAATCTTAGGCAATCAACGGAGAGAGAAAGTAATAAGTAAAGGAGGATCGAGATTCGTGCAGTACCAATGCACTTATCCCGAACATAGGAAGACAGTAAGTAAATCATCATTTGACATAAAGTAAACTGGAGAACATGTTAAATAAATAGAGCTAGACATTATACGCAGAGAGGACGAAGGTACTGTTCCGGAAGCCAGGTTACAACCCTTAAACCAAACAAGGACTGAGATTGTAACCCTTCGTCTGAACAGAACTTGGTCTCTCCCAATACAGAGTATAATACATTAGAGTGACAATCATTGCAACCATTATCCTGGAACAATTAGGAACTGGATCTAAACAAGACTTAGACTGGGAAGGTGATATACGATGGAATAACCATAGGACTATTCAGATAACCAGGTTACAATCCGTAAACCAAACAAGGATCGGGGTTGTAACCCTTCGTCTGAACAGAACTTGGTTTCTTCCACTATTTATCGGCAAGATAAAATAAGAAATCAGGACATATAACAATCATGTACAAGATCAAGACAAGACTAGACAGATTAAACTCCATCCAACATTCACGGCCAAGCAATAAGTATGGCTTGATACTTTAACTAACTAGGGTTATCACAGGCCTAGTTACTAGCAAGATGCAAAGAGATTTCCAAGTCCAGTTACCCGCCTGCTGCTACCTGAGTGACCCCAGCAAAAAAAAAATAAGTATAGCAGACACACTGCAGTGAGATACATGTGTCCTAAAGAGGTGCCCCACTCGACGGCAGGCTGAAAATGTGCTCATCATGACAGATAGCTCCAAGTCCCATGTATATATATATAAGGCCGGAATCAAAGGGGCAACAGGTAACTGGGAAAGTCTCTTCATGAACTACTGTATTATTCTAGTTATTAGCCTTAGCCATTTACAGTAGGTACCCCTGACCGTGGTACTCAGGGATCCCAGTCCTAGACATGATACAAGACAAGATGGGTTCATTTGTACAAGCACAATCGTCCACGGTGTCCAGGTCATTTATACTTGTCATGTCAAGCTAGCCGTCGCAACAGCCTTCAAAACATATATCATGTCATGTTTACTTGTCAAGAGTGCGCCACGGCGGGCCACTATCAAGAATTATTATGTCAAATTATCATGTCAAATTTGTCAGGTCAAGTTATCTTGTCAGGAGTGCACCACGGCGGGTCACTATCAAGTCATGCCATTTATCAAGGAGGGGAAAAACTTGCACAATTAAATAATAATAATATATATATTCTTGAAGCCAAGGAGAAACTCTACAACTTTCATGTTGGAAGTGGGAAGAAATTCTGACCACAATTCAGGCAAATAAAATATTTAAACAATCAAAGTGGACCCCATACGACCCAAAAGTGGGAAAACATACATGCGGCCAAAGAGAGTGGGAGGCCACCCATGCGGCCAGCAAGAAACTTATGCGGCCAGAAAATAACTGAAGGGGTCATGCGGCCAAGAATGGGTGGGAGGCCATACGGCCAACATTAAATGCCAAGAAGAAATATTCATGCAATCAGAAAAGACAAGAGAGTGGGACCCGCAATAAATGCAAGCATCCACTCAAGCAAAAAAAAGGGCACGTAGCCACTCAAGTACAGAGGCCATGTGGGTCCCAATAATAAATGCAGCAAGGAAAGGGCTTTACGTGGCAATTAATGCAAGTTTACACTTAGCAAGCAAAAGCAACTATAGTGGCCATACGGCCAAAAAAAATCAATCGAAGAGGCCATGCGGCCAAAAGAAATTATTACATGCACATGCGGCAAGCAACTGGCAATTGCCACGCGGCTATGTAAAAATGCAATAGGCCATGCGGCCAGCAAACAATACAAATGGCCACGAGGCCAACATATATGCTATATAAAGTGGCATGCAGCAATAAAGTTCCATGCGGCTAAGAAGTGGTTTTAAGCCAAGCAAGCTCTTGCATGCAAGCCAAGCACTAATGCTTGCATGCAAAGCCAACTAGTGTGTATGCGGCCTCAAATGAATTATGGCCAAAGCAACTATAGCTAGCCATGCACTGATATGCGGCCTAGCACTAAAGTTACATGCGACAAGAAGTGGAAGTTGTTGGTCCAAACCATTTACAGCATGCAAGTAAGTCAAATGCTAGCTAATAAATTAATTATTATGTAAAATGTTGCGAGCAGATGCTTTAGGCCAAGCAATAGCAACTAAATGCACTAAGGCCAATACATATTATTTGCATGAAGCCACTATAATACAATATTGCATGTGGCAAGCTAATTAAATACGTGGCCAAGCAACTATAATGCATGTAACAAGCTTAGGCCTATGCGGCCAAGAATGGTTTGGGGCCATGCGGCCAGAAATTGTTGCATGCAAAATTCATGCAAGCAACTAAAATAAAAGGGCCATGCAATTAATTGATGCTCATGCGGCTCAGAGCTAAGAATGCTCATGCGGCTCAGAGCTAAGAATGCTCATGCGGCTCAGCAACTCAATGTTGCATGTAGCCAAAAGTGCAATTAATGGCTCCCACAGAGAACATGTCCTTGGAAAATACCATGGCCTCCATGCTCCACCAAACAACAATAGGAACCCAAATCCAGACTTCCATGGGTCAAATTTGGGTAAAATGAAATTCTCTACCACATGGAACCATCAATTGACAAAAACATGCAAATTTGACAGATCAAAACCTATGAAAACCAAAAATACCACAAAGCTAGATCTACAACAATCCACTCGGTAAAACCGAAAACTCCAAGTTCTAAAGATGCTTAGAATCATGCAAGGAAGAAGATGGAACAAACAGAAATAAATTTGTTCAAGGTTCGGCAAGGTGTACTTGCCTCTCTCTAATGGCTAGGGTTTGGTGGAAAAGAAATGAATGAGGGTGAATGAGGAGGGAGAGAGAAAAAGTGGCTTATATAACAAACTCAAGTGATCTCCACCATTCATTCATCTCCACTCAATCTAAACCATACACCTCATCTTATGAGAAACCAAACTAACCCAAACCAAATCCAAGTTAAACCTAGTCATAAAAATCCAATACTTCAGAAAATTTTAAAATATCACGTAAATCGATAAATATGAAATACGGCTCAAATAAACACGTATCCGTATAAAATACTGATACAGTGAGACGGGTCTCACACCACTTGACTAAAAGTCAACTGTAGGCCAACTCTTGACCCCATTTGATTTGCCTTGACTTGTTTTGACTTGCGATGACTGGTGTGACCTAGAGTTGACTTAGATTTACTTGATATAACTTGATTTGACCTAGATTGACTTGACAGGACTTAGTGTGACTCAGTGAGACCTAGTTTGACCTAGATTTCATATCATTCATTATAAATTATTCTTAACTTTGTTAAACCTAAATTAATATGCAATATCTCATCTTTAGGTCTCTGATTACCACTCTGAGAATTGATATACCCTACAGCTCAGGACAGCAGGCGAGTACATTCACTGATAGTTTTTATTGTCTTGATATCTGCTATATCTGATTCAGTCGTAGTGTCTTACTTGATTCTCAGTCACGATAGTTCACGGACTAGTATTGTCGGATTCCTGTCATGAGATGTCATTCCTGGATTTCTTGGGATACTGGTACTTGCTTGGCCTTGATTCTTGTACTTGTATTGACGCTGATTCCTGAAGAGGACTTGCTCCCCTCTTAGGGAATCCCGCGTCAAGACGTGCCATATCTGGATCCGTGTACTATTCGGGGAATGGAGAATTTTATAGATAGTGTGATCAATGCCCACCTTGAGTTATCATAGCTATACCCTCACCTCACGATGGGTATAGCCTGACCTGTGCTACTACTTGCTCCATAGCTTGCCATCCCGGCCGGGCCGAGTCAACGTACTTATAGCCGGTCGGCTGTAAGCCTGATCTTGACCCACACCGATCACATTATGCTATAATATTCGAGGCACATTTTATATTTACTCATCTCATCATATATCATATTCTGTTCTACATTCAGTACTTTCTTACCATGCTATGATATCCAGTTACTCACATGTTCTACATGCCTTTATATTGTACCTTGATTGGAGACTAAGTTCTGTTTGGGAGAAGAGTTACAACCCTGGTCCTTGTTTGGTTTAAGGGTTGTAACTCAGCTTTCGAATGGTTTCCAAGTCTTCATATATCTTTGTCTTGTAGTTCATTATACTGTCTCTTATAGAATTGTCAATTCACATGGAACTGCTGTTAGTGCTTGTACTTGCTCATTTTTCTGACAGGATACCGTTGATATATTACAGATGATTCTGAGTCGGACTGCTCGACCTATTATGGGCTCGAGCTAGATGGAGTAGTCCAGGATCGTGGCCTTATAGTAGAGCCACTAGACTTTATTTTCCCAGAGTAGTGTAGATTAGTTGGGTTGCCTGGATTATGATCCAGCTAGCATTATCAGACTGTAGCTTCTATGTTATATTTTGAGACCCTGTGATGTTGTATATATCTGGGCTTGTGTTGGACACTGGACTCATGTTCTATTTCATCTATCATATGTTCCTTCTGTGCTATCTACCTTAGTTTTATTCTGTGATTGAGACTGTATTGCTATGTTACCTCCACTCGGAGAGTATATACTGTACAGGTACCTTTATATTGTTAGTCGTAGTATTTATAGACGTTTTATACAGCGTTCTACCACCGATACTGCGGCATAGACTGAACGTACCCACGTGCTCGTGCCCCTCATAAGGGTGCGGGTCGTGACACTCTCCATAGAGGTAATGCTTCCACAGCTTCAGTACAAATATAACCGCTGTAAGCTCCAAATCATGCATGGGATAGTTCTTCTCATGAGTTCATAATTGCCTAGATGCGTAAGCAATTATTTTCCCGTGTTGTTGAAGAACACAACCCAATCCTTTACCAGAAGCATTACTGTAGATTGAGAAATCGTCGGTACCTGCGGGTAGCGCAAGTATCGGTGCTGTTGTAAGTCTCTTCTTCAGTTCCTCAAATGCTGTCTGGCAAGCTTCAGTCCACACAAATTTTTTATTCTTCCTTGTGAGCTTTGTCATCGGTTCAGCAATCCTGGCGAAGTCCTTCACAAATTTCTGGTAGTAGCCAGCTAAGTCCAAGAAACTTCTGATTTCAGCAACTGAACTTGGTGTACTCCACTTTTCAATAGCAGCTATCTTCTTTGGATCCATCGAAATTCCTTCTCCTGTGACAACATGGTCCAAAAAATCCACCTTGTCTAAGAAGAATTCATATTTAGATAGCTTACCATAGAGCTTCTCCTTCCTCAAAGTTCCCAGAACTTTCTTCAGGTGCTCTTCATGCTCTTCTTCAGTCTTCGAGTAGATCAGAATATCGTCGATGAAGACAATAACAAACTGATCCAGATATTCATGGAAAACCTTGTTCATGAGGTTCATGAATACCGCAGGGGCATTCGTCAATCCAAACGGCATGACTAAAAATTCATACTGACCATATTTGGTGTTGAATGTCGTCTTTGGAATATCCTCCTTCCTGACCTTGATTTGGTGGTAGCCAGATCGAAGGTCTATCTTCGAAAACACCTTAGCTCCACTGAATTGATCAAACAGGTCATCGATCCGGGGCAGAGGGTACTTGTTCTTGATGGTGATATTGTTCGAAGCCCGGTAGTCGATGCACATCCGTACAGTCCCGTCCTTCTTGGGTACGAACAAGACAGGTGCTTCCCAGGGTGAGGCTCCATCTCTGATAAATCTAAGGGCCTTCAGCTCATTGATCTGGTCCTTCATTTCCTTGGCCTCCTTAGGGTTGACTCTGTAGCATTCCCGAGAAATAGGAGCAGAGCCGGAAACTAGGTTGATTATGAATTCTATATCTCGATCTGGAGGTAATATTGGAAGACTATCAGAAAAGACATCCATGAATTCTGCTATGATAGGGTGAGGCGGTCCAGGTTCTTCGGTGATAGAGGAGTAAGTAATACCCTCCATATCTTCCGGAGCTCGAGAGATTTCAAATTCTGGCTCTCCAGGTGGGCTAAAGACTATACATCCTCTGTGACAATCTATCAGTGCATGCTGCTTACTTAATCAGTCTATTCGTAGGACTACATCATAGTTAGGTAAGGGCATCACAAGTAAGAGTGCTAAGAAATTGTGTCCTGAGATAGTTATAGGGTAGTTACAGGTCTCAATGATGGGTATGGGTCCACCACCAGTCATAACTCTGCATATCTTCTTGCTAAATCCCGTAACTAGGTGGTGTGCAGTGATGAATTTTGTTGCTATAAAACTGTGTGAAGCACCCAAATCAAATAATGCTAAAGCAGGTGTGAATGCACATAAATGAAACCAGCGATGACATCAGCGGTGGGTTCCTGCTCTGGCTCAAGCTCATCTGCTGATAGGGCAAAAGCTCGCCCAGTCTTCTGTTGGTGTTGCCCAAACTGTTGTTGCTGAGTGGGTAGAGGAGCCTTCTACGATGTTGTTCCAGTCCGGTTGAAGGCCGTGGGGCAGTCTCTTACTTGGTGGGTGGTAGACCCACAGACTAGGCAGTGTCCTAGCCTCTTCCTGCAGATGTTCGACTGATGTCCTGGCCGCTTACATAAATCGCAGATAGGAATCTGCTTCTGCGACGTTCTGTCATTGGTCCTCGCCTGATGGTGCTGCTGGTGGTGGTGAGAAGGCCTGTTGTTATTATTATGGTTAGGCCTCTTCTGGTTATTCTGGAAGTTGCTAGTTCCAGAATACTCCCTCTTTGAGCGAGCAGGCTGACTCTTCTCTATATCCTGAGCTCGTATTAGGATCCTCTCATATGTCTTGGCACCACCTGCGATCACAGGAGTGTGAATCTCTTCCCTCAGTCCATATCTGAATCTTTCAGCACGATCGGCGGGATCAGCAACCAAGTTCTTAGCAAAGCGACTAAGTTGACCAAACTCTGCCGCATATTCACCAACCATCATGTTCACTTGCTTCAGATTCTGGAACTATCTTTCTATCTCCCGTAACTCTGATGTTGGAAAGAACTTCCTGCGGAACAACCTCTTGAAGGTGTTCCAGTCAAGCTGCCTGTCCTGGAGTCAGGGTTCATTCCGATACCAGGTGCTGGCTACATCTAGCAGTTGAAGTCCCACAGCTTCAACTTGGAGGTCATTAGGAAGTCGAGCAACGTTGAGGAGACGCTCTATGCTGTCGAGCCATTCATCAGCATAGATAATTCCCTCGGTTCCCTTGAAAGGTCGAGGGCCCAGCTTTTGAATTTTTCGATATCTCCGACTTTAGCCGACCTTGATTCAGATTGGGCTGCTCCTCCTCTCTCCAGTGCAGCCATAGCCACATTATGGGCATTCTTTATGCCTTCTCTCATAAGCGTCGTCTGTTCGCGATGAGCTTCAGCTTGAGTTCTCTGTGCCTCAAGCACTCCTCGTAGCAAGCCTACGAGGTCGGTGGGGTCCACGGGCACTGGTGGAGCAACTGGATCTGGCACCACCGTAGGGGTTTGCTGTTCAGTCTGGGAAGATGTAGAATCTAACACTTGAGTAGTAGTATAAAATCCATGGGGTGCTGGTGCATTATGGGAACGATCGGCCAGCTGCCGAGGTGTAGGATCCGAACTTGGTTGAGGAGGTGGGGTATGATCGGGTGATGACAACCCCTCGCCAGCAGTGTTTGTAGGTCCTAAAAAATCAAGTGGCACACATCAACAAAGTCAGAAAAAATCAAGAAATATAACTTTCAGATGACTTGCGCAGACATCAGATTGTGCATACTTCAGTTTGCGCAGGATAGACTGCGTACACTTCCAAGTGTGCAGGCTGACGTGGCAAATCGCCATCATTACCTGACATAAATCAAATCTTCTGACAACTGACAGCACGAAGATCGAGGCGGCCATTCGTTTAATCGTGCAGTACGGCGCTCGAGGACAGCTGGCAGCGCAATCCATGCTGGCGCAATCTGTGTTGGCGCAATCCATTTCCTGCGCAATTCAAGTTGGCGCAATCCAAAGTCTGCGCAATTCAATGTGCGCGTTCTACCAGTACAAATGATAAAGTACACGTGGCATTCATACCATCAATTGCTTATTTCGTGGCAACTGCCTATGCATGATCATGCGCATTTCAATCAAATGATGCCATGTGTCCAAGACAGTTAACCCATAATCTAGCAACTGCCTGTGCAGTCTATTACTGCACAAACCAATTGCTGTACAATCCATCATGCGCAGTCTAGAATAACTAAAAGTTAGTTATTTCTCAGAACTCTATAAATAGAGTTTCAAGTCTCCATTCAAGGGGATCACGAATCAATAATCAGAGATCAGAGAGTTCAGGAGTTCTTGCCCAAGTGCTGCTGCATTCTTCCGAGGCTTTTGCGAGCCGTATGGCTCGACCCGCGGGAGCACGAATCGGGTCAGCTTCGCAGCTGCCCCGGGCGCTCCGCCGAGCACGACGAGGAAATTCGTTCGTTTCCAGCATCTCGTGGTGAGGCGACGGGTCGCGCTGCACCATTGAAGGCGACATCGGTAAGCTCGCTGCACGAAGGTCCACGGTCGTGGGGCGGGTCGACCTGCACAGGACGAGGCGACGATAAGCTCGTTCGGACGGCATCGCATTCCTGCTAGAGTTCACATCGTCCAAGGGATAAAGCAATCGTCATCTAGATTGGATTCCTAAAGTTGTACCATTCCCAGAATTCAAATTGTAATCTTTTACAAAGTTTGTATCAATAAAGTTCTTCAACTTTTGTTTTTGCAAACAAAATGGCGACTCTGCTGGGGACGACTTTCTCCTCCGATGAGGAAGTGACAACTCAATATGATGTAGCGTCTATCGGAAAGACGCAGAAGACACTGGTTGTGAAGATCAACCAGACAGCCTATGAGTCTATGATCAACTCCAAGACCACTCCTCGCACTGGCAAAGTGCGCCCAGTGTGGGTTCCAAAGACTGCTGTACATTCTGTTAATACTGCCAGCAAGTCTTCTGCGCAATCTGCCAGCAAGTCTGTTGTGCAGTCCAAAGCTTCTATAACCAAGCCCAGTGCACAATCTGTCTCTGCTACTGCTGCGCAGTCTGCTATGGCCAGTACATAAAAGACTTCATATGCTGTCATGGCTAAGTATAAAACTCCTATGCCTCTGACGCAATTGGCTGCTAAACTTCCTGCGCAAACTAACATTCCAGCAACCAGAGTGCAACCTAAGCATTCTGTGGCAAGAACTCCTGATGCGCAAACCATAGTTTCTGTGGCTAGAACCAGTGTACCATCAACTCATGCGCAAAGCATTCCTGCGCAAACCAAGAGTGACAGCCTTTTGGCTAAACTCTCTTCTTCTCACAACAAGGAAAAAGGCTCTGCTCCTCTTCCTAAACACACTGTTGCTCCTGTGCAATTTACTGGAGGTAGTCCTTTGGCTATTCCTCTTTCTCTTCAAAACAAAGGGAAAGGCCCGTTGGTCTTTTCTCAGACTTCCTTGTCTCATGACTTGGAAGACAACAGAGGAAAACGCTCTTTAGCTAACCTTTCATCACAAAACAAAGGAAAAGGCCCTTTGGTCTTTTCTCAATCTTCTTCAGTTTTTACCGAAGAAGATTCATCTGAATGTGCCTTGGCACCAATCAGTACTAGAACTCTTTCAAACAAGGATTCTTCTTTCCTTTATAACAAAAGAACTTGTACTGACCAAAGAGGTATTCTGCCTACCCCGGTAGCAGAATTCCAGGATCTCCCGACTCTCAAGATTTCCCGTTCCAGACAGGGAAAACTGTTAGTGTCTCAGACAGAAACCCCTGGGGGTGAATTTGCTGATCTCAGAACTTATCTCAATAGACCCACTTCGGTAAAACGCAAACAGCCAATGCCGAAGATCAAACATCATCAGAAACAATTCTCTAGGGTCAAAAATCCCGACACTTATGCCAATGAAGTGAGAACTTCCCTATATACTCAAGGGACTAAATATTTGAAGAATCGGAATCATGTTCCGAATATTATCAAAGAACAGATCCTTCAGAGTTTTTCTCGTCCAGTTGTTGTTCCTGATCTTCGAGAACATCTTAGACAAAAATAGGACAATGTCTCAACACCTCCATCTCAACCATCTGATCATCATTGCAATCATAAAGTTATCATCCAATGTTGTTGTCAAACAACAAAACGATCTGTTTTCGATCGTCTGACTTTTGCTAAATCTGAACCTATGTCAGAGGAAGACGAAGTCTTGTATGCTTCTGTTAACATGACTTCCCGAGACACGGGGTAGAAGATGCTCTAAACATGGTAAGCTTCGCAAGCCAAGCCAGCGGTATTTAGAATTACTCCAAGAATCTTCTGAAGGAGTATTTCGACATACCCGTTCTCGAAGTCGAGATACAATCGGTCAAAGGAATCTTCCTCAAAACCCTTCAGGTTATTCTTCTTCAGACTATGATGCATACAGCGAAAGCTCTGAACAGACAGTGTCTTCCACTGTACCAAGAGAAGTGACAGCTTATGTTGTCACTGATGATCCAGATGCTTCAACCTCTATAAGTCAAGAACAGCGAATTGCTGCACTTAAAGACAAACTAAAAACCATGGCTGAAATGGTTGCTAGTATGCATTCCATCATTGTGGCACAACATGCTACACCACCAACTGTACCTACTACGAGTCCAGAGATCATAGCATCTTCAATACCTGCCAATACTGGGCTGGGGGTAGTGTCTCCTCAAATGCCTCCTGTACAAGTACAAGTTCAAACTACACGTAGTCAGTCCGGAGCTGGAGGTAGTGCTTACAATGCTGTTTCTCCTCCTACCACTCTAACTCAACCTGTTCCTTCTTCGTCATCAGAAGACGCCAATGAAGCTGTCAAACTCTTGCGAACCTAGTTCGAAGCTTTCAAAGGGAAAGACAACTTGCAAAGATTGGGGATCAAACAGCCCTATCCAGTTGAATGGAAGGAAGTCCCGTTCCCACCGAAGTACAAAATCCTAACAATCTCTTTGTTCGATGGCAGTACTTCTCCTAGTTAATTTATCAATCATTTTGAGGTAATGACCGTTCAACTTCAGCCAAATGACGCTCTTCTTACCAGAGTGTTCGTCGGTTGTTTAGCCGGTGTAGCATACGACTGGTACAGAAGTTTGCCCGATGGTTGTATCACTTCTTTCTCAGGTCTCAAGCAAATCTTTCTGGAATGATTCTATGCAGGATTCAATGACATGACTATGTCAGCTCTTAACAAAATCAAACAGAAACATAATGAACCTGCTGAGAGCTTTATTGAACGGTTCCGTCGTGAAGCTTTGAAAATGCCTCCTGGAACTCCAGCTGCTGTCACTATTGATACTTGTAAGGCAAATCTTTTGCCTATTATCAGTATGTGGACGGGATCTACCCAATTCCAAGATTGGCCTTCATTCATTGTCAACGCCAAAGCTGCTGAAGTGAGTGCCGAGAAGTTCAAATAATTGGGGGTACAGATGTCTAACCCTGATCGAGATGAACATCAAATGTCAAGTAGTGGCAATCGCCAGAACAATCACAAAGCAAAAGAGACTTTGAACATTAATTTGAACAAGAATAAAGAATCTTTGGCTGTCAATGTGGCTCCACCTACATCCACTCCTACTCCTTCGGCACCTCCACCGAGGGAACCTCGTCTGAAAATGGAATATTCCTTCGACGAGAATGACACTGCAAGTATCTTTGAATGTTTACTCAAAAGCAATAAAATTCAACTCCCAGACCCAAAGAAACCTGATGAAGTTGGTAAGACAGATCATCCTAAATATTGTGTTTACCACAGGTTCATTGGACATCCTACTCGAGCATGCTACGTGCTCAAAGGCAAAATTCAAGAGCTTGTCAATGCTGGTGTCGTCACTCTGCAACAAGATGAGAAAATTGTTACTGCAAACATGGTTTCAGTCCAGTTTGGTGACTTTCCTCCGCAGATGGTACAACACGGTGTCATTCCTATTCCCAAAACTACTCTTGAGATTGAGAATCTCCTACTTCCACCAAATGAAGGTCTTGTTCCCTTGTCTCTTGACAACGGTGAAATTATGTGGATCCATCCCGATCTTACTCCGGAATTCGAAGTGCCCTCTTCCTCCAAGAAGAAAGCTCGTTCTAAAGGCAAAACAAAGATTTGCAACATGGTATCTTTTGATCCCATAGTTGACGAAGAGATTCTGTTAAGCACCAGATCAGAAAAAGCCTATTTGAAAGATCATTCTGAAGTTCAAGAGAATCCTACTTCTTCTGAACCTACTCCAGCACAACCTGCTTCTACTGAAGAGATCCCTTCTACATCTTTACCAGTTGTAGTACCTATTCCTCCCAAGCCGGTGGTTGCTGACAAAGGCAAACAACAAGTCCGTTTTGACAAACCTCTGAAGAAATTATCTCCTACAGGACTTGAAAAGCCATACAATTTTGATATATTGGCTCAACTGGCCAATACACCGGCTAGGCTATCAATCTTCGAGCTCTTGCGCCTTTCTAAGGAGACTCGAAAAACTTTAAGTGAAGCTCTGATGCAGGCTGAAACTTGCTTAACTCTTCTTAAAAAGCCAGAATCAGAACCGGTCTCTTGTCGTCATTGTCATAGTATCCTGGAGTTGATCCCAAACATCACTTTCACTCAAGATGATATGTTACTGGAGGATAATAGACATGATCGTCCTCTTTACTATACAGGGTATGTCGATTCGATGAAAGTTGATCGTATCCTGATAGATCCAGGGTCTGCACTTAGTATCATGCCAAAGACAATGCTAGATGCGTTGAAGATACCAGTGCATAGTCTTTCAAGCACAATCACTACTATCTTGGGATTCAACCAAGGAAGAAGTGAACCTTTGGGCAAGATCTGCCTAAAACTCCAAATAGGCAATCTTCACACAAAGGTGACCTTTTATATCATTGACAATCATGGTTGTTCTTACAATGCTCTCTTGGGAAGACCCTTTCTTCATGAACATAATGTTGTTCCCTCAAATCTTCATCAATGTTTTAAATATGTTGATGACAAAGGACAAGTTCACAAGGAAGTTGCAGACCTTTATCCTTTTAAGGGCGTTGAAGCGTATTGCAATGATGCTCGTATGTACAAGGAGGAATTTATAAAAGTGGTATTGGCCATGGATACTGAAGAAGATCAAAAAGCAGTACCCAATGATACTCTCATTATACATGTCAAAGGGCGTGTTTCTTGTCCTCAGTCTTCCAAGCCACTGGCCATTCACTTGCCAATCCAGAAGCAACCAACTGATGATGATCAGGATCAAAGGGAGCTCACCTCTTCTGAGCTACTTGTTATTGACTTACGTCGTAACAAGGAAAAAAGGCAGTCACCTCTTCTGAGCCTCTTGTTGTGGATTTAACTCACAACAAAGAAAAAAGGGAGCTCACCTCCTCTGAGCCACTTGTTATTGACCTTCGTCGTAACAAGCCTCCTCCACGATCTTCTTCTCCCCCTCTTGTAATCAATTTGACCAAGCCTGCTAAGGCTAAAGGTCCTGCTGTAAATACAGAAGTACATATCAATGAAAAAGCATCTACTTTCCAGTATACTGATGTTATTTATCATACTAAATACTATTTGTATATGTTAGATAGCTTTCAGTCATTTACAATGGGAGTTGTACAATCTCTTCAAACAAAAGTTTCATGTGAACATCCAAAAGACTCATATCGTATTGTTCCTACTCGCAAGAAAGGTGAACGTCCAATACTTTTTAGTAAAAGATCGGAACAAAAATTTAGCTACACGAATGATAGCAAAGTTAACGACACGGGACATCTTCAATTCCGTCGTTACAGTCAACAATCAAAAGACATCGTCCGAAAGATGGGTTACGACTTCAAAAGTGGCCTCAACTACGGTAAGGAAAGAAAGACTCCTCTCCGTACCACTGTTCCACAAGGAAAGTCAGAAATGTATTACAACAGGACCAAAAGAGGTCTCGGATACGCTTCCCCTCCAATGTTATCCCCAGCAGTTTCTGATTCTGATAGCGAAGAACGTTCTAATTCTTCTGATTCCAGATCGTGGGATTCTGATACTAGCGTCGGTGAAGTCCATCGTGTAATCGTATCTTCCAATATGGTTTTTGCTGAACTTCCGGAAGGATATAATGAAGACATTGAAGAAAGTTCTGAAACAGATCCTTGGGCTCAACAGATGGATAATCAGTAGGTACTCCGATTTGAACAAAGAGAACCTCCTACTGAAGATCAACTAGTTCAAGTTGATGTAGGAGAAAGCGAGTCACCTCGTCCAATTTTTATTAGTAAGAATCTTCCGGAAGCAGATAAACAAGAGTTGATTCTTCTTATTAAAGAATACATTGACGTCTTTGCTTGGAGCTACGAGGACATGCCAGGTTTAGATCCCAAAATTGCTACTCACAAATTGAATATTCTGCCTAATGCTAAACCAGTCAAACAGCAACAACGGCGATTCAAGCCTGAAATGATGGACGCAATTGATGATGAAGTCAAGAAGCTTATAGCTTGCGGCTTTATTCGAGAAGAACAATATCCTGATTGGGTAGCCAACGTTGTTCCAGTTTTGAAGAAAACCGGCAAAGTTCGAATCTGCATCGACTTCCAGGATCTTAATGAAGCATGTCCAAAAGATGAATTTCCTCTCCCTATCACGGACGTCATGATCGACAACACTTGTGGGTTCGAAAGAATATCTTTCATGGATGGATTCTCTGGATACAATCAGATCAAGATGAATCCCGAAGATGAAAAACATACTTCTTTCCGTACTCCTCGGGGAGTCTATTGCTATACAGTGATGCCATTTGGTCTCAAGAACGCTGGTGCAACTTACCAACGGGCCATAAGTACCATTTTCAGAGAACATCTTCGTAAAATAGTCGAATGTTATGTTGATGATATTGCTGTCAAAAGTCGTCTAAAAGAAGATCATATCCAAGATTTGAGAACAATCTTTAATCTCATACGTCAACATCAGCTCAAGATGAATCCCACCAAGTCATTCTTGGGTGTCTCTAGTGGTAAGTTTCTCGGCTTCGTTATTACCTCTAAGGGTATACACGTGGATCCCGAGAAGATCAAAGCCATTCAAGAGATGCATCCTCCATGCAACCTAAAAGAGCTACGAGGATTCCAAGGCCGACTTGCGTACATCAGGCGATTCATTTCGAACTTGTCTGGACGCTGCAGACCATTCACTCAATTAATGAAGAAGGGTGTAACTTTTATTTGGACTGAAGAATATCAACGAGCATTTGATGACATAAAATAGTATCTCATGAACCCACCAGTCTTGGTGCCACCGATCTCAGGCATTCCATTCTTAATATACGTCCGTGCTATGGATCATTCATTGGGTGCTTTACTCGCCCAAAAGAACAAAGAAGGTCATGAACAAGCCATCTACTATCTCAGTCGTACTATGATTGGTGCTGAACACCGTTATAGTCCGGTTGAAAAAGAATGTCTAGCCCTTATGTTCGCCGTTCAAAAGACAAGACATTACATCATTGGTCAAACCATTCATGTCATATCCCGAGTCAATCCCCTTCGGGTACTAATGAAGAAGCCTAGCACACTCAACTCTCGGCTTGCTACATGGGCCATCCTTCTAGCCCAATATGACATGGTATATGTTCCTCAAAAATTGTCAAAGGTCAAACACTGGCGGATTTCTTGGCGGCTCATCCCGTACCAGAAACATCCAAGCTTTACGATGAAATTCCAGACGAGACGTTGGAAGTCAACATGATCTCTGAAGAATTTCCAACTTGTCATTTATTCTTTGACGGAGCATCCAGGATCGGACCCAATGGTGCTATTGTAGCAGGAGTTGGAGTTGTTCTCGTTTCTCCAGAAGGATTGACTATCCAAAGAGCTTATTCTTTAGATAAATCATGTTCCAATAATGTAGCAGAGTACAATGCTCTACTTATCGGTCTTCAATTAGCCAAGCAATTGAACATTGAATATCTTGAAGTTTATGGCGACTCTAAGCTGGTTGTCAATCAAGTTAGAGGAACTTACGAGGTTCGTCATCAAGATCTGGTACCTTACTTTGAGGCAGCAATCAACATGGCTATATCATTCAAAGCTTTCTTTATTGAATATGTGCGTCGAGCTTACAATACTGAAGCAGATGCCTTAGCCAATCTTGCAGCAGTCTTAGCTGTTCCTATCAGAAGACAACAAGTGGTGGTTATCTCTAATCGAGAATTGTTTTGTGTTAAAAACAATCGTAACATCGAGTTCAGTAATTTTGCTGAAATAAATGTTATCAATGAAGATTGGAGAACTCCTTTCATCGACTTCGTGGTTCATGACATACTCCCCGAAGATCCTAAGGAGGCTACAAGTATTCGACGACGATCTTTACGGTTTTACTACAACCAAACCACTAAGACTCTCTATCGACGGACTTATGATGGTCTTCTTCTACGCTGTTTAGCTGGTGATGAAGCAAAACAAGTACTGCGTGAAGCTCACGACGGTGTTTGCGGAGCACATCAGCCTGGTCCTAAATTACAGGATCGTATCCGAAGAATGGGTTACTATTGGCCCTCAATGGTATCAGATGCTATCGAATATGCAAGGAAATGTCGAGTTTGTCAAATCCATGCAGACTTCATTCATCAACCTTCAGAATTTTTACATCCGACAGCCGCTTCCTGTCCTTTCGAAGCTTGGGGCATGGACGTCATAGGTCCTATTAATCCTCCTTCTTCTAGAGGACATCGGTTTATTCTAGCAATAACAGATTACTTCTCTAAGTTGGCTGAAGCTATACCCTTGGCTGAAGTCAAGACTAGTAGTGTCATCAACTTTGTCAAACACTATGTCATTTATCGATTTGGTGTCCCTCGACGAATTATTCATGACAACGGACCGCAATTCATCAGCCAGAAATTCACCAGATTCTGTGATGATCATCGGATTGACAATGTCGCCTCGACTGCCTACAATCCTGCCGCTAATGGTTTAGCTGAAGCTTTCAACAAAACTATTATCAAGCTTCTCAAAAAGTTTGTATCAACTAACAAACGGAATTGGAGTAAAAAGCTTGGTGAATGTCTATGGGCTTACCAAACTACAGTCCGCAACCCTACAGGTTTTACACCTTTCTCTTTGGTATATGGCTGTGAAGCTGTTCTTCCTCTGGAACTTCAAATTCCTTCTTTAAGAATTGCCATTGCTAACGAGCTCACTACAGAGAACAATGATCTTCTTCGACTTCAAGAATTGGAGGCACTTGATGAGAAGCGGTTAATGGCTCAACAACATATTGAGTTATACCAAGCTCGCATTTCTAAGACTTTCAACCGTAAAATGAAGGTTAGAGCCTTTCAGCAAGAAGAACTTGTTTTAACAGTCAGACGTCCTATGACTATGACTCATATGAGCAAAGGCAAGTTCGACGCAAAGTGGGAAGGTCCATACGTTGTGAGCAAAGTCTTCTCAAATGGAGCGTATCAACTCTCAGAATTGGATGGACGAATTACAATGATGCCTATCAATGGCAAATTCCTTAAAAAGTACTATGTGTAAATGTAAATACTTGTAAATCATCAGACAAGTTCATGTTCATAAATAAAATTTTATTTCATCATGAATGATAGTACATGACATTAAGGAAGATCACTATCATCATTCTCTACATTTGGACGTGGACCACTACAGTCCTTTTCAAAGACACGGTCAACAAAAGAACCGAGAATTTCTTTGCTGGAACCTACTAGGAACTTGCAAGCGGCCATCCTCATGGCTTCCTCTTCTTCGGTTCTTCCTGGTTCAAGCAGAAAGTCCAAGATGTCTCTCGGTGGCTTGGGTAAAGACGAACCTTCGCCTGCTTCTGCTTCCTTTGGCTGAATTGGATCGACAGGATGTTCTTTAACGTCTTCTTCAACCTTCGGAGCGAGCTCAGTCTTCTTGAGTGCATCTTCAGACGACATTTTTATGTTGAAAAGTGAAAGTGCTTATTCCTGTCAGATTTCTGTTCTATTTATATGCAGAGATTTCTCAAACAATGAAGCGGCACATTCATCCGACGGTTCATCCGTTCATTATCTCTTGATGGTTCATCCGTTCATTTAATTCACTTGATGGTTCGTCCGTTCATTACATTCATCCGATGGTTCACCCATTCACACTCATTTGACGGTTCGTCCGTTCATTACAATCATCCGACGGTTCATCCGTTCATTTATTCATCATCACTTGACGGTTTGTCCGTTCATTCCATCATTTGACGATTTTCCCGTTCATCTCGCATCCATAACAGCAACTTATCATTTCAATTAAGTTGTCAATTGAAATAATAATGTTCAGTATATTCTGCCACGTCCATATTACCTCTGAGCAGATATAATGAATATAATTATTTTCTATAAAATTATCAAGAAATATATCATGTCTTGTACCTCTGAATATATTTTCTATCTCTATTATTTATATCTGAACAAGATATGCAACAAATAATGGAGCCACAGCAAAAATGTCTTTTATTTATTGAAATATAAGACATTACAAAAACACACATACTTCAAAAGACACAAAAATACAAAATATTCCATTTAAGATGGCGGTATCATCAGATTGTCAATCTGCTGCTTAAGAGTCTGTAGCCGTTCTTCGCGAGTGGACATCACCCTCCTTCTGGCCTCCTCTATTCCAGTTTCCTTATTAAAAGCAGGCATAGTCACCATTCTACGGGTAACCTCAGCATTATGAGCTTCGATGTACTCATCCCTCTCCTGAATCAGAGCATTATATTGTTGAGTTGCAAGTTGGTGATCAGCGATTTCATCTTCTAACTTCTGAAGACGAGTAATCTCTGCTCTTAGCTCAGCAGCTCTCTGTTCTTTCCTAGTAGCCATTAAGGTTGCTGATTCCAGCTTTGAGTTATACTCAGCAGATTTTACAGAGAAGGCTTCCAAAAGATTCTGGAGATTAACCCTTTCAACATCAGCTGCATGAGCCAGTTGCTCAAATTCTGCCTGTACTAGAGATTCTACGTCTCCTTGGTTGAGCTCTTTATAGCTTTTGCCAGAAATCTCTAATTCATTCAAGATATGATCCAGAAGAGTGGCTTGAGCTTCATCACCCTGTTCCCGGATAGCTCTTATCAAGAGAGAGGTTGGACCCCTAACCATGAAAAAATTGGTGCCTTCTTTCTCCATCATTCTTTTTACTAGAGGTCCCAAAGATTCAAAGAAGCATCTAGTAAAAGATTGGATCACAAGCTTATTAGTGGCTATAGCACCAGGAGTCGCAGCCACTCCTGTTGATGATGAGGCCGTGGGATGTTCAAGCTCTTGTGACTGAATATCCGGTTCTTTGAATAGAGGAGCCAAAGTGGAGCTAGTTCCCCCTCCTGGTTGTTCTTCTGTAAAAAGTAAAGATTGTCATTTTGCCTGTTGATCGCTATTGTTCAAAAAGATTAAAGATTTAAATTATCTTACCATGGGTTGATCCAGCAATGAGCATATTATCTGCTGGAGTAGACTTTGGTCGAGCAGAGGTAGCTTCAGCTATGACAACTTGACTACTGCCCACTTCAGAACCACAGGACAAATGATGACTGCTACTAATAACCACCGTCGTTATGGGCACTATGTCCGTGCACGTCGGAGGTGCTAGAGGAGTCTCATGATCTACAAGAAATACAAATAAAGACGTTAGCTATTAATTCAATCAAAAGGAGATTGCTAATTTCATTTTATACCTTGAGGATCATTGGCGGGAGTTTCTTCCGGGGCTTCTTCATTTATTGCTTTTTCTGGAGATACTGTTATCTCAACATCCTTTTCAGGATTTAAGATGTCAACAGTATTTTCTGGAACCTCAACATCCTTTTCAGGATTTAAGGTGTCAGCAGCATTCTCTGGAATTTCAATATCCTCCTCATTTACATCATTGACAGCATCAGAAGATGTGTGCACTTCATCATCTTTTTCAAGATCTTGCATGTAGTCATCAACATTCTCAGATGAAGAGCTCTCTTCATCTTCTTCTTCTTCTGGTGCCTTCTCGCTGGTAGTCGCTGCTTGGTCACCGTAGTTATCCAGAGGGCTGTAGCTACAATCTTCCAGAGCTGCAATTACTTCGCGATCTTCCTCTTCGCGAAGGGTTCTAGGAGTAGGCAGAAGTTCAACAGTCTCTGCAGCAGGTAGAAGAGAGTGTACAACATTCTGCTCTTCCTCTACTTCCTCTACAGTACTTCTTCTGGGTTCTTCAACCTCAAGATCTGTCCTTTTCTCAACCTCCTCTCTATGTTCAGGACTAGGAGTCTTATTCCTAGATTCTAGAACAGGAGTGGGAGATGGCAAGATTAATCCAGCTGCAGCAGCTATTACCATAGAAGACGGGGCTCGATTCTTTCTGTGAGCCAGCTTCTTTCTTTTTAGTGGCCTCTCAGGGCTCTCTATATTTATCGTCTTAACTTGTTTCTGGATAGAGATTGGTGTAGTAGCCTCTTCTTGCTCGGCCAGTTGCCGAGACTGAGATCGAGTGGTGACCTTTTCAGAAGAGTGATCCAAGATCAATTTCTTCCTTGCTGCTGGAGCAGGAGGATCCTCTCTTCTCCTCCTTTTTGCTGGAGATTTGCCCACCTTTAGAGAGACACATAGTGGTGCATTAACTTCTTGAGAGAACATAACATCCCTTGAGGCTTCCAAAGGAGCATCTTCTGGCTCATGTACCTCCTCATTTCCTATGAGTGACAGGACAACTCCTCCTCTCTTCAATCTTGTTGAAGATGCGAAGCTATCTGTGAGGTTGAAATTTTCGGCAAAGGTATTTGAAGATGTATAAAAGACTGTGTATGTAAACAGCATCCGAGAACCATGGTTGCTGTTTACAGGCATCGAGAATGTCGATTTCGTATCTCGAGCATTATAGTAAGCCTAGGCCCGGGCCCCATCTATCAAATAACCTTTTCCCTGAAGACATGTAATGGCATTCCCCACATGGAATTGGTCATAGCCGAACTGTCGAGCGAATCGACTGGGAAGATACGGCTCTAGATAACATTCATCTTCGAACCGGTATACCAAGTGAGAAGGTCGAATTGTCTTCAACCATTCAAAAGCTACACGGCTCAGAGGATGCATCTGCGAATCAATCATATTTGTTCGCATTTGTTCGTAACCAGCAGGAGGCTTGGCACAATAAAAATTCCATCCCTTGCTCAAATTTAGAGCATATCTGCAATCTCTTAGAGCAGTGAATTTCCACTTACCATTGGCATATCTTCGTAAAAAGCTGCCATCTATCGGTCCCTTGTCGGGGTCCATCAAAGTGGGATGGTGGAGGAGAAACCACCCAGACAGATATGTATATGGTAATTCCAACCGAGGGAATTCTTTTTCACCCTTGGATTTCAGCATCAGGTCGACATAGAGGCGAAGACCAGCATTCAGCTTACAGGTCATGGCTGACAGAAGATCCATTTTATAGCCGAAGACTAATCTGACGGCCGCAAATAGAACACCGCGGTGGAAGCGGTCTACTGCACTGGATCCCGGAACTACAAATCGACGAAGCCAATGTGTCAGAAACCCTGCTAATTGGGCTTCTTTCGACATCGGTCTGTATCCTACTCTCAAGTAACTTTCGAGAGTATCCCCTGTCTTCAAAGGGGGGCATTGATAATCATCCTTCATTTGCTTATCATAATCGCCACTTTCTTCCATCAATTTCATCACTTCTGTGTTGCTCAGTGGCTTAAAGAAATCAGGATAACATCTATCGTGTTCCTTAGTCTTCGGTTCTTGAATATGATTGAGGAACAGATAGGGTAGCCATTTCGAAGAGTAACAAGTGTTTGCTGTAGCACTCTTATAAAACAGGGAACAGATCCTGTAATGCCATAGCAGTTCCTCGAATACTGCTACCATTTCTGCATTTTCTCTCCGGAGTTTGTCCAACTCATCATTTGTTGGAACAAATTCTTCGTAAGGGGCATCTCCCATTGGCAAAAAGGAGATGTACTTCATCTCATGGAGTGCAAATCCAATTTCTCCGCCGGGAGTCATAAAGGTCCCTGTTCTATAATTATACCTTTCTACTAAAGCCAGGAACAGGTGAGGGTTCGGAGCAAAACCATAGACAGTGGCATGTACTGCCTGGTACAGGTTGATTTGCTGCAATTCGCCTTCAAACTTGGTCAGAACCCAATTGGCTATACAACTCCATCTTTTGAAATCTGGATTCACCAATCCAGTTAGTCTGATGTCTTGCTCCGGATATCTCCCTTCGACTTTCGCAAATTCATTTGCGAAAATTGGAGTCCTGACGGGCATTAACAATGAAGAATTCTCCGGCGGAATACAACCGGGTTTCAGTCCTCTCAGCAAAACACTGTACCTTTCAGAAGAGCTATAGAACATATCTTTCTTATTCGGACCCTTCTTCACAAAGATTCTTCCCGGACGGGCATCTTGGAACGGAGTAAGGTTCCACTCCATCTTTCTCGGGTAACTCGTATGAGCATACCGGGATAATGGGAGGCAGCGTGAAATATTTGGTATTGAGAAAGATCTATCCGTCTGATGGACAACTCTTTCTTCCATTCTCGGTCTTGGTTGAGAGCTCTTCTCGAAAGCTTCACCAAACAAGAATAATGGTTTCTTGTGGATAACAGCATCTGCCGTTTCCAGAGGTTGTCCGTTCATTAAGCACTGCAGTGTTTCATTGTCTTGGGAAACCAGAATGGCCTGACGGGAGGTCGGCAGATCATACTGAAGATAATGAACATGTGACAAATCCTCTTTATACTCTGATTCTGAAAGGGTCCCCATGAAGTTTTCATATTCTGGGTCTTCCCTGGTATTAATTGTATCAGACAGAGAAAACAAAAATTTTCAGTACAAAGTCAAAATCAAAGATTCAGATTGCACAAACATCATATTGCGCAAAATCAGATTGCGCAAAATTAGATTGCGCAAACAAGTAAACATCAGTTTGCGCTGACAGACGCGCATAAATCAGCAAATTGTGCTGACTTTTGTCAGCACAATTCAACCGATTGCGCAGAAAGTCGATCTTCATAAAAATGAAGAGTGGACTGATTTGTGCAACCATAACCCTAAAAAGGGGTGGCGCAGTATAATCCTATCTCTAAAAAGAGATGGATTATGAAAGGAATAATGAAATCAAAACTCTAAAAAGAGTTTTTGATTGGGTTCTCTACCTGCCATTGCTGGATGAGCGGTTTCATGGCGCGAAGCTCGACGCGCAGCCCTAGTTAATGGTTCGACGGGGGCCCTGCCCTTAGCGGTAGCAGAGGATCGTCGGAGAGCCATTGGGGTTGTCGGAGAAGGAAGGAGGAAAAAGCTCAGGAGTTTTTCTCTCAAGCACGAAGAAGACAAGTAAAGAATGATAATGAGAAGTTTGAGAACTATTTATAGTTTTTAAAGTCGAAACGGCCGCCTAAGATTGTGCCTAAAAATGGGCTAAACCCTCAGATTGCGCAGACAGCTTATTATGTGCGCAAATTGGTGTCATATTCAAAATTCAAAGTATTTCGAAATTTTGAATAAGTTCAACTTTCGAAAACTTTGAAGGGGGTCTTGTAGGTCCTAAAAAATCAAGTGGCACACATCAACAAAGTCAGAAAAAAATCAAGAAATACAACTTTCAGATGACTTGTGCAGACATCAGATTGCACATACTTCAGTTTGCGCAGGATAGACTGCGCACACTTCCAAGTGCGCAGGCTGACGTGGCAAATCGCCATCATTACCTGACACAAATCAAATCTTCTGACAACTGACAGTACGGAGATCGAGGCGGCCGTTCGTTTAATCGTGCAGCACGGCGCTCGAGGATAGCTGGCAGCGCAATCTATGTTGGCGCAATCTGTGTTGGCGCAATCCATTTCCTGCACAATTCAAGTTGGTGCAATCCAAAGTCTGCGCAATTCAATGTGCACGTTCTACCAGTACAAATGATAAAGTACACGTGGCATTCATGCCATCAATTGCTCATTTCGTGGCAACTGCCTATGCATGATCATGCGCATTTCAATCAAATGATGCCATGTGTCCAAGACAGTTAACCCATGATCCAGCAACTGCCTGCGCAGTCTATTGCTGTGTAAACCAATTGCTGCGCAATCCATCATGCGCAGTCCAGAATAACTAAAAGTTAGTTATTTCTCAGAACTCTATAAATAGAGTTTCAAGTCTCCATTCAAGGGGATCACGAATCAATAATCAGAGATCAGAGAGTTCAGGAGTTCTTGCCCAAGTGCTGCTGCATTCTTCCGAGGCTTTTGCCTTCCACTTTCGAGGCTTTTTGCCTTCAATTCCAGAGTTGTCTTCAACTTCAGAGGCTTCGTCTTCAGAGTTCACATCGTCCAAGGGATAAAGCAATCGTCATCTAGATTGGATTCCTAAAGTTGTACCATTCCCAGAATTCAAATTGTAATCTTTTACAAAGTTTGTATCAATAAAGTTCTTCAACTTTTGTTTTTGCAAACAGTGTTGGTCTTGTCAGTGGCCATACTCTGGAAGGTTTAGGATTATAAAACATAAGCAAGGTAGCCTACCAGTCTATATCAAACAAAAATATTTATTTATAATATATTTTGGTCCTATGTTGTGACAAATTAATGTTCTAGTGTTCTAAATATTTCTAGATATGTTTACCTAAGTTGTTGATCAGACCTGCATGGGCCACCACTAAAAACATATCACGACCCGGTCCTAAATTGTTGGGTCAAATCGGATCATGCCCAGCCTGCACTATTGTGAGACGACGGCAGTAAGCTGTATTCAAATGCAGGTAATCACAACAACACAATATATTTGTCATAATATCTAAAATTTCGAATAATAAAAACTTGTCCAATAAAAGGTTCATTTAATACAACTGATAAAATAAAAATTGTCTTTTTATTCAACACATCAAACTAGTAAGGAAATAACATCATCTAGGCAGTTGGCTCGTCAGCCACAGAATCATCGTCCTCCAAATGGGACTCTGGTAGAACAGCTGGATAAAGCACCGGGTCGTAGTAGCTATTTATCAATAGCTCAGCTTCATCAAAGGAACCTATTGGGGGTGGGGGATCCAGTCAGGAAAAGAGCAAAGTACAATTATGAAAATTTAACAATTCAATTAATAATTAGAAATTTGCAGTTTAAACAGTTTGAAATACTTGAACAATATTTTCCAGCAATTTTCTATAATTTGAAACAATGTGATTTGAGTATGTAATGCTTATGACCGGCTTGGGTTGTACAATAGTATCCTAGTGATACGATACGGCTTATCCCCGTGTGTAAGAGGGGTAAGCTCGCACAATCAATATGCAATATGAGGGGTATTGGTCATAATACACTACACTACTCTCCCAATCCCACAATCAGTAACAATCAATACTCTATGAGAGAGTTCGTGTAGCAATGTGGTTTAATCTTGCAATATTACAATTACTAATTTAAATTAGAAAAATAAACACAACCGTACTTGCCTTTATTTATGACTGGGTTTTGAAGAGTCGGTTCCAGGAAAGAAAATTAGACTCGTCCTCGAAATTCTACATTAAGAATCCCGACTTAGCATAAATGAGAAAACCATATCTAGGTGTGCTAGTTACAATCTCTAAAATTTGATCCTAGTCAAATTTTATGTTATTATAAACAAAACACTTTTATCGATGCGATTCAAAGTTATTAATTTAACGAGATAAAAGTCAAGTTAACATTTTTATTGGAAAACTTCGCATTTATCAATTATTTGGCAAAACTTGGTATTTTGTAATATATATATATATATATATATATATATATATATATATATATATATATATATATAAATTAGTTATTTTTCTTTTAATGAGAAGACATGAAATTTTCTAAGTTACAAACTTGAAATCTTATTATTATTAATGTGAGAAAACTCTTACTAATTTTTCTATAAAAATAAATATTCAGTTTTATCATTTACGCGTTTACCTACAAAACAACAATCCAGAAAAGAAAAGGAAAAACTAAACTACTTAGGTCCACAGAAAAATAGAAAAGAAAAACTTGGACTTACGTCCTTACAAAATTTACATAAATTAATTTAATTTAAATGTGAGCTTTGAGTGCCACGAACGGTCCAACAGTAGGCCGAAGCCCTGCACCAAAATATTAACAGCAGTAACCCATTCTAAAAATAATAATAAATTAAAGATAATTATAAAATGCGTCTCAGACTTGGTCATTCGAAAACTCATGTTTTAACTAATACCTCAACGTCCGGGTTGGCCGGTTTCGTTTGCATTGAGTTAGGGCCCATGGACCAATATGGTCGTCGTCCGAAAAGATACAAAAATCCATTTTTAAAATCAACACTCCAAAATATAGTTTGTTTTGCAAAGATCGGAATTTGGAAATAGTTTTAAAATAGGGGAATTTGGGGGTTACGGGAGAGGGAACGAGGAGTCAGGCGTTAGGGAGCCGAGGGGGTTTCGTCAGTTGTGGAAACCGAGGGGTCGGCCGAGCGT
Organism: Iris pallida; assembly: GCA_029216955.1. NCBI lineage: Eukaryota > Viridiplantae > Streptophyta > Magnoliopsida > Asparagales > Iridaceae > Iris > Iris pallida. The sequence continues at coordinate 31,994,525 of JANAVB010042420.1, forward strand.
TTGGTCGTGGGAAAAAAATGAAGGGTTTTTCTTCTCTGGCAAATGAATGAGAGTAAGAGAGAGAGAGAGAGAGTAAGAATTATAATGAAGGTTAAAGAAAGTTTATAAGAATTCTTTTGTTGATATTAATTTATTTATAAATATAAACTAAGGAACTTCCGAATTAACTTCGAAAAACTGAACTTGAGTTCGAGATGGGTTCGGGACGGGTCAGGTGTAATGCCTGTGGTTCGTATTACGTATCTTGGTATATGTGTACGTATTCTTGACTCGTATTCCGTATTTCTCTGCATGGTTATTTTGGCATTTCCTTCTTGGTTCGGTTCAACTTGTTGCTGGTTCGGCTTGACTTGATTTTAGATGGACCGAACCCCCACCTACCATCACCACCCTCATTTATATTTCCATCTAACTCTCTCTCTCTTCATTTATTCTTCTCCTTCACTTCTTCTTCTCCACCATTACTCTTCCACCTACCAGGGAAGTGAGCTAGGCAAGTGCAAACTTGCTTCATGATGGATCTCAAGTTTTATTGTTCCATTCTCTTTCTTTCTTGATTCTAAGCCTCTTTAGAACTTGGCATTTTTAGATTTGATGGATGGATTCTTGTAGATCTAAGTATGTAACTTTTCAGTTTTTTCTTGGTTTTGATCTCTAAAACTTGGTTATTTTCGAAAACTGATGGTTATATGTTGTAGATAATTCAATTTCATGCAGTTTTGGCTATTGTTTCGCTAGATTTCGACTTCAGATGAGCAAGTTATGGCCATGGCAAGTTTTCAGAACTTTTATGGCTGAACTTGCTGTTTGGGGACGATGACCCCCATGCGCCCGGAAGGCCATGCGCCGGGAGGCCATGCGCTGTGAAGTCTCGACAACGCATCCCTTAACTCCGAGTGTGTCATGCGCGTAGGTTCCCTACGCGCATGTACTGAAGACGCAACGTGAGTTCCCCACGCGCCGATTGTGCAGGAATCCCACGCGCCAATGGTGCAGGAATCCCACGCGTCGATTGCGCAGGAATCCCACACGCCAATGGTGCAGGAATTCCACGTGCTGATTGCGCAGGAATCCCACGCGCCAATGGTGCAGGAATCCCACGTACCATGGTGCAGGAATCCCACACGCCGATGGTGCAGGAATCCCATGCGCCGATTGTGCAGGAATCCCACGTGCCGATTGCGCAGGAATCCCACGCGCCAATGGTGCAGGAATCCCGCGCGCCGATTGCGAGGAATCCCACGCGCCGATTGTGCAGGAATCCCACGCACCGATTGTGCAGGAATCCCATGCGCCGAAATTGCTCTATTTTACTGTTTTTGCATGTTTAAGTTGTTTTGTAGCTAGAATCTTGAAAAACTCAAAACATGAAAGTTGTAGATCTTTTCCTTGGCTTCAAAAATATGTTACTAGTTATTTTATGCAAGTTTCTCTCATTCATGATAAGGTAAGAATAGAACTCGATAATGGCCCGCTGTGGCGCACTCTTGACAAGCAAACTGACATGATATATCATGACATGTTGTTATGACAGCTAGCCTGACATGACAAGTATGAAAGACCTGGACACCGTCGGCGATTGTGTTTGAACAAATAAACTGGTACTGTCTTGTATCATGTCTAGGATGGGGATCCCTGAGTACCACGGTCATGGGTACCTACTGAAATTGACTAAGGCTAATTAACTAGAATGATTCAGTAGTCATGAAGAGATTCCCAGCTACAGACAATCCCGTTATCTGGGCACATTCAGTAGACTTGTAGCCTACCGACGAGTAGGACACATTTCCAGCACACAGTCACGTGTTGTATTCTTCATAAACGGACATTCGACCTGGATAACCGGATGGTCTGCAGGGCTTATGGCTATTGGGATAATCTCATTGTATCTTGCTAGTAACTAGGCCTGTGATAACCCTAGTTAGTTAAAGTATCAATCCGTACTTATTGCTTGGCCGTGATTGATTGGATGGAGTCCAGCCCAGTCTAGTTTGTCATGATCTTGTACAAGATTGTATCATGACATAATTTTTTGTATCGATAAAAGATGGGATACCAGGTTCTGTTTAGATGAAGGATTACAACCTCGGTCCTTGTTTGGTTTAAGGGTTGTAACTTGGCTATCTGAATAGTTCCATGGTTATCTAATCATATATCGTCATGCTTACTGTGCCTGGCCTTCACAATAAAGATCAGGGGTCCAGTTCCGTTCAGGCGAAGGGTTACAACCCCGGTCCTTGTTTGGTTTAAGGGTTGTAACCTGGCTCCCGGAGTAGTTCTGTGTCCTCTCTTCGTTTATTGTCTTATTGCAACCCCATGCCATGTTCGTCATGTTTTATCTTACCTTAATACCATGATTATTTATACTGGCCTTAGCAATAAAGATCCGGGGTCCAGTTCTGTTCAGGCGAAGGGTTACAACCCCGGTCCTTATTTAGTTTAAGGGTTGTAACCTGGCTCCCGGAGCAGTTCTGTGTCCTCTCTTCATTTATTGTCTTTATGGTACCAATAGTATTTGAGACGGATTTCTATTCAGGTGAAGGGCTGCAACTCCGGTCCTTATTTGGTTTAAGGATTGTGACCTGGCTACTTGAATGGTTTCCTCGTACTCAGTTTATTGTTGTCATGTCTATTATTATCAGTTATTTTATTTTTTTTAATATTCTATTGTGATTTGCTGGTTTTAGTTCCTAAGTGAAGCCTCCTTTGTGGTACTTGCTCTTTCTGGGGTCTGACCCAGCTGGTTTTGTATCGCCAGATATTGGAGCAGCTCCAGAGGATCTACCTACTTTCCAGCCAGATGGTGACCACCAGGCGTAACCCTGGCAACGAGTGGATTTCTTTTGTCCTCCCACTTTATTGTAAAATTATTCTTTTGAGACGTTTAGCCGACGAGCACGTGTTAGCTCGTATTGCACCTTATTTACTGTCTACCTCCGGGCTGTAACATGATTGACAGATCCTAGGGTTGATCATGTATGACTGAACTCTTGCTAGTCTTGACATTTTGTACGACTAGCTTCATGATCATCCAATATGCAAAGTATGGGACGCCTTGCTATTATATATTTGGTGCTCTGACATCTTATAACTATTATTGCTTGCTTGAGATTGAGACAATAGGCTTGTCCATGACCATAGGAGACTGTTGGCTTGTAGTTAAACCCTCATGTATCTAGACAGCCGTGACCGTATAGCGAGGTGGATTGCACTTCAATATACGTAGCTGGCTATGTACGCCCCCGCTCTCTAGTATTCTGGTTCTGGGACGTGACATCAGGCCCAACATTCAAAATTCCAGGATATAATAATTTTCTAAAATATAATTTTCCTAAAATGATAATAATAATTAATTTAGCAAACAAATTATAATAAAAATTTTACGGGTTTGACCAAATACTAAAATTCCAGAAATAATAATTTTTCAAAAAAATAATTTTTCTAAATTAACAATTAATAATGATTATAATAATAATTTAGTAAATAAATTATTTAAATAAAAACTAAAATTTACGGGTTTCACAGAGAGTTTGGATACGAAGACTCTCCAACTTCAACCTTTCACAATAGATTTTGATTTCCTTATACAATAAGATGAAGATCTTACTTTTCAACTCAATAACTCTAACACAATTTGTGGATGACAAATGAAAGCTTTGTAGAGTTGTTTGTGGATAGGCTTTGGTGGTTTAGAAATTTTTAGGCTCAAAGCATCAATCTTGAATGAAGGGGTTCAAGGCTATTTATAACCAAAGCATTGAAAAGAGCTCAAGACAACTTTTCAGTCTACGAACCGGCATACCGCCGGTATGAACCGGCATACCAGCGGTATACCAGTCTGGAATGCAACGGCTAGAAATATAGCCGTTGGGATCATTAATTACTTGGATTTTCGACCGTTGGAATTTTAACGTTACTAAACCGGTATACCGTCGGTATGAACCGGTATGCCGTCGGTATGCCGATTTTGTAGACAGAAACTTTCTGTGAACAAAATCGGTATACCGTCATTATGGACCGGTATACCGTCGGTATGCCGATTTTCATTCGAAAATAATCCTGGGCTAATTTCTACCCTAGCTTTCGAATTTACCATCCATTTCTTGTGTTTACAAATATTCCTAACTCATTACAGACTCTAGAAATACTGTAGCAGGTGCAGGCTTCTTCAGAGTCTTGAAATGATGATGGCATAACTTCTTTCCTTGATAGACGTTGGCTTTTTCCCTTGGCGGCAGCTGTCCAAAGATATCCAGTTTATGAAAACTGAATACCTTTCGGGGGCTTCGCCCCCGAACCTCCGACGAGGGGCGCTGCCCCCTCGACCCCCGTCCACTGACCGGGCAGCGGAACCCCCGAGTGCGTGGCTCCGAAGATGTCGTCGGGTGGTTCTGAGAAATCTTGTGGGATCCGTCATCTTTGATCCACCATGATTTCTTCATTACATATTTCCACATTGATCTTGCTTATTGCTTTTCTGCATGTACATGTTAGACGAACAAAGCAATATACATAGTAGCAAGTATGATAAGTTTAATGCACATTAGGACAATGCTGAGTTTAAGTATAAGTGCTAAGGTGATAGCATAAATGTTAGTGATATCATAATGATTAAATTTAATTGAATAACCAAAATCAAAAATATAGTTTTGATTTGGCAACCCGATTAAATTTAAGATAGATAAGCTCATATCACTAAAATATATACCAATAGGCACATATAACCAAAGGTATAAGTATAAGTAGAAATGCTATAGCGATAGTATGAAGATTAGTGATAATGAAATGCTAAACTTAACATATTAACCATATTCAAAAACATGATACAATCATTGGGCCAACACTCCATTCACTTGTCACAGAGAAAGATCATTCTCCGTTCACCTCTCACGGAGAACAACCATTCTCCATTTTACACATGACGGGGAATAGTCATTCTCCGTTATAGTAGGACGGAGAATGATCATTCTCCGTGAGAAATAAACGGAGGATCCGTTCACTTGTCACAGAGAAAGATCATTCTCCGTTCACCTCTTACGGAGAACAACCGTTCTCCGTTTTACACATGACGGAGAACGATCATGATTTTAACACGGAGAATGACCGTTCTCCTGTATTTTAACACGGAAAATGGTCATTCTCCATGATTTTAACAACGGAGCATGAATTTTAACACGAAGAATGACTATTCTCATGCATTTTAACACGGGAAAAGGCCATTCTCCGTCATTTTAACATGAAGAATGACAATTCTCCGTGATTTTAACACGGTGAATGACCATTCTCATGCATTTTAACACGGGAAATGGCCATTCTCCGTGATTTTAACACGAAGAAGACCATTTGTTGGAATTATTCAATAATATGGGCCACACATGTAAAATTAATTGTGTTGGGCTATCTAAATAATTAAGCCAAATTAAAGTGGTCTATTTGAAAAATTGGTTTAAGGGTGTAATTGTCATGGAATTAATGTGTAGTTACCGAAGATAAATCTAATTTGATGAGGGGCCAAATTAGAAATATCACTACATATAAATATATGTATTCATTAGGGTTATGGTCTCCAACTTATACGACCACCAAAAGAGATGTTTTTCTCCTTTTCTCTTCTGTATCCCCATCAACAGAAAGAGAGGGACAAAGAATTCGGATTCTTCTTTGTCATTAAGGGTCATAGCAAGTTGGAAGATCGAACCCCACAAAAGGAGGAGCGCTTCAAGATCCATCAAGCCTAGCAATGGATTCAGGTACGCTTCCACAATTAATTTATGTTCTTCATCTCATGAATCGACATGGTACAATAAATTTCTAACAAGTGGTATTAGAGCCACCCCTATTTGATTTATGAGGTTGAAGTTTCAAAATCAATTTTTATTGTTGTTGAGGAACCCTAGATCGTTCCATCTAATTTAATTTAGGGTTCCAATTGCTCGATCAATTTTTTTTTAAGATTGATGCCGAATATTAGGAAAATACTGTATAATATATAGTAAAGCTTAAAAGGTTGATCCAAAGTATATGGTTTGTGAGTGTCTTTTTTAAGATTAATCCCGAAAAGAAAGTCTGGTGACCTAATATTATACAGATTGTGTAATATATGGTTCATGAGCACACTACTTTGCTGTATAATATATGATTGAACCATATTTTTTTAAGATAACACCATCTTCAACCATGTTGAGTAAAGTTCTATTGCTCCGCCGGCTTATGGTATTCAACTCTCCTTGTCCATTGCTATATACAACAGCTTCATATTTTTTTGGTAATATTCAAAGCTTGATACTTTCGCATCTTGTTGACTCTATAAAGGTAGATTTTCAGATTTTATTTTATATTATAAATATTTATCTTTATGTTTGAAAGTTTCAAAAAATTTACTTTGGAAAGTTGATTGGTGTCTGGCATGTTTTACTTTCATTGTTGTTCTTCATGTCAAACTAGATTTTTCTCTTTATAATATTAAAGAGTGAAGTTTTATTAAGAGTGGGACTTGAACCCACGACCTTTCGGACCAGAACCTTAAACTGCAGCCTTAGACCATCTCAGCCATATTAATGACATTTTTTTCGGGTGTGGGATTTGAACCCACAACCCTTTCGAACCAGAACCTTAATCTGCCGCCTTTAGACCAACTCGGCCACGTTGTGCTTTGATGTAGTAATGAAACAACATAACTAAAGAAGAGTTTTCTGTATGAAGGTTTATTTAGTTGGCTGATTTAATTTGTTATTTAAATCATGCACAAGATTCACATGCTTTTGATATAGTAGATCAATTTTGGTATAATATTTATAGATTATTTTATTTGAAGTAATCCTTGTGGATTAGTTGATGCAATCTGTTGATGCATATATTTGGTCTTCTATAGATTATTCTATTTAAAGGCATCCTTATAAATTATTTGATATTATCTGTTGATGTATATATTTGTTAGAGTTTAATCGGTTGATTATTTAAATTTAAAAATATGCAAATTCATAAGGATTTATGTTTATTTAATTTAAATAAGCAAAAGGATTTGGACATGATTCAGTGTTGTAAAATTTAGTCAACATTCAAATTTTTTGTACCTTTTATGACTAGCAATAGTTGTCTAATATTCTAAATAGGCCCATTGAAACAAGATGTCGCCAAAGTGACATCTCTTGCGTAGATAGTCTATGAGGGATGTCAGATGTTTATGTGTGTATATTCATGCGGGTATTAGCCGTCCCAAAGGAAGGTTAATACTTGACCGAATTATACACATACTTGTGGTGATAAATGTGTGACAATTATACGGTTTACATGTGAATAATAACCCGATCCAAAGATAGACTTATTATTTGACATGACTTATTGTCAACGTTTGATCACTACACCAAGAGTACCACTTGCAATTAATATCACTGTCCAAAGACTTGATATTAATGATGTACTAGGTATCTTGAGATGGGGTTCACCATTATTTGAATTTGTTTGACTATCTTTTATTTTTTTTGTTATTAATTAGAGCATATTTGTTTATTTATTTTTGTTCTCTTTTCAGTTAATGTTGTTAAAATATCTGCCAATAAGATTTTAATTTTCATGTTTAATGGGATACACTTTAAGGACAAAAATAAATGAATACAGTAGCTGCTAAGGGTCCAGGTCAAAAGAAACAACAATATAAAACTAAGGGTTGTTCTTTTAAAAGACATGACACGTAAGAAAGAAATGTGCAAAGTACCACACATGGCGTATAAAAAAAAGTATATTTCTAAATTTGGTATGTTCTGAGGTTAATTTATATTTAGTACCTAAAAAAAACACGTAGTGGTTAGATTCTGGTGCTACTACCCACATTAGTGTTTATAGACAAGGCTGTTTGAGCTACCAAAGCCAATTGATGGTGAAAGATACATCTATATGGGTGACAAAAAATCGGTAGAAGTGAAAGCAATAGGACATTTTAGGTTATTTTTAGGAACCGATTATTATTTGGATTTGATAGACACTTTTATTGTACCGTCTTTTAGACGAAATTCAGTTTCAGTTTCCTTAATGGACAAATCTGGTTATCATTGTTCATTTGAAAATAATAAGTTTAGTCTATCTTTAAATCCAAATATTATTGGTAACGGTTCTTTTAAGGTTTATGATCGCCTATATTCAGTTAAAACTATTGCAGTTTAAATAAAACCTTACAAATGGAGTCATGTGGTACTAAACACAAAATTAACAATAATAAAAATTTAGTCTCATTATGACATAAGCGATTAGGTCACATCTCTAGAAATAGAGTTGAATGACTTGTGTCTGACGAGATTTGGATTCCATTGACTAGACTTTAATGTTTGTATTGACTGTGTAAAGGGGAAGACTGACCAAAGTTAAATTATAAGCAGCTACTTTATTGGTTATGCTACAGATCAAGGGATTGATAATTATACAATCCCACATTAAAAAAAATTGAGACGAGAAGTATAATATTTTTTGAGGACGTTGAGTTTGGGGGAGAAATAAAATCAGGATCATTGTCTTTGAGAAGGAATCAATTACGATTCCTACTATCACTTTTGATGATGTACAGGATTCTATACCTGTCATGACCAAGAAGTGAATTCGGAGCCTCAATAAGACAATGTTGAATTACCTCTATAAGTCGTTGTTGAGATACCTTAACAACGACAACGTAGCGGCACCCCATTCAAGATAAGGTAATTATTTCTAAGGAACAAACTCAACAACCTCAAGAACCGGTAATATTAAGATGGTCCACCAGAGAAAGAAGAAATATAATTTCGGATAATATTTGTCATATTTTTCTAGGAACGTGAGGAAGACTGTGGATACTGGAAGATGATCTAATCAACTTCCGTCAGGCCATGAAAAGTTACAGTTCTCAAAGTGGATTGATACAATAAATAAGGAGTATAAATCCATACAAGACAATAAAGTTTAAGAACTTGTCCCATTACCAAAAGGTATGAAGTTCATTGGTTGCAAATGGACATTTAGAACCAAGAAGGATTTGAAGGGTCATGTGGAGAGGTATAAAGTACGTCTTGTAGCTAGTGACTTTACTCAAAATTTTGGGATTGATTTTAAAGAGTTTTTTTTTTCTTCGGTATCTTTGAAAAACTCCTTTAAAACAATCATAGCACATGTTGCACATTTTGATATTGAATTACATTAAGTGGATGTCAAAACGATATTTTTCAATGGTAACATTGATGAAACAGTTTATATGGTGCAACCAGAAAACTTTATGTCGAAAGACCCAAAGAATATAGTTTGAAAATTGATAAAATCTATTTATGAACTCAAGCAAGCTTCTGGTCAAAGGTACTTCAAGTGATTATCTCGTTTGGTTTTGAGATGAACACCGTTGAAGATTGTGTGTATCACAAGTTCAGTGGGAGTAGGAATAATTTTTTGGTTTTGTATATTGATTAAAGTATTCAATGCAAACCAGGTGACACCTCTCGTTAAAGGAGACAAATTCGGTCTCAATCAAGTGCCCTAAGGTTAGCCTTAAAATTAAGAAAATATAATAGATTTTCCATTCATAATCAGTTGTAGGGAGTCTAATGTATGCTTAAGTATGTACGCGTCAGGATATTGTGTACATATTAGGATGTTAGGCAGATATTTAAGCAAATATGGATGGATCATTAGGTAGCAGCCAAACTACTTAAGTAATTAATAGAGAATAAGAAATTATATGCTCTTTGTCGGAGATCGGATAATTTTGGAGATCATAAGGTATTCCGACTCCGATTTTGTTGGATGCCAACACAGCAGAAGATCCACATCAGGTCATGCTGACTAATGGAGATATATTTTGGATGAGTATCAAACATGTACTCATAATTTCTTCTACCATGGCAGCAAGGTTTATAACATACTGTGGGACATCTATGCAGGAAATATGGTTGCAAAATTTTGTCACAAGGCTGCGCCTACAGTACGGTATTGAAAGACCACGTAAAATTATGGTGTGACAATAAATCAGCAGTATTGTATTCCAATAACAACAGAAACTTGTATAAGTTAAAGGAAATTGACATAAAGTTTCTAGTTGTGAAAGAAATAATTCAGAATGGTTATAATGTCCATATAGCACATTAGGACAAACTCCATGTTAGCGGATCCGCTCACAAAAGTATTATCACTCAGGGTCTTTCATGAGCATACTGCTCATATGGGTGTTATCTTAATTAAGAATATGGCAATATAGTGGGAGTTTGTATTTTATATATTTGGGTGCTATTTGGTTTTGGACACATTTATGTATTAAAGTATTTTGGATATTTATCTAGTCAGATATATAGAAAATTCAGTTCATTATGTTTTTATTATGTTAAAGTATTTGATCTCACTAAAGTTAAGGAGGACCAGTTGAAAATAGACATGTATTGATCATATTGCGTATAATTTCCATGCTACACATCCATGATTGATCTATGTCATTTAGCTATATTGGTATATGTGACCATTTATGGTTTAGTTACGCTATATGTGAAGAATATCGTTTTGATCCTATGTTGATATGGTTAATGGACGAGATTGTCCGGATATACCCTAAGGATTAAGATAGCAATTTATGAGCTCACTAAGGTTAACACAATTATAAGGTTACATATGTGGCCTAGTAGAAGATTGTTGGAATTATTCAATAATATGGGCCACACATGCAAAATTAATTGTGTTGGGCTATTTAAATAATTAAGCCAAATTAAAGTGGTCTATTTGGAAAATTGGCTTAAGGGTATAATTGTCATGGAATTAATGTGTAGATACCAGAGATAAATCTAATTTGATGAGGGGCCAAATTAGAAATATCACTACATATAAATATATGTATTCATTAGGGTTATGGTCTCCAACTTATACGGCCACCAAAAGAGATGTTTTTCTCTTTTTCTCTTCTGCATCCCCATCAACAGAAAGAGAGGGACAAAGGATTCGGATTCTTCTTTGTCATTAAGGGTCGTAGCAAGTTGGAAGATCGAACCCCATAAAAGGATGACCGCTTCAAGATCCATCAAGCCTAGCAATGGATTCAAGTACGCTTTCGCAATTAATTTATGTTCTTCATCTCATGAATCGACATGGTACAATAAATTTCTAACACCATTATCCTGTATTTTAACACGGAAAATGACTATTCTCCATCAATTTAACAAGGAGAATGACAATTCTTCATAATTTTAACATAGAGACTGATTATTCTCCTGTATTTTAACACGAAAAATGGTCATTCTCTGTCATTTGACACGGAGAATAGCTATTTTCCTGTATTTCAACACGAAAAATGGTCATTCTTCGTAATTTTACCACGGATAATGGCTATTCTCCTGCATTTTAACACGGAAAAGACCATTCTACGTCATTTTAACACGGAGAATGATAATTCTCCATAATTTTAACACGAAGAATAACCATTCTCCTGCATTTTAACAGAATCATGAACATAACTTAAAGTTATACCTTCTTTTTGCCCTGTTGCTTACCAGCCTTTGGCTTATGTGTAACTCTCTTAATTCTCTTCACATCTGTTTGCGAAAACAAAGGTCTTTTATTTCACAAACTTTAAAGAATAGTACAAGAGTACAATGAATTCCGGGAAGGTACAACTATAGGAATCCGATCTGAGGACGATTGCTTTATCCCTTGGACGATATGAACTTTGAAGACGATAGCCTCTGAAGAATGCAACAGCACTTGGACAAGAACTCCTGATCTCTGATGATAATATGATCTGATCTCCTTAATGAAGGACTTGAAACTCTATTTATAGAGTTCTAGAAATAACTATTTTATAGTTATTCTAGATTGCGCATGATGAACTGCGCTGTCGACAGACTGCGCAGACTACAAACTGCGATGGCCTATTGGACAGTTGCTCGATCGTGGGCTAACTATATTCAGACGTGTGGTATTGTTTGATTGAAATGCGCTTGGTCGTGTACAGGCAGTTGCCACATGGCGAGCAATTGATGGCATGTAAGCCACGTAATATATGTCAGTTATTTGATGAATCGTGCTAACCGAATAGCGCTAGCTTCAGACTGCGCTTCCTTCTAGTCAATGGATAGCGCTAGGATTCGGACTTGGTCAAACTGTGCTGAGGTTGGACTGGCAAACTGCGCTGAGGTTGTACAGCTATTCTCGAGCGTTGTGCTGCACAAAAAATGAATGAACTCCTCATTTTTTGGGCTGTCAGGCTGTCAGAAGATCTGATCTTTGTCAGGTAATGATGGCGTTACCACGTCAGCGTAGCGCGCTCGGGTGGTAGCGCAGTTTAGCTCGCACGTTTGATTTGTAGCGCAATCTATCTCCAGCGCAGTTCATTGAAGGGTGCGCAATTGAGACTTCTCTGCCTATTTGATAGATGCAACTTGATTTTTTTAGGACATACAAGACCCCTTCAAAGTTTTCAAAATTTCAAAATATTCAAAGTTTCGAAATACTTTGAATTTCGAATTTAAAATCAAGTTGCGCTTTGGTTGCGCGTTTGGAGGAATTAGTTCCGTCTTTTGTGGCGCGTCGGAGGTGACTGCTACACTTCTGAAAAACTATAAATATTTTCATTTCTCATTCTTTCAACCTTTACTTGCTTTCGATTTCTCAAGAGACAGAAGCTCCTCCCCTACTCCGACTTCTTCTTCTTCCTCTCGTCAACAACAGCAATGGCGCCCAAGCGATCGGCCACCGAGAAGGGAAAGGCCCCCGTCGAACCTTCGACTCGTGTTGTACTACGAGTCTCTCGTCACGAGACGGGTCACCCAGCTCTGCAAGATGAATGACGAACCATGATTGAAACCCTTTTTAGGGTTTTTGATGTTCTGAACTTTGATGCCTCTCTCTTTTTAGAGATTGATGGTATTTTCGACCACTTGTGCCACCCTGTTTAGGGTTTCGGCTGCATGTTCGATAGTTTTTATTTTTATGAAAACTGTATCTTTGCGCAATTGGTTGGAAAGCGCTGACAAAATGATCAGCGCAATCCATCAATTTGCGCATTGATGCGCAACCTGATGTTTTGTGCATGTCGGTTGCTAGCACAAACTGATGTCTTACGCAAGTAGGTTGGCGTAATCTGATGTCTTGCGCATGTTGGTTGTGCTGGCACAATCTGATACCTTGCGCATGTTGACTATGCTGGCGCAATCTGATAGCTTGTTTCACACAGCGCAATTTGATGAACTTTTGAAATTTTTTTTTGAATTTGCATATACTGATCTTTGTCTCTTTATTGATGCAGTTAACCTCAGGGAAGATCCCAACTATGAGGTTCTTGCAGGATCTCTGTCTGAATCAGACTACAAGGAAGATCTCTCTCATGTGTCCTTTTCTCAATATGCTTTACCGTCAGCTCGGCAGGCTGTCCTGATTGCACAGGACAATGATACTTTATTGTGTCTGATGAATGGACAGCCTCTTCAAACTGCTGACACTGTGACCCATAAGAAATCTTTGTTCTTGTTTGGTGAAGCTTTTGACAAGAATTCTCAACCAAGGCCTCGCATGGAGCAGAGAATTTTCCAAAGGGGCGAGAAGACGATACTTCTGCCAGAGATCTCCAGATGTCTCCCTCTATCTAGATATGCTTTTGCAAGCTATCCCAGAAGAATAGAATGGGATATAACTCCGTTACAACAGGCCCGAGTGGGTAATATCTGTGTTAAGAAGGGGCCAGATCACCAGGATATCTTCTACAGTTCTTCTGAGCGACATAGCTCTCTACTCAGGGGACTCAAACCCGGTTGCATCCCGCCAGAAGATTCTTCTCTGCTGCTCCCAGTAAGAACTCCAATATTTGCAAATGAGTTTGCGAAGGTGGAAGGGAGGTATCCGGACCAAGACCTGCGGTTGACAGGTCTTGTGAACCCGGACAATAAGAGATGGATCTGTATAGCCAATTGGATATTAGTCCAATTTAAAGATCAGCTTAAAGAGATTGATCTGTATCAGGCAGTATATGCCATAGTCTATGGCTTTCCCCCGAATCCACATCTATTCCTTGCGTTGGCGGAAAGATACAATTATAGGACAGGGACTTTCATGACGCCACGCAGGGAGATTGGATTAGCCTTGCATGAGATGAAGTACATCTCAAATATGCCAATGGGGGATATCCCCTATGAAGAGTTTGTCCCCATAAATGATGAGTTGGACAGACTGCGCCAGGAGAATGCCTGTATGGTAGAATTTTTGAAGAGCTACTCTGCCACTACAAGATTTGCTCTCTTTACTACAAGAGTGGCACGGCCGACACGTGCTATTCGACCAAATGGTTGCCATATCTTTTCCTCAAACATTATCGAAAAAAAGACCAAAGAACATGAAAAATGCAATCCCAACTTCTTCAAACCGCTTAGCAATAGCGAGGTGATCGAGTTGATGGAGACGCACAATGAGATGGATATCAAGATTGAGGATGATCTTCAGTGTCCTCCTTTCAAAGAAGGAGACATCATAGAGAGCTTTATGAGGATGGGTTACAGACCCATGTCGAAGGAAGCCCAACTGGCAGGGTTTCTTACTTACTGGCTTCGACGATATGTCGTTCCTGGATTCAGCGCAGTCGACCGCTTCCATCGCAAAGTACTATTTGCTGCTGTCCGTCTAGTCTTCAGCTACCGGATGGATTTGTTGTCAGCAATGACATACAGAATGAACGCCGGCCTCCGTCTCTTACTTGATTCGATGATTCGAGGAAAAGGTGAAAAGGGACATTTTTCTCGGCTGGAACTGCCGTATACATATCTGTTCGGATGGCTGCTTCTACACCATCCTTCCTTAATGAACCCTGCTATGGGAGCAGTGAGCGGTAGTTTTCTGAGAAGATATTCTGGATGTAAGTGGGTCTATACCACTTTGAAAGACAGCAGGCGAGTCTTGAACTTAGGCAAAGGATGGAACTTCTTCTGTGTTCCGCCTCCAGCCGGTTACGAATATATGTCAGTGAACCTTGTCGACTCAATGAGAATGCAGCCTTTGGGCCATACAGCTTTTGACTGGTTGAGGACAATTCGGCCTTCACATCTAGTGTATCGGTTCGAAGATGAATGCTACCTTGAACCTTATCTCCCAAGCCGTTTTGTAC
Source organism: Iris pallida (assembly GCA_029216955.1). Taxonomy (NCBI): domain Eukaryota; kingdom Viridiplantae; phylum Streptophyta; class Magnoliopsida; order Asparagales; family Iridaceae; genus Iris; species Iris pallida. The sequence continues at coordinate 32,009,607 of JANAVB010042420.1, forward strand.
GCCAATTCGACTACGACCAATTCCACGTAGGTAATGCCATAACATGCCTACAAGGAAAATGTTATTTGATTGATGGAGCCCGGGCTTGGGCCTATTACAATACCCGTAACACGAAGACGACGTTCTCGATGCCGACAAAGAACGACCGTGGTCCCCGCATGCTGTATACTTATTCGATCTTTTATACGTCAGCAAACACTTTTGCTGAGAACTTCAATTTAACAGACAGCTTTGCGACGGTAACACGATTTAGAAAAGGAGCACCTGTTTTGTTGCCTCCTGGTAATGATGAAGAGCACGAGCCAGCTGATACACCTCTAGAAGCTTCGAGGGAAGCCAACTTCCCTGAAGAAGTCTACGAACCGCTGCGTGTTTCTTTGAAAGTTGTAAGGTCTCCGATCAAGGAGAAGAAGAAGAGGAAGGCAGAAGAACCATCTTCTCCTGTCTCTAAGAAGAAGACTGCTGTAGACTCTTCGAAAAGAGTCTCTACTCGATCGCAGTCTCGGCAACAAGCTGAGTCGGCTCACCGAGAAGAGGTGACGACCCCAACTTCCACTCAAAGACAAATACATGCTGCAGACGTAGAGAGCCCGAAAGAACCTCTACGCAGAAAGAAAATAGCTTTCAAAAAGAAAGTGGCCACCCCTCCAAAAGCTATCCATACTTCTGCTCTAACAAGTGCTGCCGCCGGAGTTATGATGCCTTCGCCTACGCCTGCTCCTGAGCCTGTTGAGGTATTGCCATATCCCACACTTGCAATGGAAGCTGCTCATCTTCTAGCTTGTCACGACCCGTCCCAAATAATCTGGGTCTAGTCGGATCATGCCCAGCCTGCACCGTTGTGAGACGACGGCAGTAAGCTGTATCAAGTAGTGAAACACAAACATGCAGAAGATCTAACGAAATAAAATATTTTATTGAATTGAAAGTGAGTCTGAAATAACCACCATTAATAACAACATTCAAAAGGAAAATTCATTTATTACATTGTTTAAAAAGGGAAAGTGCTAATCCAACAGCTAAGGTTCTGGGGTTCCTGGTTCAGCTTCTGCGAGACCTGAGTCTGTCCCATAGAAAGTACAGTAGGGCAGCTCCTCTTCGTCACAGTCACCTAAAAATGTTGTCTCCAGTCAGGAGGGAGCAAGTAACATACCACATCCACAACTAGCATTCCTAAGATAATAACTAAATGGAAAAAATGCGAGACATTTATGAAACATTATAATTTTGTATTTAAAATAGTAAAATGAGACTAGCAAGTGTGAAAAAGAATCAATGTCATGCATGATGTAATACTAGGCTAGTGTTTGAGTATATAACAGGGCCTGTGACCGGCTGGTGAGGCAATATGTATACTAACGTTTTGGCCAAAACGAAGAGTATACGGTATGGCTCAACCCACAGTGAGGTTGGGGTTAGCGCAGACGAGAAACGAGCAAGTTTTGGCTTTGGTCACAGACGTTATACTACTCTCCCAAGCAATCCCCAAGCAATGGGTCAATGAGTCAATAGTAAAATAATCCGATATGTCAAGATAGCCATCCAGCCATCTATCTTCCTACGTGGAGTCCGAGAGGGAACCACGGTGATTCAGTGTAACTAGACTACATGTAATCAATGTTTGTATAGCATTTAATTATTAAAATGGAAACACAAGTATGGAGTAAATATGAAAACTTGCCTCAAATTATTTCCTGACTTGACAGCAACCAGAATGTAACCGCTAGGATTTTACGGAGCAGGACCTACAAGATCGTAGTACCGTTTTAGTAATCAGAACTACGCCCTAATTCTAAGGTACAATACAAAGGCTAAGTCTGGCAGGTTGGTGAACCTAATTGGAAATAATTTATACATAAAGTAGGTTTTGTTACAAATCTAATATTATTATAAACCGTATTAAACAACACAGGTTTTATCGTAAATAATAATTAATAGGAAAAATTACTTTAAAAATAAATCTCTAGAATTTAGTAATTTTGTAGGAAACATAGATTTTATTGACATAGCATTTCGAAATAAAAATTATTTATCAAGTTTAGTTATTTAATCAAAATAATTTTCGTAAAAATATATCTTTTAGACATTTCCATAAATTATTTAGAAAAATCACCTTTAAATATTAAACTAATAATTAATGCACAAAAACACCCTTCTTTTCTTACCAAAATAATGGTTTTACATTAATATAAAAGATTTATTCGGATTTAAATGCTAAATACCATTTTTACCAAAATAACCTTTTCAACATATATTAGTTTTTATTATATATATCCCTTTATAAAACCTTTGATTTAAAATTATCTTTTAAAAAGGAAATATATATATATATATATAATCATCTACTGAAATATAATTCTGTTATAGTATTTACTTAACAAAATTTTTATTTTAAAGATAATAACTTCTAAATGAATATTTATTTAACCAATATTTTGTAAACTCTTTATAAAATAATTATTGGTTTAAAATCTCTACAACTAAGATTAAAAGATAATCATAACTATATATATGAACAGTTTAAATCATTTAAAACCATGTTTTAAATCACTAAGGTTGAGCTACAAATAATTAATACCAGCAGTAAATCAATAAAGTTTCCTAAATAATTATTATTACAATATTACACATTGTACACACAGAAACTAAAAGATTAATCTACAGAACCCAATTAGAAATCTACGTAACTTATCTAAAGCCAGAAACTCATATGGGTTCTGGGAACAATCACAGAAAGTGGAAAAAGAGGAAAGAGGTTACCCAAACTTGCACGAAGGAGTACCGAGGGGAGGCCTCGGACTCGGAACGACGTCGGCGGATGGCGCGCGCGTGTGCTGGCGGGTCCGACGCAGGTCCGGGGCGGAGGTCGACGGCCGACTTCGTCACGGAAGAGCGGGAAGAGGGTTCTATTCTTGAAGAGGGTGGCGAGACGATTCCGATGGTGGTCTCGGATCTGAAATTGGAAGAGAGTGGAGAGAGTTGTGAAGGTTTAGAGAAGAATGGGGGTGAGTTTCTCTTCTGTGAGTTTCTGGGGAGAAGGTGAGAAGTGGTTACGTAAAGATGGTGGAGAAGGAAGTGGGCGCACAGTTAGGATCGGGGAGTGAGAACCGGTGAGTGGGGAAAGGACTGGTTTTGGGTTGGGTTTAAGTTATGGGCTAAACTCATGGGCTGGGTTAAGACTAACAAACAATTAAAAAAAATATAAAAAGGGTCATGGGCTTCACAACCTTCCCTCCTTAGAAAATTTTGTCCTCGAAATTTTAACCAAAAAAATGCAAGAGGAAAGGGAAAACACATACCTAGAATAGATGAGGATACTTCTCCCTCATCTCATCCTCTCGCTCCCAGGTAGCTTCACTGGGAGAATGGTGACGCCAAGCTATCTTCACTAGAGGGATTACTGTACGCCGTAATCTCTTCTCCATGCGGTCGATGATCTCCACTGGTTGCTCTGGCACAGTAAGGTTGGGTCCAAACTCTAACTCTGAATGATCAACAACGTGGCTCGGGTCCGGTACATAACGCCTCAGCTATGACACGTGGAAGACGTTGTACACGCCTTCGAGACTGGAAGGTAGATCTACCTTGTATGCTGCCTCTCCGATTCTGTTCAAAACTTCAAAATGACCGATGTAGCGGGGACTCAGCTTTCCAGCTTGGCCGAATCTGATCGTGCCCCTGGTAGGTGATATTCTAACAAATACCTGATCTCCGGCCTCAAATTCCAATGTTCGACGCTGCTGTCCGCCCAATGCTTCTGGCGGTCCTGTGCAATCCTTAGTGCCTCCCTGATCATCTTCATCTTCTCGGCCGCATCTGCAATTATCTCTGGACCCAACAAGACTCGATCTCTAACATCGTCCCATGCTAGAGGGGTGCGGCATCGACGCCCATATAAAGCTTCGAAAGGTGTCATCTGAATACTGGCCTGGTAGCTGTTATTGTAGAAGAACTCTACCAGGTATAGGTGATCTTTCCAAGATCCACCGAACTGCAGGACGCATGTTCTCAACATGTTCTCCAGCGTCTGAATGGTCCGCTCTGACTGGCCGTCTGTCTGAGGGTGGTACGTCGTGCTAAACTTCAGTTGTGTGCCTAAGCTCTCCTGTAATCTCTTCCAGTAATGCGAGGTGAACCAGGTATCCCTGTCAGATACGATGCTGACTGGGACTCCATGCAACCTGTAAATGTTCTGCATGTAAAGAGCTGCTAACCTTTCCGTGGATAAACCAACCGTGAAAGGAATGAAGTGGACAGACTTGGTCAGTCAGTCAACTATCACCCATATAGCATCCTTCCCTCATTGGGATCTGGGTAATCCTATCACAAAATCCATAGTAATATGTTCCCATTTCCACTCTGGAATGGGAAGAGGTTGTAACAAACCTGCTGGTCTCTGGCGGTCTGCCTTCACCTGCTGGCAGATCAAACATCTGGAGACGAATTCTGCCATATCTCGCTTCATTCCAAGCCACCAAACATGAGTCCTCATGTCTTTGTACATCTTGTTAGCTTCGGGATGTATAGAATGTCGTGACTGGTGCGCCTCTTTCATCAGTTCATTCCTCAGTTCGCCAATAGGTACGCAAAGTCTCGTGCCATGCCTCAGAGCTCCATCTCCAGCTATAGAGAATCCTTCAAGTGTTCCAGCTAACACTTTGTCCCTTAGCTTGCACAGTATCTCATCCTGGAATTGAGTCTCCTTGACTCTGCTGATCAAACTGGACTCCACATGTAGCTGCATCATAGACGAGTCTATGCCTGGTACAACTGCTGCCTTTCCAAGCTTTGACATAATCCCTTCGGGTAGCACGATCTCCAATCCAAGCTTCTCCAAATCTTCCAGCAAATAACGGTTCTTTGTCAAGAACATAGCCATCGGGTACCTGCTAAGTGCATCAGCGACCACATTAGCCTTACCCGGGTGGTACTGCAGGTTGATGTCGAAATCTTTCATCAGCTCCAGCCATCGCCTCTGGCGCATGTTGAGCTCCTTCTGAGTGAAGACATATTTGAGACTTTTGTGGTCCGTGTATATGTCCACCTTCTCGCCATAGAGATAATGCTTCCACAATTTCAAGGCAAAGATGACTGCTGCCAGCTCCAAGTCGTACGTCGGGTAGTTCTTCTCATGATTCCGTAATTGCCGGGAAGTATAGGCAATTACTTTACCATGCTGCTGTAGTACACATCCCAATCCTTTACCCGAGGCATAACTGTAGATGGAAAATCCGCCTGATCCAGATAGTAGTGTCAAGATGGGCGCTGTTGTCAGCCTTCTCTTCAGCTCCTCGAATGACGCTTGGCACTCTTCAGTCCAAATAAACTCTTTATTCTTCCGGGTCAGCTTCGTCATAGGCTCCGCAATCCTCGCGAAGTCCTTCACAAACTTCCGATAGTATCCAGCTAGACCCAAAAAGCTCCTGATCTCTGCAACTGAGCTGGGGGCTGTCCAAGATTCAACTGCTGCTATCTTCTTGGGGTCCACAGATACACCTTCACCTGTGATAACATGACCAAGAAATTCCACCTTATCCAGGAAAAATTCACACTTGGACAACTTACCGTAGAGCTTCTCCTTCCTCAGAGTCTCTAAGACAATCCGCAGATGCTTCTCGTGCTCCTCCTGGGTCTTTGAGTAAATCAGAATGTCATCGATGAAGACGACGACAAACTGGTCCAAGAACTCATAGAAGACCTTGTTCATAAGATTCATGAACACAGTTGGGGCATTGGTGAGACCGAAGGGCATGACGAAGAATTCATACTAACCATACTTGGTGTTGAATACCGTCTTCGGAATGTCTTCTTCTCGAACCTTAACCTGATGGTATCCTGATCTGAGGTCAATCTTTGAGAACACCTTCGCTCCGCTTAGCTGATCGAACAGATCATCGATCCTGGGCAAAGGGTACTTGTTCTTGATAGTGATGTTGTTCAGCGCCCGGTAATCAATGCACATCCGTACGGTTCCATCCTTCTTGGGCACGAACAAAACTGGTGCTCCCCAGGATGAAGCTCCATCTCTGATAAATCTCTGGGCCTTCAGCTCATCAATATGATCCTTCATCTCCTTGGCCTCCTTGGGGTTGACTTTGTAGCATCCTCGAGAAATAGGAGAAGAGCCGGGAACTAGGTCAATGGTAAACTCCACACCTCGATCCGGGGGTAAACCTGGGAGATTGTCGGGGAAGACGTCTAGGTATTCTGCTATCAAGGGATGAGGTGGTCCAGAATCTACTGTGATGGAAGTGTAGGAAACATGTCCCATGCTCTCAGGTGCTCGAGCTATCTCAAACTCTGGTCCTCCAGGTGTGCTAAAGAAACACAGCCCCGACGACAATCTATCAGGGCGTGTTGCTTGCTCAGCCAATCTATACCTAAAACTATATCATAGTTAGGGAGAGGCATAACAAGTAAGGATGCTAGAAAGGTATGACCGAAAATGGTGATGGGACAGGTACAAGTCTCTGTGATAGGGATAGGTCCCCCTCCAGTCATAACTCTACAAATCATCTTACGACACCCTACGTCTATATGATATGCAGCAACAAAATCTGAAGATATAAAGCTGTGCGATGCTCCAGAATCAAATAGACATAAAGCTGGGTGTGAGTGTAATAAGATGGCACCTGCAACAACATCTCCTTCTGGCTCTGGTTCTGCCTCAGGTTCCTCAACGGCCAAGGCAAAAGCTTGCCCTGCCCTGTGTTGGTTGTACCGCTGCTGCTGGGAAGGAAGTGGACCCTTCTGCTGTCTAGGTCCAGCTCTGAATGCTGTGGGGCAGTCTCTGATCTGGTGGGTAGCAGACCCACAAGCAAGACAGTGGCCCAGTCTCTTCCTGCAGACATCCGATGAGTGTCCGGGCCTCTTACAGTAGGTACATGAGACGGTCTTCGGCTGATTTTGCTGGGGTGCCTTGTGGTGCTGCTGAGAGGGCTTGCTGCTGGTGTTGGGCCTCTTGGAACTTCCCTGGTGATGATTGCTGGATCCAGGGTGCTCTCTCTTGGTACGGCCGGTTGAACTGGCCTCTACATCTTGGGCCACCTTAAGCATCTTATCGAACGTTTTAGCTCCGTTCGCAGCAACATAAGTGCGGATCTCCTCCCGCAATCCATGTCGGAACTTCTGAACATGTTCCTCTGGGTCTGCAACTCGACGGGGTGCAAACCTGCTAAGCCGATTGAACTCAGATACGTACTCCTCCAGAGTACGGTTGTTTCACTTAACAAAATTGCCAAACAAAAGGTTAGATTTTGAAAATAAAACGAAAAAAAGTACAAGAAGTACAAATTTGATTCTGGAAAGTATTGCTATGGAAGTCTGATCTGTAAATGATCACTTTGTTCCTTGGACCATACGATGATGATGAAGATCACTGCTTGAAGCAGAACAACTTGGAAGAACTAAGTCACCAGAAAGGTATCGACGCACTTGGGCGCCATGTCACTATGGAGATGAATGACAAGAGTGAAGAATTTCTCCTCATTTATACGGTTAAATCAACTCTTTATATTCCTCATTGGAAACTGTTCATTGTAAATACAAACTCGGGGAAGCGAAAAGGCATTCGAGAGTTTCGAAAAAAGAAATTCATTGTGACAATTAAGTGTTGACCGATACTGTTGGAAATTACGCCGACTGTTGGACATCCCCGCTTTTACGTGGATGGCTGTTGCGTATCCCAAATTTTACGCTGGCAGATCAAATCTCAACTTTTACGCTTCTGTTCAAAGTGTTTTAAATTTTGGAGATATTTGAAAACTTTGAAGGGGGTCTTGTAGGAGCGTAAAAAGTGCTTCAAAGAAAGAGTCATCCCATTCATAAGTGATCGGTTTTACGCCAAACAGAGCGGGTAATCTCTTTTACATCCAAGACTAGGCTAATCAATTTACGCCTAAGCAGGCTGATCATTTTACGCTTGGGTCTACACCTATGATTTTACGCCAATGACAGAGCAGCCTCTTTTACGCTGGACAAAGCTGTCAAATCTCGCATTTAATGCAAACTCTGACATGAAGATATTAATGATGGCATTTACCACAGAATTCAATAGAATTTGTCTTATACAAAGACCATTGTTGTCGTTTATGGGGATCGAGCTACTTTACGCTCATTGTATGGTTTCTTTTACGCACGGAGTTTTACATGAGTTCTTACGCCCAAAAAACAATGTGTGCGTAAAGTCTATTTGAGCCATTTTACGCTCAAGGTTATTCAATAACCACTTTACGCGGGAAACCTATGACAGAGCTATTTTACGCTCATCTTACTGTTTTACGCCCAGAGGATGTTGGAGCTATTTTTACGCCCTATTCTTTCTGGCCAGTTTTGGAACGTAGTTTGCCTACATGGCCTTCATGCTACATATTTCGAAGAACGTGTGTACATGTATCATATTCTTACTGAAATGATGGGTCACGTGTCAACGTATGCAAAGGATGACTCTGATCATGGGTGGCAGTTGTTAGCGTAAAGACAGATTTTGATGCTCTTTTACGCACAGAAGCCCCAGTCTATAAATAGACTCATTTTTCTCAAACACAAAAAACACACACAGAGAGACAGGAGAGAATACAGAGATCAGAACTTCGAGATTTTGATTCTCCAGAGCATTCTTCTTCAACTTTTCTTTCAGAACAGAGTGAAGCAAAGCAGGAAAGCATTCGGCCTCGCCATCAGTGCCCAAGTGCGTCGATACCTTTCTGGTGACTTAGTTCTTCCAAGTTGTTCTACTTCAAGCAGTGATCTCCATCATCATCGTATGGTCCAAGGAACAAAGTAATCATTTACAGATCAGACTTCCATAGCAATACTTCCCAGAATCAAATTTGTACTTCTTGTACTTTTTCTTGTTTTATTTTCAAAATCCAACCTTTTGTTTGGCAATTTTGTTAAGTGAAACAAAATGGCGACTCTGCTGGGGATCGAACCCAGAGTCTCTGGTTTCGCAGACCAGTCAATATGACATCTCATACTAACAGAGGACGACGACCGAGACGGAACATGTCCCAAACTCCAGGTCAACAACAGTTCAACAGACTTCTTGATTCCTTTGAAGGAGTATATCAGAATACTCGATCAAGAGGACAAAGACAATTGCAGATTTCTGATTCAGAAGCTGGGGATACTCAATCTTTTGAGTCTGATATCGATAGTGTGGATTCATACTTCTATACTAATCCCTCTATATCTTCAAGAGAGGTTGAATCCTACGCTGTTGGAGATGAACCAGAGACGTCATCTGCTACTACGGAACAACGTCTCACTGCTGTAGAGCAATCATTGAAAGACATGCTCAATATGGTGCAAAGCATGCATCAGATAATTTTGAATCAGCAAACTGCTCAACCCACAGTAATAACTCCGGTACCAGTAGCAGCACAAACTCAAGATAGTCAAGGGGCTGATATACCTTCGAATATTCAAGAGCCTGCTGCTAATCAAAATTCTGCATCTCCAGATCCTATCATTCCAGAAGATATACCACCTCCAGTGGGGGTTATGGTACATCCAATGACTATTCAATCAAATGTGCTTTCTCAAACCAGTGAAGCCATTCAAGCAGTGCGTGAACTCAAAACACAGTTTGAAGTTTTGAGGCACAAAGATCAGCTCCAGAGGTTAGGGATTAAGCAACCTTATCCTCCTCATTGGAATGATGTACCCTTCCCACCGAAGTTCAAGCCACAATCCATAGTTTTATTCGATGGAAAATCATCTCCTAGTCAATATATCAATTACTTTGATATTATGACTGTACACTTGCAGAAAAATGATGCTCTTCTCACTTGAGTGTTCATCGGGTGTCTGATGGGTTCAGCTTACGACTGGTATCGCAGCTTACCTGATAACTCTATTTCGTCTTTTGACGAATTCAAGGCAATGTTTCTCTCCCGCTTCTATGAAGGAGGTATGGACATGAACATGTCCTCCTTGATAGAAATCAAACAAAAGGAGAAAGAAGATACTCGGACGTTCATTGAACGTTTCCGACAGGCTACTCTAAAGATGCCTCCTGGTATGCCAGATTCAGCGTTGATTGATACATACAAGATGAATCTGCGACCATCCATTGCTGTCTTCACGGGTTCCCAATTCACAGATTGGGCTTCGTTTATCATAGCAGCAGTTTCTGCCGAGACCAATGGTAGGTTGGCTCGTGAACATGGGATGATTTTTGCCTCAGAAGATAAAGGAAAGAAAAGTAATCCTGGTAATAATCCTGGCAATCGTAATGTGAAAGGAAAAGATACTCTTATGGTCAATCTCTCTAAGAACAAAACGATGCCAAATAATCAGGAATCTTCCAGGCCAAAGGAAGAATAATCTTTTGACGAAAGCGATATCCCAGGGATATTTCAGTGTCTGGTGAAGAGTGGCAAACTTCTGATTCCAGAGCCAAAAAGGCCTAATAAGGTGAATCTGACTGACAATCCCAAATATTGTATCTATCATAGATACATTAATCATCCTACCAGTGCTTGCTATGTCTTGAAAAAGAAGATCCAAGACCTGATAAATGGTGGCGCTATCGCTTTAACCAATGATGACCATACGGTTACAACCAACATGGTCTCTCTTCAGTTCGGGGATTTTCCTCCACAGCAAGTCCCAGATGGAATTATCCCAATTCCGAAGGCAACGATGAAGATCGTGAATATCCCGCCTGCCAGAAAAGAAAATACAGGATTGTTGCCGCTCACATTAAAGAATGGTGAAATCATGTGGGTACATCCTGACTTAATACCTGAATTGGAAAATGAAGATAAAACTTTAAAATCGAAGAAAGGTAAAAAAGTCAAAACCTGCAACAAGATTTCTCATGTTATCCTAAATCCTGAAGACTTGGATCATCTATGGGATGGCCTTCCTCTAGAAGCTAGACTGAAAGGATTAAAACTCTGTCCTCCAAGTCTAGCTCCTCCTACCAAGCTCAAGCTTACTCATCAGCAGTGGCTAGCCATGAATAGTATTCCTTTATACCGGGCACAACAAGTCTTTGCTGCTTATGAAAAAGCTCTAACAGGGATTTCTCCTCGTATCCCGAATCCTTCTCCTCCCTTAACTACAGAGACATCTATGCTTCATTCTCCTGTAGTTGCAGAGGTTTCTTCCTCTTCCTGTGCTGAAACACTTGTCCAAAGTTCACTGCCTATCCTCTTATACAGTCAGCAATCTCTCCTTCTCATGAGGAAGATGGGTTACGACTTTCAAAAGGCAGAAGGTTTGAATTATGATAAAGGAATACGTCTTCCTTTACAAATTCAAAATCAGAATTCTACTGCTGGATTAGGTTCTGAAATGCCTCATAACAACCCTCACAAGAAGAAGACTAAGGGAAGAAAGACTAAGTCCTGTAATATGGTACTTCCTTCTCCCGAGTCTGAAGGAGAAACTTTTGCTGGTACAAGATCTGGAAAAGAGTACCACAAAGACTATGAGGGATCCTCCAAAGAAGCAGAAGATGTAGTGGAAACTCTACCAGTTCAACCTTCTCCTGTTCCTGTTAAACCGTCTGTGGTTGAAAAGGGGAAACAGAAGGCAGTACGTTTTGATACCCCATTGAAGTCTACTTCCAATCAGGGGGTGGTGATGAAGCCATACAAGTTTGACATCCTAGCTCAGTTAGCCAATACTTCGGCTAGACTCTCTATATTTGAACTGCTTCACCTCTCCAGAGAAAGCAGAGAGACTTTGAGCGAAGCTTTACTTCAAGCAGATTTATGTTTGGCACAACTCAAGACTCCTGATAATATACCAGTGTCATGTCCGCAATGCCATAGTGTGATGGAAGCAATTCCCAACATCACCTTTACACAAGAGGATATGCTATTGAAACACAACAAGCATGATAGGCCTCTGTGTTACACTGGATATATCGGATCCATTGAAATTGATAGGATTTACATTGATCCTGGGTCTTCAATTAGTATAATTCTTCAGAATATGCTAAGACCCCTGAGGATTCCTACTAGTGAGCTGACTTACACTAGTACTACGATAGTTGGTTTTAACTCTGGCAAGAGCAAACCACTGGGGAAGATTCGTCTGTAGATTCAGATTGGTGATCTTCGAACTATGGTAACTTTCTATGTTATCAACTCGGACGTATCCTACAATATTCTTCTTGGAAGACCGCGGATTCATGAGCACAATATTGTGCCTTCAACTCTTCACCAATATTTCAAATATGTGGACTCCCAAGGAGTTGTGAAAACTGAGTTCGCTGATATTAATCCGTTCAAGGGTGTCGAAGCCTACTTCTCTGATTCAAGGCTTTATAAACAAGAGCATGTGAAAGATATATCAGACATGGCTGAAGATCAATCATCCTCTGAGGATCACTCTATTAATGAAGATCCACCAGAGGAGCAACCTTTGAAGATCATAGTCAAGGGACGAATCAAATCCCAACCTGTCAATGATCAACCTTTGATAATCAAGGTTAAAGGAAGAACTCAAACTTCATTTGAGGAATCAATAAATATTCCTGCTAAGAGCCAACTTCAACCTTTTATGATCAAGGTCAAAGGGCGTACTTCTTGTACGAATGATCCAGAACTACCATTGATTGTCAATCTTGGCAAATCTACGCAAAAGACGGATGATGGTCCACTGTTGATTAATCCGAAGCGTAGCAATCAGACTGTAAATGATGTAAATATTGATCATTCTATACTTTTTGATATCAATAAAGATTTCCTGTTCGAATATATGGCTATCAAGTTTATTGAGAGAATGACTTTATCTTCTGATAATCAAAGTCATCAGTTTAAAGACAACATAGAACCGGAAGAAACTTTATACATTGATCATAAGGAAAATTCTTTTTCTCCTCATGTCGATGTCGGACCTTATGCTCAAAAGTTCTTGACATCTTCTCCCTATCTGCTTCCTGTAGCCGCTTCATCACAAGCTTGCGTAAACTTCAGACGTCACGAAGAATCATATTTCGTGGTTCTGTCTGATAAGAAAAACAAGCGCCAAATTGTGTTTGGCCTGGCTAGAAATATCCCTGTTGCTCAGACAGATGAGCTGAAGGATAAAGACAAAGGAAGAATCCGAATTGATAAATACAGTCAGTAATCTATCAAGATCATTCAGAACATGGGGTATGATTTGAAGACTATGCAAGTTCTCAATCAGGGCAAGGGCAGACGATTACCATTAGGTGGTGATCCGTTTTACCAAAAGACTCGTCATGGGTTGGGATATGACCCGTCCTACATGTTTTATGATGATATACAAGAAGAATTTTCTTCCAGCTCTTCACAATCATCAGATTCAGAGGAACTTCAATCTAAAGATGAATCTGGACAAGTACTCTCAGTCAATATGGTTCAAGCCGATGATAAATCAGAGCCATTTGAGAATGATCCTTGGGCTCAACAGATGGATACTTAATGGGAACTTCGTTTTGAACAACGACAGCCACCTACAGAAGATGAGGTTATCCAGATTGATATTGGAGATGGAATTACATCCAAACCAATATTCATCAGTAAGAATCTTTCTGAAGATGAAAAGGAAGAGCTGATAAAACTTATAAAAGATTACATTGACATCTTTGCATGGAGTTATGAGGATATGCCAGGGCTAGATCCTACAGTTGCTACCCATAAACTCAACATTTTGCCTAATTTCAAGCCTGTAAAACAATATCAACGACGCTTTAGACCAGATATGATGGATGCAATTGAAGCAGAAGTAAAAAAGCTGATTACGTGTGGCTTTGTTCGTGAAGAACAACACCCAGATTGGGTAGCCAATATTGTTCCTGTTATGAAGAAGAACGGAAAAGTTCGAGTTTGTATAGATTACCGAGATCTTAATATGGCTTGTCCAAAGGACGAATTTTTACTTCCAATTACTGATGTCATGATAGACAATACATGTAGTTTTGAACGCATGTCTTTCATGGACGGATTCTCAGGATACAATCAGATCAAGATGCATCCAGAAGATGAGAAGCACACCACTTTTCGTACACCTCTTGGGGTCTACTGCTATACAGTTATGCCGTTTGGTCTTAAAAATGCCGGTGCCACGTATCAACGGGCTATGAGCAATATCTTTTAAGAACATCTACGGAAGATAGTTGAATGCTATGTAGATGACATCGCTGTTAAAAGTCGATCAAAGGATGATCACATTCAGGACTTGAGAACAGTATTTGAATTGATGCGTCAGCATCAATTGAAAATGAACCCTACTAAGTCTTTCTTAGGGGTTTCCAGTGGCAAGTTTCTAGGATTTGTCATTACCTCTCAAGGTATCCATGTTGATCCTGATAAGGTTAAAGCAATTCTTGAAATGCGTCCTCCTCGTAATCTGAAAGAACTTCGTGGCTTTCAGGGCCGTATTGCTTATATCAGAAGATTTATATCTAATCTTTCTGGGAGATGTCAACCTTTCTCTCATCTATTAAAGAAAGGGGTATCTTTCGTCTGGGATGAAGCGTGTCAAAAAGCCTTCAATGACATTAAGCAATATCTTACAAACCCACCTGTTCTGGTACCTCCGGTGGTAGAAAGACCATTTTTGCTATATGTTCGAGCCTTAGATCATTCACTTGGCGCTCTTCTGGCACGGAAAAGTGATATGGGTCATGAACAAGCAATATATTATCTGAACAGAATGATGGTTGGAGCTGAACACAGATATACTCCTGTAGAAAAAGAATGTCTAGCTTTGGTTTTTGCCGTCCAAAAGACAAGGCATTATGTCACCGGACAGACTATTCATGTCATCTCCAGAATAAATCTCATTCGGGTATTGATGAGAAAACCGAGCATTCTTAATTCCAGGTTAGCTACCTGGGCGATGTTGCTCACTCCTTATGATATGATTTATATTCCTCAAAAATCAGTGAAGGGCCAAGCGTTAGCTGATTTCTTAGCTGCTCATCCTATACCTGAAACTTCGAAGTTATATGAAGACATTCCAGACGAAGTAGTGGATTGTAACATGACTTTGAAGAATGATATATGGCAACTATATTTTGATGGGGCATCACGAGTGGGACCTAAAGGCAATATTGTCTCTGGGGTAGGAATTGTCTTGGTTTCTCCTGACAAAATGGTCATCTACCGTGCCTATTCTCTTAATGAGCCATGCTCTAACAATGTAGCAGAATATAATGCTCTATTGATTGGTCTCCAAGTAGCAAAACAATTGGATATTGAATTCTTAGAGGCTTATGGAGATTCTCAATTGATCGTTAATCAAGTTAGAGGGATTTATGAAGTCAGAAATCCTGATCTCATCCTCTATCATCAGGTGGTAGTCGAGTTGGTCCTATCATTCAAAGGATTCTTCATCGAATTTGTACCACGTTCTCAGAATGTGGAGGCTGATGCTCTTGCCAGCTTAGCTGCAGACTTGGCTGTCCCAATCCGAAGACAAAATACAATTACTTTGTTAGACCGAGACTTGTTCTGTGTGAAGAGTAATCTGCATATTGAACAAAGTTATACTACAGAGTCAAGTTCCCAGCAGAAAGATTGGAGAACTCCATTCATTCATTATGCAGTTCATGGAATTTTGCCTGAAGATCCTAAAGAAGCTGCATCAATTAAGAGACGATCATTTCGATTCTATTATGATTCGTCTTTACATATGCTATATCGTCGTTCATATGACGGACTCTTGCTGCGCTGTCTCTCAGAAAGTGAAGCCAAACAAATACTGCGTGAGGCTCATGATGGTGTCTGTGGTGCTCATCAACCGGGTCCAAAGTTGTAAGACCGCATTCGGAGAATAGGGTATTATTGGCCTTCTATGATAGCAGATGCTGTAGACTATGCCAGAAGATGTAAAGCATGTCAGATTCATGCTGATTTTATTCATCAACCATCTGAATTTCTACATCCTACAGCAGCCTCTTGGCCCTTCAAAGCTTGGGGTATGGATGTTATTGGTCCTATTAACCCTCCTTCTATCAAAGGACATCGATTTATACTAGCTATAACCGATTACTTTTCGAAGTGGGCAGAAGCAGTCCCCCTTGCGGAAGTAAAAACATCTAACGTGATCAGTTTCATCAAGCACCATGTCATTTATCGTTTCGGGATTCCTCGACGGATAATTCATGACAATGGTCCACAATTTGCCAGTCAAGCATTTTATCGATTCTGTGATAAGAATCGAATTCAGAATTTGGCTTCTACGGCTTATAATCCAGCTGCTAATGGTTTAGCTGAAGCTTTCAATAAGACGATCATTAAACTTCTCAAAAAGTTTGTCTCTTCCAATAAACGTGATTGGAATGAGAAACTTGGAGAATGTTTATGGGCTTATCGAACAACAGTCCAGACTCCTACTGGTTTTACACCATTTTTATTGGTTTACGGATGCGAAGCTGTTCTCCAATTAGAAATCCAGATCCCTTCTCTACGAATAGCCATTGCTAATGAGCTAACTACGGAGAATAATGATCGCTTACGACTCTAAGAACTTGAGGGATTGGATGAGAAGCGTCTTCAAGCACAACAACATATTGAACTGTATTAAGCCCGTATTTCTCGAACTTTTAATCGTAAAGTTAAGGAGAGGGTATTCAAAGTTGGTGAGCTTATATTAGCTGTTCGGAGACCGATGGTAATGACTCATAAAAGTAAAGGGAAATTCCAAGCAAAATGGGAAGGCCCTTATGTAATTGAGTCCGTATTTTCCAATGGCGCCTATCGATTATCAAAGTCCAATGAAGATCTGCTCATGATGCCAATCAATGGCAAGTTTCTTAAGAAATACTATGTATAAAAAAAAGAGGACAGAATGGAAATAAAGTTTCTTTTATTACTATTTTTGTTCAAAACAGAAGATTAAGGACGAGGGCCACTCCCTTCGTTATTGAATACATAGTTGGCCAATGCATAAAAGGCGCCGTTTCCTGAACACATGAAAAATTTGCAGGCAGCCATCCTCGACGCTTCTTCTTCAAGAGTTTTCCCTGGCTCTACTAAAAAGTAAGAATGTCTTCGGGTGGCTTGGGCGCAGAAGAGCTTCCACCTATTTCGGTTGAGCCTGATGAGACTGATACAGGGGACTCAACGGGGAACGTATCAATGATGCCCTCGATTTTTCGGGGGGCTTCATTCTTTTGTTGTACATCTTCGGAAGACATTTCCAATAGAGGAGTAGAAATAAGAATGAAATGATTACAGAGAATTCTCACTTATTTATAGAGGAGGATTACTAATGAACTGGTCTCTGAAATTGAAAACGACTTTCCATTTCTGAAAAGACTCGTTCATTCATGTTACCAGGTTCATCCATTTAATTATGGAATTGAATCATCCTTTCTGTTCCCAAGAAATCCGTTGATTCGTCCACCGTTTTGACGTATATGCTCACAATATCTGTTTTCTTATTCTCCAGCTACCAAGGTTTGGTTAAGCTGACTTCTTGTTTCCTAGGAAAGGGATTTTATATCTTCTATTTTATCAATTGATTAGAAAGTGGGATTCGCTATTTATCATGTTTCCATGACCTCTGAATAAATATTAAATCTGCTTTCTTTTTCTTTCTATCACTTCTATTTGACCTCTGCATAGATATTAATCTAATTTTCTTTTGAGTTCATATATGCTATTATGTCCATATTACCTCTGATAGTATCATATACTCTAAAACAGAAAATAAGATTTCATTTATCTATCATGTCCATATTACATCCAGATAGATACAAATCATTGATCATAGAAGAACCATCATTTTCATTCCCATATCATCAAAAAGTCTATTACATTTCTTAGACTTTCTTATAAGTTATAATGGAAATCTTTTATATTCTTGGATTTTCATTCTATACACCAACGATAACCTAATAGAGATCTATTTCTTCTTTGATCCTCTTTGACGGGTTCGTTGTTGGTGGCAGTTCCTGACTGTCTGAGCTCCAGTGGCGACTAGAACAGCAGGAATCAAACTCTGGTCTTCTCTCTCAGACGAGAGGAGAATCCCAGAGTATGGCAGCCCTAAGGCGTGTCGCTGCCAATACAATTGGTGGATTAGTGGCGGCACCTCAAAGGAGATAGGAATGTATCCAGCATTGGGATACGATTCCTAGTTCTGCCGTGAAAGGAACTCTACTACCCGATTTCTCGGGGTAGAGTTGACTCCACCATCCAACTCTCCGTGTATAAAGGCTCTTCCTACCAACAGAGGAAGACCCTTCTATCTCACGAAGAGTTCTGAGTTGTCTAATTTGTGCGTCAAAAGCGCATAAGCTCCTTGATGTTGATGTCAGAAGAACATGCTTCACAACGTCAAAGTCACCAATACCGGTTATGGAAAAGCTGCTCAGCCAAACTTCTGCAGAAAAAACAACAAAGAAGAAGTGTTTTAAACAGAAGTATCATCAGATGCGTATTGAACGCTAACTAAAAACAGATGACAAGGCTTTTACGCCAATACTTCAGCAAGGCTTTTACGCCGGTGCTTCACAAAGGCTTTTACGCCAGTGCTTCAGCAAGGCTTTTACGCCGGTGCTTCACAAAGGCTTTTACGCCAGTGCTTCAGCAAGGCTTTTACGCCAATACTTCTGCAAGGCTTTTACGCCAGTGTTTCAGCAAGGCTTTTATGCCGGTGATTCAGCTAGGCTTTTACGCTAATATTTCGGCAAGGATTTTACACTCCTCAAGAATTTACGTTCATGAAATAGATGTTTTCAACAAAAAATTTAAAAGACAGATATTTGCTTACGATCGGATTTACCATTTGAGTCGAATGGTTTGGCTCTGATGGTGGTTGAATCTGCGTCTAATGACTGGGCATACAAAAGAACACCATGGGAAAGCTTTGCCATCCTCATTTGTTGGAGAACAACATCACAGAAAGTTATCTTCAGAAGAATGAGTACGAGAATATATGAAACATTCTCGGCTATTTATAAAGGTTGAAGAAACTGTTGGGATGAGTCTATTTCGGGGGAAGATCCTATTTAAAGGCTCTCGTAACCACAAGACAGATGCCACGTGTAGTGCCCCGCTCCCGTTGGGGCGAAGCACTATGTAATAGGCTCGTGCCAAGTCGGACATGGTCGGGAACATAGATGGCTAGTCGGACTCGACGACGAGTTTGGTATACAAAAACCATGGCATCAATAAAATCGATTTGGACGAGTGATATGAGTATCGTTCCAACTAATGGATCGACTACTGTTGGAATAAGTCCTAGATGCGGTAGGCGGCATCTTGGCAAAGGAACTCTAAAGGGAGCGACGCAACCCGTCTGCCGTTGGTTTTATTGGTTTTCTTGGCTTTCTGAACGAATTGTTGCGTGAATTTGATAGTGTGCTTTCGTATCGATTTCTGAATGCGCCTTTAGGAATTTTGAAGGAAGGATTGAAGGAAGGGTTCTAATTCGATGCTCGTGCCATTGCAGGAGTTCGTGTAACTGACGTTTGACCGTCGCGAAGCGTTCTCCTACTCTCGGCGCAATCTCCTTAGGTGGGTGGTTCTTCGGCCCCTTCTTTTCTACTCCTTCCCGCCAACTAAATTCTTAAAGTTCAACGTTCAAATCGATGATGCTAACGGGATGTATGCTTGCCACTAAGATAAAGAGCTTGGGATAATATATCAACCTAGAGAAGTTAACTCTAAGTTCATAAGTCACACTAAGTAGAGAAAAGATAAAGTTCTGAGAAAAAGATAGAATATATTCATGCCATGCAAAACACAACGATGAAAACCTTGGTGGCGGTACATCATGCCTCGGGGAATTTGGTGCCTACGGGATGCTAAATCAGAACGTACGGTTTCGGGGGAAGGAACCCTTGCGCGAGTAGGAATGATTATGTGATTCGATAATGGTTACGCTATGCAATTTACTTCATACATATTAAACTGTTCATGCATTCGCATGGTCAAGGACGACTTGTGCACAAGGTGAGCTTTCCTCGAGACGGCACCCGGGGCCCTGGGACCGAATCGGCCTAGGAGGAAATTATAGAAATCGTGCTTCGGCGCGAGGCATTGCGAGACCTCCAGTTAGGCTCGCTACCTGGACTGGAGGGCACGTCGCAAGGCTACGTAATCGTCCTTCTTGGTGTCGATATCACCAATGACCGCATATAGGATAGATTGCATGCTCACCTATTGTCTTGTGCAGGTGGTAAGTATCATGTATATTTTGTGCAGGAAAGGAGCACGGCCGTGGTAAGAATGCCTTTAAATGGGTTATGTTGTTATCGTTTAAAATGTGCCTTCGATATGAACTGCAACTCATATAGTTCTAAATAGAAAGATCACTTCGTATGCCTGAATCCTTAATAAGCAGTGTCGGTTTAGACGAGTGGGTTTGTCCCATCCACTAGCAAGTGTGCTAACCCCCAACTCCCCAGGTAATAAGCGTGCTGCGGGAGCTCGAGACTAAGCTGGAGCTGAAGAACGGGAGGCGGCACGAAGCTCTCCTATTTTGAAGTATTTTGATGCCCAATTCAGACCGAAGGCTTTTGTTTAAATGTATAAAGGGGCATGAATGTATGGAACGTCGAGGATTATTTCAAGGCGAGCTTGTCGATAGTTTTCTTTTGTGTTTCAAAGATGTAGCCGCAACGGCATATGTAATGTAAAAATGACCTTGCACATATTTTGCAAGTTTATGAATGAAAAGCTAAGTTTCTTTCTATGCTATGTTGTTCAACTCTCTGTACTGTTTAATTTCAACGCGTCGAGTCAAACAGGAATTTCCAAGCGCACATCCTTGCCTTGTGCAAGTCTAATAAAGACTTGCACGGCATCACGTCCCGACCCGTGGGGATCGATTTATATCGAGTCAAGGCGATGGCGACCGATTCGGCGAGTCGGGGCGTGACAAGTTGGTATCAAAGCACGGTTCACACCTCGGACCTTCCAAAAATACTTTCTTTAGATGATGCCGTTGCAATTTTTAAAAAACAATGCTTTTTGACATATACGGCCTGAAATAATCGTTCCATACATATAAGCCCGAGATATTTTGAGAATACTAACGGGTTTGCTCAATTTTGTAGGAATGACGGAAAGACTGGGTGTCCTCACATTGATTAGCACGGATAGCACCGAAGGTGCGACGCCTAGCGAATCTGCCATGGAGCGACTACTACGCCTCATGGAGCTCCAACAACGTCAGTCAGAGATGCAGCAACGACAACTGTAGGAACAGATCCAGGCCCAAGTCAGCGCCCAACAAAAGCAAATGGACGCCCTGACCAGGATCGTGAGCACCATAGCGACGCAATAGAACTCGACGACCGTCATGTCCGAGGAAGA
Source organism: Iris pallida (assembly GCA_029216955.1). Taxonomy (NCBI): domain Eukaryota; kingdom Viridiplantae; phylum Streptophyta; class Magnoliopsida; order Asparagales; family Iridaceae; genus Iris; species Iris pallida. The sequence goes on from JANAVB010042420.1 coordinate 32,030,864, forward strand.
AGTGCAAGCCGAAAAGACAAAACATGTGTCTTCCTCCTCCCTGCTCAAGATGACCAAGTTTAAGAAAATGAACCCGTCGGACTTCAACGGTCGAGCAGAGCCTGACGAAGTCATGGGGTGGCTAGTGAAGATTGAGAGTCTGTTCACTCTCCTCAACATCAAGGGGTCCAAGAAAGTCGGGTGCGCAGCGTTGCAGCTCAACTTGAGGGCCTACGACTGGTGGAAGGCAAAGAAACAGGAACTCCAAGGGTCCAACCCCAGTGCCAAGATCTCGTAGGAGACGTTCAAACGGGCCTTCCTCGAGCAATATATTCCTCGTGCCCTTCGTCGACAGAAGGAAGAGGAATTCATGTCCTTGAAGCAAGGAAACTTGTCCGTTGAAGACTACGATGCGAAGTTCGCGAAGCTAGCGAAGTTTGCCGGGGCTTTTCTGCCGAACCCAGAGGCGTGGTGCGAGCGCTTCCAGCAAGGCCTGAACGAAGATTTGCGTCGGGACGTCATGAACCAGAGATGCCAGACGTACAAGGAATCATATAACGCCGCTCTTAATATGGAGCGGGTCTTCGGTCGAACGTCGCAGAAGGGCGGATCAAGCATCCGCAACAACTTCAACAAGCGTCCTAACGATGCTGGAGGATCTGGTGCACCAAAGCGCCAGAACACGACCGAGTATCGGGGGCCTCACCCAGGCGTACGTTGCCATTGCTGCGGCAAGATGGGACATCTGGCGGTCGACTGCCGAGGAGGATACTTCAAGTGTGGCCAGCTAGGTCACAAGGCGGTAGATTGTCGAATGGGGAGGGCGAACCAACATCCACCAAGGGACGTCCAGAACTAGAACAGGGCGCCTCCCGCCCATGGCGCAAACGCGGTGCCCGTGAACCCACAAAATTGCCAAGGGGCGCAAGGCCGAGTCTACGCACTAACGCGAGATGAAGCCTATACGTCCGACACTGTCGTGACAGGTATACTACTCTATAAAAATATGCCTGCTAGAGTATTGTTCGATTCGGGTGCAACGCATAGTTTCATATCTGCCGACTTTGTAAAAGAAAATGAATTACCTATGCAACTTTTAGATATGAATCTTAGCGTTAGCACTCCATCGGGAGTAGATATGCCTGCCACTCATATTTGTAAGGACGGTTACATATGCATCGGAGGGAGGAATCTATCCTTGGAATTTATCGTCCTCGACGTCAAAGAGTACGATATAATCCTCGGCATGGATTGGTTGGGTGCATGCCACGCAACGATCGAGTGCACGGAGAAGAGAGTTGTGTTCCGCCTTCCGGGCGAAACCGAGTTCTCCTATTCGTGCGAAGCAGCATCAAAGTCGGCAATGGTGATATCTGCGATTTTGGCAAGGCGTATGTTGTATTCCGGGTGCAGCGGATACCTAGCATCAGTTCGAGACACGAGAACGGAGATTGCAAGCACGGCCCAGACTGAAGTCGTAGCAGAATTTCCTGATGTGTTCCCAGACGAGTTGCCAGGGATGCCGCCGGACCGAGAGATAGAATTCAGCATCGACACCTTCCCGGACACCCGACCAATATCCAAAGTACCCTATCGAATGGCGTCGGCAGAGCTGAAAGAATTGAAGGCACAACTACAAGAGTTACTGGATCGCGGATACATTCGCCCTAGTGTCTCCCCGTGGGGTACCCCAGTGTTGTTTGTGAGAAAGAAGGATGGATCGATGCGGCTGTGCATCGATTATCGGGAACTCAACAAAGCCACGGTACGAAACAAGTACCCGTTACCGAGAATAGATGATCTGTTTGACCAGCTGCAAGGGGTGATGGTGTTTTCCAAGATTGATCTTCGCTCAGGCTACCATCAATTGAAGATCAAGTCCGAAAACGTGCCGAAGTCCGCCTTCCGAACCCGATATGGTCACTACGAATTTCTAGTCATGCCTTTCGGCTTGACCAACGCTCCTGCCGCGTTCATGGATCTAATGAACCGGGTGTTCCGACCGTTTATAGACAAATTTGTCGTTGTATTCATCGACGACATTCTCATATATTCAAAGAGCAAGGACGAGCACGTGGAACACTTGAAGACGGTGCTACAGACTCTGCACGAACATCAACTCTACGCCAAGCTAAGCAAGTGTGAGTTCTGGATGAACATCGTGACGTTCCTTGGGCACGTTGTCTCCGCTGAAGGCGTCACGGTGGACCCAAAGAAGATTGAAGCAATAGTCGAATGGAAGCGGCCTACCTCAGCAGGCGACATCCGAAGTTTCCTCGGCTTGGCGGGCTACTACCGTAGATTCGTGAAAGATTTTGCCAAAATTGCGTCGCCTCTGACTCGCCTCACCCAGAAGGGAGTCGCATTCGAGTGGAACGACGCCTGCGAATCGAGCTTCCAAGAGTTGAAGAAACGGCTCGTCTCAGCGCTTGCACTTTCGGACGGGCCAGAAGGGTTTCAGATATTTAGCAATGCATCACGGACGGGTTTGGGATGCGTGCTTATGCAAAGGGATAAGGTGATTTCGTTTGCTTCGAGACAATTGAAGCAACACGAGAAAAATTATCCTACACATGATCTTGAGTTAGCGGCTATTGTGTTCGCGTTAAAGCTATGGCGGCACTATCTTTATGGTGTAGCTTGCCGCATCTATACGAACCACAAGAGCCTCAAATACATCTTTACTCAACGGGACCTGAACTTACGGCAGCGGCGTTGGCTCGAACTCATCAAAGACTACGATCTGACTATCGAGTACACGCCAGGTAAGGAGAACGTTGTGGCAGACACGCTGAGTAGAATGTTTGCAGGGTGCTTGTCTATCAACCGTAACATACAGCGAGACTTGGCGGAGATGGGCATCGAACTCCGAATCCGTTACCGTGGAGCACGATTGGCCCAATTGCACCTTGAGTCGAGCTTGCACAACAAAATAAAGACCGCACAGGAGGACGACCCATTCCTGAAGAAGATGCGCGAGCTGATTTTGACGGGAAAGGCGACCGACTTTGTGGTGGACGAGGGCGGAATGACGCGGATGAAGGGGAGGATATGCGTGCCGGACTATGCTGAACTTAGAAAGGAGATTCTGACGGAGGCCCATTATGCGAAGTACTCGTTGCACCCCGGGGTACCAAAATGTATAAGGACCTGCGCACGACCTTTTGGTGGCACGGCATGAAGAAAGACGTGGCGACGTTTGTGTCACAGTGTATGGCCTGTCAGCAGGTGAAGGCCGAGCATCAAAGACCAGGCGGGGAGCTACAGAACCTTGACATTCCAGTATGGAAATGGAACGACATCTCTATGGATTTCATCATGGGCCTTCCGAAGACGTCGCGGGGGAATGATGCAATTTGGGTCATTGTCGATCGTTTGACCAAATCCGCTCATTTCCTCGCTATTAAAACATCATGGAGCGTCGATCGGTTAGCTCAGATTTATCTCGACGAGATCGTCAGACTGCACGGGGTACCGGCCACAATAATTTCGGACAGGGACGGGCGATTCTTATCACGTTTCTGGACGAGTCTACAGGCGGCGCTGGGCACTAAGTTGAACCTTAGCTCCGCGTACCACCCGCAAACCGATGGCCAGACAGAAAGAGTAAATCAGATCCTGGAGGATATGCTACGTCTGTGCGCGATAGATTTGAAGACTAGCTGGGACACGCACTTGCCGCTCACGGAGTTCGCATACAACAACAGTTACCAATCGAGCATCCAGATGGCCCCCTACGAGGTACTTTACGGGAGGAAGTGCCGATCTCCGATTTGCTGGGACGAAGTCGGGGAGCGACAGGTGCTCGGGCCAGAACTAGTCGAACAAGCCGTCGAGAAGGTCCGCATGATTCGAGATAGGCTTCGCATTGCTCAGAGTTGACAAAAGAGTTATGCAGATACTCATCGACGACCGTTAGAGTTCTTGGTTGGGGACCATGTGTTTCTGAAGGTGATACCGATGCGGGGCGTCATGCGATTCGGGGTAAAAGGTAAGCTGAGTCCGAGATTCGTAGGGCCCTTCGAGATCCTCGAAAGAGTGGCGACCGTTGCTTACCGGATCGTGCTACCTCCTGCCCTGGCCGAAGTGCATGACATCTTCCATGTCTCCCAACTTCGGAAGTACGTGCATGACCCAAGTCATGTGGTTAGTTTTGATCAGTTGGAGCTACGCGCCGATCTATCATACTCGGAGGAGCCCGTGCGAATTTTGGACCGTAAGGAAAAGATCCTGCGGAGCCGATCGATGTCCTTGGTTCGCGTACTCTAGCGCAAACATTCCGTCGAGGAGTCGACATGGGAGCTAGAGGCGGAGATGAGGGAGAAGTACCCTTCACTTTTCGCAGACGAAGGTCAGACCCTTGTTCTTAAGTTTCGGGACAAAACTTTTTCTTAGTGGTATATTATGTAGTGCCCCGCTCCCGTTGGGGCGAAGCACTATGTAATAGGCTCGTGCCAAGTCAGACATGGTCGGGAACATAGATGGCTAGTCGGACTCGACGACGAGTTTGGTATACAAAAACCATGGCATCAATAAAATCGATTTGGATGAGTGATATGAGTACCGTTCCAACTAATGGATCGACTACTGTTGGAATGAGTCCTAGATGCGGTAGGCGGCGTCTTGGCGAAGGAACTCTAAAGGGAGCGACGCAACCCGTCTGCCGTTGGTTTTATTAGTTTTCTTGGCTTTCTGAACGAATTGTTGCGTGGATTTGATAGTGTGCTTTCGCGTCGATTTCTGAATGCGCCTTTGGGAATTTTGAAGGAAGGATTGAAGGAAGGGTTCTAATTCGATGCTCGTGCCATTGCAGGAGTTCGTGTAACTGACGCTTGACCGTCGCGAAGCGTTCTCCTACTCTCGGCGCAATCTCCTTAGGTGGGTGGTTCTTCGGCCCCTTCTTTTCTACTCCTTCTCGCCAACTAAATTCTTAAAGTTCAACGTTCAAATCGATGATGCTAACGGGATGTATGCTTGCCACTAAGATAAAGAGCTTGGGATAATATATCAACCTAGAGAAGTTAACTCTAAGTCCATAAGTCACACTAAGTAGAGAAAAGATAAAGTTCTGAGAAAGAGATAGAATATATTCATGCCATGCAAAACACAATGATGAAAACCTTGGTGGCGGTACATCATGCCTCGGGGAATTTGGTGCCTACGGGATGCTAAATCAGAACGTACGGTTTTGGGGGAATGGACCCTTGCGCGAGTAGGAATGATTATATGATTCGATAATGGTTCGCTATGCAATTTACTTCATACATATTAAACTGTTCATACATTCGCATGGTCAAGGACGACTTGTGCACAAGGTGAGCTTTCCTCGAGACGGTACCCGGGGCCCTGGGACCGAATCGGCCTAGGAGGAAATTATGGAAATCGTGCTTCGGCGTGAGGCATTGCGAGACCTCTAGTTAGGCTCGCTACCTGGACTGGAGGGCACGTCGCAAGGCTACGTAATCGTCCTTCTTGTTGTCGATATCACCAATGACCGCATATAGGATAGATTGCATGCTCACCTATTGTCTTGTGCAGGTGGTAAGTATCATGTATATTTTGTGCAGGAAAGGAGCACGGCCGTGGTAAGAATGCCTTTAAATGGGTTATGTTGTTATCGTTTAAAATGTGCCTTCGATATGAACTGCAACTCATATAGTTCTAAATAGAAAGATCACTTCGTATGCCTGAATTCTTAATAAGCAGTGTCGGTTTAGACGAGTGGGTTCGTCCCATCCACTAGCAAGTGTGCTAACCCCCAACTCCCCAGGTAACGAGCGTGCTGCGGGAGCTCGAGACTAAGCTGGAGCTGAAGAACGGGAGGCGGCACGAAGCTCTCCTATTTTAAAGTATTTTGATGCCCAATTCAGACCGAAGGCTTTTGTTCAAATGTATAAAGGGGCATGAATGTATGGAACGTCGAGGATTATTTCAAGGCGAGCTTGTCGATAGTTTTCTTTTGTGTTTTAAAGATGTAGCCGCAACGGCATATGTAATGTAAAAATGACCTTGCACATATTTTGCAAGTTTATGAATGAAAAGCTAAGTTTCTTCCTATGCTATGTTGTTCAACTCTCTGCACTGTTTAATTTCAACGCGTCGAGTCAAACAGGAATTTCCAAGCGCACATCCTTGCCTTGTGCAAGTCTAATAAAGACTTGCACGGCATCACGTCCCGACCCGTGGGGATCGATTTATATCGAGTCAAGGCGATGGCGACCGATTCGGCGAGTCGGGGTGTGACACCACGTGTTGGTTTGTTTCTTGGGAATTAACAACCACAGAAGCAGTCAAAAGAAGTGCATAAACAAGTACGCATCAATAGATGAGGTTAACAGCAAAATTTTATTTATAAAGGGGGGAGTGGACCCCTACATATAAGAGAATCGCAATACATGGAGTTTTATTTTCCCTCTCCTTCGTTGGACTGACGAAGGGAGGCATCTAACTCACGCATGTTGTGAATCCCGGAGCGACGTATCAGATTTAAAAACGCTTCTACATCTCCTGAGCCCTCATGTGCAGTCGGGGGACCACCATCGATGCGACTGAAGACTGCTGGAGTTAATCCGAAGCACGCTACAAAGTTGCGTGCTCGCTCAAAGTCAATCCTTGGGCCCAAAGCCTCTTCATTGTTAATCTCCTTCTTGGGCGCCATATCACTATGGAGATGAATGACAAGAGTGAAGAATTTCTCCTCATTTATACGGTTAAATCAACTCTTCATATTCCTCATTGGAAACTGTTCATTATAAATACAAACTCGGGGAAGCGAAAAGGCATTCGAGAGTTTCAAAAAAAGAAATTCATTGTGACAATTAAGTGTTGACCGATACTGTTGGAAATTACGCCGACTGTTGGACATCCCCGCTTTTACGCGGATGGCTGTTGCATATCCTAAATTTTACGCTGGCAGATCAAATCTCAACTTTTACGCTTCTGTTCAAAGTGTTTCAAATTTTGGAGATATTTGAAAACTTTGAAGGGGGTCTTGTAGGAGCGTAAAAAGTGCTTCAAAGAAAGAGTCATCCCATTCATAAGTGATCGGTTTTACGCCAAGCAGAGCGGGTAATCTCTTTTACACCCAAGACTAGGCTAATCAATTTACGCCTAAGCAGGCTGATCATTTTACGCTTGGGTCTACACCTATGATTTTACGCCAAGGACAGAGTAGCCTCTTTTACGCTGGACAAAGCTGTCAAATCTCGTATTTAATGCAAACTCTGACATGAAGATATTAATGATGGCATTTACCACAGAATTCAATAGAATTTGTCTTATACAAAGACCATTGTTGTCGTTTATGGGGATCGAGCTACTTTACGCTCATTGTATGGTTTCTTTTACGCACGGAGTTTTACATGAGTTCTTACGCCCATAAAACAATGTGTGCGTAAAGTCTATTTGAGCCATTTTACGCTCAAGGTTATTCAATAACCACTTTACGCGGGAAACCTATGACAGAGCTATTTTACGCTCATCTTACTGTTTTACGCCCAGAGGATGTTGGAGCTATTTTTACGCCCTATTCTTTCTGGCCAGTTTTGGAACGTGGTTTGCCTACATGGCCTTCATGCCACATATTTCGAAGAACGTGTGTACATGTATCCTATTCTTACTGAAATGATGGGACACGTGTCAACGTATGCAAAGGATGACTCTGATCATGGGTGGCAGTTGTTAGCGTAAAGACAGATTTTGATGCTCTTTTACGCACAGAAGCCCCAGTCTATAAATAGACTCATTTTTCTCAAACACAAAAACACACACAGAGAGACAGGAGAGAATACAGAGATCAGAACTTCGAGATTTTGATTCTCCAGAGCATTCTTCTTCAACTTTTCTTTCAGAACAGAGTGAAGCAAAGCAGGAAAGCATTCGGCCTCGCCATCAGTGCCCAAGTGCATCGATACCTTTCTGGTGACTTAGTTCTTCCAAGTTGTTCTACTTCAAGTAGTGATCTTCATCATCATCGTATGGTCCAAGAAACAAAGTGATCATTTACAGATCAGACTTCCATAGCAATACTTCCCAGAATCAAATTTGTACTTCTTGTACTTTTTCTCATTTTATTTTCAAAATCCAACCTTTTGTTTGGCAATTTTGTTAAGTGAAATAACGGTCTCCTTGCTTCAGGTCATGGAATTGCCTTCCCATGGCTTACAGAGCAGCTTCTGGGAACAACTTTCTCTTGAACTGCTTCTTGAAGGAACGTCAGGATGTTCCTCCAGTCATAAATTTGGGCTCGCTCTGATATCATATGCTAGCAACATCTCGAAGTTGTAGAGCCACAGCCTCTACCATAAGTCCAGGTGGGATGCGAGCAATGCTGAGGAGTCGCTCCATGCCATCCAGCCACTCGTCCGCGTAGGTTAGGCCTTCAGTCCCTTTGAAAGGCCGCGGACTCAAGTTCTTGAAACTCTCAATGTCCCCAACTTTCTCCTGAATTAAAGGACCGATACATCAACATCTATATATTTCTCCAATGAAACATAAATTATCAAATCACTTTTCTCACCTTGGCAGGCCTCTTCTCTGTCTGCGATGTTTGCAACGCTGCCATGGCGACATTGTGGGCATTCTTCATGCCCTCCTTCATAATCGCGGTTTGCTCGCGATTCACTTCTGCTTGAACTCTCTGGCCCTCAAGTACACCTCGTAGTAGACTTACAAGGTCAGCATTGTCCACTGGTGCTGGTGGAGTAGCTGGAGAAACCGCGTCAGCAGGTGGGATTGCGGTCCTCGGAGGGATCGACGCTGCTGCATGCACTGTGGAAGTATAAGTAGCACGCGGAGGCCGTGCAGCGTGAGGGCGATCAGTAAGCTGCAACGGTGAGGGGTCTAACTGAGCCTGAGTTGGAGTATGTTCAGAGGATGAATCCTCAACAGCAGGCCCAGAACGAGTATCTCTACCCTTCGCCATCTGCGTACAGGTTTGGGTACAAACATAAGCAAGGGAGCCTAATAAACTATAAGCAAGCAAAAATAGTTATTAAAGTATATACTTTCGGTCCTATAATATAACAAGGTAAATGTTCTCTAGGTGTTCTATGTTGTTTCTAAGTCTGTTTTCCTAATGTCTCAACTAAACTTGGGTCAAGTCACAGAACTGCGTGATGGTCTAGACTAAGTTGACTAGACCAGCTTACAGAAGTGACCTGCATGGGCCACCACTGAAAACATGTCACGACCCGTCCCAAATAATCTGGGTCTAGTCGGATCATGCCCAGCCTGCACCGTTGTGAGACGGCGGCAGTAAGCTGTATCAAGTAGTGAAACATAAACATGCAGAAGATCTAACGAAATAAAATATTTTATTGAATTGAAAGTGAGTCTGAAAGTAACCACCATTAATAACAACATTCAAAAGGAAAATTCGTTTATTACATTGTTTAAAAAGGGAAAGTGCTAATCCAACAGCTAAGGTTCTGGGGTTCCTGGTTCAGCTTCTGCGAGACCCGAGTCTGTCCCATAGAAAGTACAGTAGGGCAGCTCCTCTTCATCACAGTCACCTAAAAATATTGTCTCCAGTCAGGAGGGAGCAAGTAACATACCACATCCACAACTAGCATTCCTAAGATAATAACTAAATGGAAAAAATGCGAGACATTTATGAAATATTATAATTTTGTATTTAAAATAGTAAAATGAGACTAGCAAGTGTGAAAAAGAATCAATGACATGCATGATGTAATACTAGGCTAGTGTTTGAGTATATAATAGGGCCTGTGACCGGCTGGTGAGGCAATATGTATACTAACGTTTTGGCCAAAACGAAGAGTATATGGTACGGCTCAACCCACAGTGAGGTTGGGGTTAGCGCAGACGAGAAACGAGCAAGTTTTGGCTTTGGTCACAGACGTTATACTACTCCCCCAAGCAATCTCCAAGCAATGGGTCAATAAGTCAATAGTAAAATAATCCGATATGTCAAGATAGCCATCCAGCCATCTATCTTCCTACGTGGAGTCCGAGAGGGAACCACGGTGATTCAGTGTAACTAGACTATGAAAAACAAAACATAACAAATATATTCATGAGACGAATACAAATGGTATAAATTTAATAAATTCGAAAAAAATTGGTCAAGGGATTGACAATATGGAATAAGTGCGCATGGCCATTCAAAAGCGCCACCCGATAGACCCAAGAACCTCTAGCGTACTATGTGTACTAATTTCTGAATTTGGTTCAAGAAGTCTAATTCAAGGCATAGTCCATCAAGCACTTCTTCAGACAAAGGAATAGTCACTACGTGAGATTCAAGGCTGCGGTCCATCTCATTTATACATATAATGGTGGTATTTTAAAGTTGGAACCAAAATTATATTAATTATTAAATTATCAAAATTTGGTCTTAAAGTGCCTATAAATAATTGTTGTTGTCAAAATATATAAATTTTTAATCATAAAATATGCATAAATTATTTACATAATTATGTAAGTATTTTTTTGATTTTTAACTTTGGACCAAAATTGAAATTTTTTTAATTAATTTAGTATTTTTAAAACCGAAATCGAACCGAATAGCTTGTTCACTTAAATTCAGTTCGATCCTTTGCCCAAAACCGAGTAATGCTCACCCCTACTAATTGGTCGAGCATCCAATTGAATGATAAAAAAATTGTATGCTATAAACATTTTGCCAGTGAAGGGTAGGATAAACTGCAAAATCATTTCGACTATTTTCATTACAATCCGATGAAGGTTTTAGAATTAAGAGTAGCAAGCTGCAAAAAAAAAATTATTTTAATATTACACTGCTAATAGAAAGGTAAGAACCTGCAAAATTGTAAAAAAGGTTAAGGTATTTAAAAGAACGGAAATTCTTTTTTACCGCGCGCGTAACCGCGCGCCCGCGTGTCACCCCCTCACTGGCTTCCCCCGCACCACTCCGGGCCCATCCTGCCCCCCCCGGCCAATAGGCGTGCGACACGTGGCCCGCGGGTTAGGACTGTTGTCGAATTTTTTTTCCTTTGAATTCTACAAACTTGAAATAATAAAATAAAATAGATTAAAACAAAGTTACCGGCCTATTGGGAAGTCGTGCTGAACGTACTGCCCGAAGAGTTGATCCGAGGTCTTATGTGCAGACTTTTCTCAGATTCTCCTAGTGGTAAAACCCCCGGTATCACCGGCTTCTCGCTGTCGCACACAACGTCGAGAGATCGACCCGAACTTAGCCTTGTCCAGACCGAAACACGGAAGAGAATGAAAGTAAAAGGAGGCTTGTTTGGGAATTGAGAATGAGCTTGAGTATATCAGAAAAACTTGTTCTTATGAGTAGAGAAAGGAGATCTATATATAGCAACTTCAACCACTCAAGGAGCTTGTAAAGTTGCCTATTTGGAAGCCAAAGAACCGGACACAACGTGTGAGAAAAAGTCCTATGAATATGCAAAGGTGCATTAAAATAGGAAAAGAAATGGTCAAGGTGGAATGGCTCCAACGTGAGCCCATGTGACCAGATATGCAGAAAGGACTTGGTTTTGTCCACAGTGTGGACACACACAGCCAACAATCCTCCTTCCCCCCCCCCAAAACCAAGATCCGGAGACAAAGATAACAATGATACCTGGGCAAGAGTATACTATGCATAAATGAGATGGACCGCAGCCTTGAATCTCACGTAGTGACTATTCCTTTGTCTGAAGAAGTGCTTGATGGACTATGTCTTGAATCAGACTTCTTGAACCAGATTCAGAAATTAGCACACATAGTACGCTAGAGGTTCTTGGGTCTATCGGGTGGCGCTTTTGAATGGCCATGCGCACTTATTCCATATTGTCAATCCCTTGACCAAATTTTTTCGAATTTATTAAATTTATACCATTTGTATTCGTCTCATGAATTTTTTTGAATCAATGTTTGTATAGCATTTAATTATTAAAATGGAAACACAAGTATGGAGTAAATATGAAAACTTGCCTCAAATTATTTCCTGACTTGACAGCAACCAGAATGTAACCGCTAGGATTTTACGGAGCAGGACCTACAAGATCGTAGTACCGTTTTAGTAATCAGAACTACACCCTAATTCTAAGGTACAATACTAAGGCTAAGTCTGGCAGGTTGGTGAACCTAATTGGAAATAATTTATACATAAAGTAGGTTTTGTTACAAATCTAATATTATTATAAACCGTATTAAATAACACAGGTTTTGTCGTAAATAATAATTAATAGGAAAAATTACTTTAAAAATAAATCTCTAGAATTTAGTAATTTTGTAGGAAACATAGATTTTATTGACATAACATTTCGAAATAAAAATTATTTATCAAGTTTAGTTATTTAATCAAGATAATTTTCGTAAAAATATATCTTTTAGACATTTCCATAAATTATTTAGAAAAATCACATTTAAATATTAAACTAATAATTAATGCACAAAAACACCCTTTTTTTCTTACCAAAATAATGGTTTTACATTAATATAAAAGATTTATTCGGATTTAAATGCTAAATACAATTTTTACCAAAATAACCTTTTTAACATATATTAGTTTTTATTATATATATCCCTTTATAAAACCTTTGATTTAAAATTATCTTTTAAAAAGGAAATATATATATATATATAATCATCTACTGAAATATAATTCTGTTATACTATTTACTTAACAAAATTTTTATTTTAAAGATAATAACTTCTAAATGAATATTTATTTAACCAATATTTTGTAAACTCTTTATTAAATAATTATTGGTTTAAAATCTCTACAACAAAGATTAAAAGATAATCATAACTATATATATGAACAATTTAAATCATTTAAAACCATGTTTTAAATCACTAAGGTTGAGCTACAAACAATTAATACCAGCAGTGAATCAATAAAGTTTCCTAAATAATTATTATTACACATTGTACACACAGAAACTAAAAGATTAATCTACAGAACCCAATTAGAAATCTACGTAACCTATCTAAAGCCAGAAACTCATATGGGTTCTGGAAACAATCACAGAAAGTGGAAAACGAGGAAAGAGGTTACCCAAACTTGCACGAAGGAGTACCGAGGGGAGGCCTCGGACTCGGAACGACGCCGGCGGATGGCGCGCGCGTGCGCTGGCGAGTCCGACGCGGGTCCGGGGCGGAGGTCGGCGGCCGACTTCGTCATGGAAGAGCGGGAAGAGGGGTCTATTCTTGAAGAGGGTGGCGAGACGATTCCGATGGTGGTCTCGGATCTGAAATTGGTAGAGAGTGGAGAGAGTTGTGAAGGTTTAGAGAATAATGGGGGTAAGTTTCTCTTCTGTGAGTTTCTGGGGAGAAGGTGAGAAGGGGTTACGTAAAGATGGTGGAGAAGGAAGTGGGCGCACAATTAGGATCGGGAAGTGAGAACCGGTGAGTGGGGAAAGGAATGGTTTTGGGTTGGGTTTAAGTTATGGGCTAAACTCATGGGCTGGGTTAAGACTAACAAACAATTAAAAAAATATATAAAAAGGGTCATGGGCTTCACATAGCTACACCAATGAAGAGGATGTTGCTGTCCCTACACCTCAGGAGAAGAATGCGGATGAAGCAGCGCTAGAGAAAACTATTGTCCCCGATCAAAGAGGTATTGACTAATTTTAACAATCTTCATTTATAGATCAGATGACTGATGTTTTAACTTTCATTCATACAGAAATTCAACCTTCTCCGATTCCTCCGGTATGCACTAACATAGTGCAGATAGAGGCGATAGCTAGCGGCAGCCGTCATCTATCAGGCGGCTCTGAAGCAGGAAGTAGTCAGGCAGTGATGTCTGAAGCTACTTCTGCGAGGTTGCAGCCTATGTCAACAAATGACAATCTTGTCATTAAACCCAGCATTGGTAAACTTGCCCTCATTTTGATCATTTTTGATAATCCTTAATGACAGCAAACTGATGATGTTTATTCAATTTTGCAGAGGAACATCTGGGAGGGGCAACTAGCTCCACTATGGCTCCCTTGTCTAAAGAGACTTCAGCCTATGTTCAAGAAGCCGAACTTTCGCCTTTACAGGCATCTGCTGCTACAACTTCTATAGGAGTCGCTGCCACACCTAGTACAACGGCCACCAACAAATTTATAGTTGGCTCCTTCACCAACCTCTTCTTCACTTCATTAGGACCTTTAGTAGAAAGGGTAATGGAGAAAGAGAGTGTTGGTTTCATCACTGTCAGAAGTCCAACTTATTATCTGATCGGCGACATCCAAAGTCAGGGTGATGAGACTTAAGCCGCCTATCTTGAACATGTGCTGGATGAGCTGGAGGAGTCAATTAAGATTTACAAAGATCTTAATCGGGGAGAGGTAGAGCCACTGGTGAATGCCGAGTTCAAAAGGATGACTCGAGAAGCTGAGGTCACAAAAGCTGCTTTCAAGACTTTCTTGGACACTTTTGCCACAAAGTCGTCAGAGTATGATTCCCAGATGGAGATAGTAGCGTCTGCTGCTGGAAAGAAAGAAAAGAAGGTTGCTGAACTGTAACGCCCCAGAACCAGAATACTGGAGAGCGGGGGCGTACATAGCCAGCTACGTATATTGAAGTGCAACCCACCTCGCCATACGGTCACGGCTGTCTAGATACATGAGAGTTTAACTACAAGCCAACAGTCTCCTAGGGTCATGAACAAGCCTATTGTCTTAATCTCAAACAAGTAATAATAGTTACAAGATGTAAGATCACCAAATATACAATAGTAAGGCATCCCAAACATTACATATTCAGCTGATCATGAAGCTAGTCGTACAAAATGTGAAGACTAGCAAGTGTTTAGTCATACATGATCAACCCTAGAATTTGTCAATCATGTTATAGCCCGTAGGCAGACAGTAATATAGGTGCAACCAAGCTAACACGTGCTCGTCGGCTAAACGCCTCAAAAGAATAATTTATAATGAAGTGGGAGAACAAAAGAAATCCACTCGTTGCCAGGGTTACGCCTGGTGGCCACCATCTGGCTGGAAGGTAGGTAGAACCTCTAGAGTTGCTCCGATATCTGGCCATACAAAACCAGCTGGGTCAGACCCCAGAAAGAGCAAGTACCACAAAGGAGGCTTCACTTAGGAACTAAAACCAGCATATCACAATAGAGTGTTAAAGATAAATAAATAAATAAAGAACTGATAATAATAGAGATAACAACAGTAAACTGAGTACGAAGAAACCATTCAAGTAGCCAGGTCACAACCCTTAAACCAAACAAGGACCGGGGTTGTAACCCTTCATCTGAACAGAACTTGGTATCTCAACATTTATCGATACAAGAAATCAGGTCCTGATGCAATCTTGTACAGGATCATGACAACTAGACAGGGCTAGACTCCATCCAATCAATCACGGCCAAGCAATGAGTACGACTTGATACATTAACTAACTAGGGTTATCACAGGCCTAGTTACTAGTAAGATGTAATGAGATTATCCCAACAGCCACAAGCCCTGCAGACCATCCGGTTATCCAGGTCGAATGTCCGTTTATTAATAGTGCACCACATGACTGTGTGCTGGAAATGTGCCCTACTCGTCGGTAGGCTACAAGTCCACTGAATGCGCCCAGATAACGGGATTGCCTGTAGCGGGGAATCTCTTCATGTCTACTGAATTATTCTAGTTAATTAGCCTTAGTCAATTTCAGTAGGTGCCCCTGACCGTGGTATTCAGGGGTCCCCGTCTTAGACATGATGCAAGACAGTACTTGTTTATATGTACAAACACAATCGTCCACGGTGTCCAGGTCAATCGTTCTTGTCAGGTCGTGTCATGTCAGGTTAGCCGTCGCAAAAGCAATTCGAGATGATCATGTCAGGTATACTTGTCATACTATGCCATGTTCAATTATTATTTCCAAACATATTAAATAAATTCGTGATTTTCAAGTTCATGATAAAAGGCGTAAGGATATAAAATGGACGTAAAATATATATAAAAGGTAAAGGTGTACGCCATAGGAACTCAAGTTTCTACGCGCGTACCACCGATTATGCTAGTGAAACTTTACGCATGAGCTTTACGCTAGCAAGCTCTACGCGAGCAAGGGAGCATACGGCTGGGATTTACGCTAGCCAGGCTTTACGCTAGCAAGATTGTACGCGCGTAAAATTTTACGCGCGCGAACCCTCGAGCAGATTTTACGCGAGCAAAACTTTACGCGAGAAAAACTCGGGCAACTTTACGCTCGTGAAGGTCTGCTCGAGCTAAGGATTTTACGCGAGCTTGATTTTACGCGAGCGGGAGAGTCCCGAGCGTAAAATTGAATAGCTCAGCGTAAAACGAAGTACGCTGGCACGCGATGCGTGTGCGTAAAAGGGAACTACGCTAACACGTTAAGACGTGAGCGTAAAAGCTGAATACTACGCTGGCACGCAATGCGTGGGCGTAAAACTATATCTTCTCCACATGGTCAATACAACCATGCGTAAAAAGCTCAGGAACTCCATCTCGGTCAGGACTTGGTAAAATCCGGCCATCCCAAAACCAAACTTGTATAAAATTATGAGGCCTACTGCAAGGAGCTCTTAGTTTTCGAAAACAAGCTATTTTAGTAGATCAAAACCAAGAGGATCGAAAATACTAGAAACTTAGATCTACGTAGAATGAGCCATGAAATTTGAAAACACTAAGTACAAAAGAGGCTTAGGATCTTGAGGAGAAGAAAATGGAACAACAAAATAGGAGTTCCTTCGTAAAGCAAGTTACACTTGCCTAGCTCTCTTCCTGGTAGGTGAAGAAGAGTAATGGTGGGGAAGTAGAAGTAATGAGGAGAGAGAAAAGTGGGCGGCTAATAAAGGAAGGGGGAAGTGCTAGGTGGAAGTTTGCACTCCAACCCAAACTGAACCAAATCAAGCCGAACCTAACCGAACCCAGCCAAGAGACATGAAATACGAGTCAAGATACGTACACATATACCAGAATACGTAATACAAACCACAGGCATTACAACTCTACCCACCTTAAAAGAATTTCGTCCTCGAAATTTAATCAAGAGGCTAGAGATGCAAGGACAAGCTATATTAATCATAGGCAAGCTATACTAGTCAAGCAATCAGGAAATCAATCATGCAAGCAAGGAATCAAAACCATGAGGCATAAGGAAGACATTATACCTCACGAGTCAAACAGGTCGGGATATCGTGATCGGATATCATCCTCACGTTCCCACGTTGACTCACCCAAGGAGTGATGACCCCAAGCAACACGGACTAACTTGATAGTTGTTCTTGAGTATCTTCTCTCTTCGGTCCAATATGGATACGGGCCTCTCCTTATACGAAAGGTTGGTACCAACAACCAATTCTGAATGATCAAGGACATGACTCGGATTCAGGATATACTATCGTAGTTGGGATACATGGAACACGTCATGCACCTCGCTTAGCGACGGCGGAAGAGCGAGACGATAGGACACATCTCCTACTCGCTCCAAGATATCGAACGACCCTATATACCTAGGACTAAGCTTTCCTCGTACGCCGAAACGAATGACGTCGAGGTTAGGCAAAATCCTCAGGAATACATGGTCGCCGACAGAAAACTCAAAAGGGCGCCGATGAGAATCGGCCCAATGACGTTGGCGATCTTAAGCAACGCGAAGATGATCCCGGACTCTCCTGACCACTTCGATTGTCTGGGCAATAAGTTCCGGACCGAGCATCTGCCTTTCTCCAATATCGTCCCATGCTAGCGGGGATCTGCACTTTCTGCCATACAGTACCTCGAACGGAGCTATCTGGATACTGGCCTGGAAACTGTTGTTGTATGAGAACTCCACCAAGTGCAGGTGATCTTCCCACGAACCACCAAAGTCGAGTGTACATGACCGCAACATATCTTCAAGGGTCTGGATCGTGCGCTCCGACTGACCATCTATCTGCGGGTGATAAGCTGAACTGAACTGGAGGCGGGTCCCCAAACTCTTCTGGAGACTATGCCAAAAGTGCGAAGTGAATCTGGAATCTCGGTCCGAGGTGATACTGACTAGTACTCCATGCATCCTGACTATCAACCTGAGGTACATCTCTGCTAGATGAGCCGTCGACTGACCTACTCTGAATGGGAGAAAGTGGGCCACCTTCGTGAGCCGATCAACTATAACCCAGATAGCATCTCTACCAGCTGGGGATCTAGGTAATCCAGTCACGAAATCCATGGTTATATGCTCCCATTTCCATTCTGGAATCGGCAAGGGCTGAAGAAGTCCAGCTGACCTCTGATGTTCAGCCTTGACTTGTTGGCAAACCAAACACCGAGAGACAAATCAGGCTATCTCCTGCTTCATGCCATTCCACCAAAAGTGCTGTTGGATGTCACGGTACATCTTCGTACCACCAGGATGAATGGAATACTGTAAACTGTGAGCTTCTGCCATGATCTCCTGTCTGATATCTCCGCTGGGTACACAAAGACGCTTACCATGTCGAAGTGTACCATCATCATGAATGCATAACTCTGGTCTACGTCCCGCCTCATACTCTGCTCTGAGTCGCTGAAGCTTGGAATTTGTTGACTGCGCCATCCGGATCCTCTCGACTATAGTGGACTGAACTTGCATGCTGGCCATCAATGCCGCATTGGTAGGAAGGACAACTTCTATGTCCATCCTCTAAAGATCCGCTAACAACTCTGGCTGCGCTGTTAGAAGATAAACTCCGGCTTTCCTGCTCAATGCATCTGCTACGACATTGGCCTTCCCTGGATGATACTGCAAATTGACATCATATTCCACAAGAAGCTCCAGCCATCTCCTCTGACGTATGTTAAGATCCTTCTGGGTGAACACATACTTCAGGCTCTTGTGGTCGGTAAAAATCTCCATCCTATCTCCATATAGGTAGTGCCTCCACAACTTAAGTGCAAACACTACTGCTGCTAGCTCCAAGTCATGGGTTGGGTAATTCTTCTCATGATCACGAAGTTGGCGTGACACATAAGCTATTACCTTTCCATGCTGCATCAGAACACATTCTAAACCTCTGTCTGAAGCATCACAATATACTGAGTATCCCCCGGTTCCATCTAGAAGCGTGAGAATGGGTGCCGTGATCAAGCCTCGCTTCAACTTCTCAAAAGAATCCTGGCACTCTGCTGTCCAAGCAAACTGCACATCCTTGCGGGTCAACTGGGTCAATGGCGCTGAAATTCGAGCAAAGTCTGAAATAAATCGCCGGTAGTAGCCGGCCAATCCGAGAAAGCTACGAACTTCTACAACTGTGCTAGGTACTGGCCATGATTCTATAGCCACGATCTTCTGGAGATCCACTTCAACTCCTCCTCGGGTGATGATATGACCCAAGTATGAAATGCGATCGAGCCAGAACTCGCATTTACTGAACTTGGCATACAATTGGTACTCACGAAGAATCTGGAGGACAACTCGGAGATGCTGCTCATGCTCCGCTTCACTCCTGCTGTAGACCAGGATGTCGTCTAGGAACACAATCACGAACTGATCCAAATAAGGCATGAAGATACGATTCATGAGGTCCATGAATACAGCCGGCGTATTGGTTGCTCCAAATGGCATCACAAGGAACTCCCAATGTCCATATCTAGATCTGAATGCCGTCTTCGGGATGTCCTTCTCTCTGACTCTGATCTGGTGGTACCCTGACCGCAAATCTATCTTCGAGAATACTGCTGCTCCTCTAAGTTGATCAAACAAGTCATCTATCCTTGGGAGAGGATATCTGTTCTTGATTGTTACTGAGTTCAAGGTACGATAGTCAACACATAATCTGGACGTACCATCCTACTTTTTCATAAGAAGTATCGGGGCTCCCCAAGGCGATCCACTAGCACGAATGAATCCCTTGGTTCTGAGTTCTTCAATCATTTTTTACAATATCTCCAATTCTGACGGCGCTATCCTGTAGACTCTCTCTGACACAGGTGCGGTCCCGGGGATCAAGTCTATGGTGAACTCGATCTCTCGCTCTGGCGGCATTCCTGGAAGCTCTTCTGGGAAAACATCTGGAAACTCTTCGATCCGAGGTAACTGCATTGCTGCTACTGCCATCCGCAACACTGTAGGAGAAGGTTCAACTTCGCCTCAGAAAAAGGAAAACTCTGGCTCGCCTGGAATGCTAAAAACAACCCTGCCAATATGGAAGTCTATCCTAGCATACTGGTCTCTCAACCAATCCATCCCTAATACCATATCATAGTCGGCCATCGGGAATTCTATCAATCTAGCGGGGAATTCTCTATCGCTAACTACGATCCGACACGAGAAAAATACTCTATCTACTCCCACAAGTCCGTTACCAGTAAGTATATTGAGCCTTACTGATAATGACTCGGGCTCCAATCCTATCCGTGTCGCGAATCGTGCAGACATAAATGAATGCGAGGTACCAGAATCAAATAATACTGAAGCTGGAAAGGTGTTGACGAGAATTGTACCTGCCACTACCTCTCCTGGTGTTATTCCTTCTTCTCCCATGGTCAAAGCCAACACTTGACCATGTCCTCTGGGTGCGGGATCCCTCTACAGAAAACTTTTCTGCCTGCTCTGGATCAGGGCTTGGGCTTGGGCATACTGCTGCGGTCTCTGCTGTTGGAATGCCTGGGCCTGCGTCGGCAATGGTCTCGGGAACGGGTACTGCAGCTACTGCTGCTGGACTGGTGCTGGTCCTCTAACTGAAGGACTAGAGAAGGCTGATGAAGATGAAGTCCCCCTGTTTAGGCAGTTCCCAACCCTGTGGTCCGGGGCACCACAAACCAAGCATAATCCCTGCGCTATGCGACACTCTGACACCACATGCCCTGGCTTCCCACAGTGTGAACATCCCACTGCGGAAGACTGCTTCTGCTTCTGCTGCTGGAGGTACGTCGGGATAGAATGCTGAACCGACGTCACTGAGGCCGCCCGTCTCGAAGCTCCAATGGTCAAAGCTCTAGCCGCTGGGGCTGGTGCTGATGACTGATTCATCTGACCATGGGATCGCTTCCGACCCCCGGTCCTGTCCACAATCCTCTGAGAGGTATACTCGTGCCTCCTAGCTGCTCTCAATACTGCATCAAAAGTCTGATGCTCAAACTGCTCCACTACTAAGAGAATCTCTAAGTGAAGTCCCTGCTGGAACCGCTGGGCTCTGTCGAACTCGGTCGCCACCAAGGTAGGAGCAAACCAACTAAGTCTGGAGAACTCGGCCGTATATCCATCGACCGTCCTGCCCATCTGCTTCAGATTGGTGAACCTCGTCTGTAGATCGTACCGAGCTATAGCATCGAAATACTTGGTCTGGAATCTCTCCCTGAATACTGCCCAAGCAATAGGTGCCACTAATCCATCGGCCTGCGATGCCCACCAGCTGCGGGCAAGATCCAATAGCTACAGGCGCACCACGGCCACCTTCTCGATCTCGGGCGTCTTCGTCGCTTCTAAAATCACCTCCGTGTCCTGGAGCCACGCATTTGCGGCGATCGCATCTTTGCTGTCGTCGAAGAATGGAGGGTTTAAGCGCTTGAAGCTGTTGGCCGCACTGTTACCCTGATGACCTCCTCTGGTCAAAGCATCTGCCATCGCCTGGTGCAAGGCATCTCCTCGACGATCCTGGAAGGCTAATAGTGACCTGATGAGACCCACCAAAGTGCCATCGTCAGGCTCTGCAGGCTGGACGGGGTGAATTGGTGGCTCTCCTTTAGAAGGCATGACTCTGGAAGCTACTCCTGAATGCTGGGCTTGATCTCCAGGTTGCTGCTGGTCTGCAGGAGGCGCTCCGCCTTGCTGATCGGTAGGTCCAAGAACAATGCCGCTGAAGACGACGATATAGGGAACAATAAGGAAGGACCAGGACAGATCAACGATACAAGCATGTGAACAGGTCAAGATTTTCAAGAATCAAGAGGATACGAGCAGAGATCAAAGGAAAGTACTAATTGAGACATCTATTCGGTAAACCCTCACATATCTTGATTTACAAGACCTGCATGGGCCACCACTTAAACCATGTAACGCCCCAGAACCAGAATACTGGAGAGCGGGGGCGTACATAGCCAGCTACGTATATTGAAGTGCAACCCACCTCGCCATACGGTCGCGGCTGTCTAGATACATGAGGGTTTAACTACAAGCCAACAGTCTCCTAGGGTCATGAGTAAGCCTATTGTCTCAATCTCAAACAAGTAATAATAGTTACAAGATGTAAGATCACCAAATATACAATAGTAAGGCGTCCCAAACATTACATATTCAGCTGATCATGAAGCTAGTCGTACAAAATATGAAGACTAGCAAGTGTTTAGTCATACATGATCAACCCTAGGATTTGTCAATCATGTTATAGCTCGTAGGCAGACAGTAAATATAGGTGCAACCGAGCTAACACGTGCTCGTCGGCTAAACGCCTCAAAAGAATAATTTACAATAAAGTGGGAGAACAAAAGAAACCCACTCGTTGCCAGGGTTACGTTTGGTGGCCACCATCTGGCTAGAAGGTAGGTAGAACCTCTGGAGTTGCTCCGATATCTGGCCATACAAAACCAGCTGGGTCAGACCCCAGAAAGAACAAATGCCACAAAGGAGGCTTCACTTAGGAACTAAAACCAGCATATCACAATAGAGTGTTAAAGATAAATAAATAAATAAATAAATAACTGATAATAATAGAGATAACAACAGTAAACTGAGTACGAAGAAACCATTCAAGTAGCCAGGTCACAACCCTTAAACCAAACAAGGACCGGGGTTGCAGCCCTTCACCTGAATAGAAACCTGTCTCAAATACTATTGGTAAGTAAAACATGATTAGTCTTGGCATAGGGTAAAAATAAGACAATAAACGAAGAGAGGATAAGGAACTGCTCCGGAAGCCAGGTTACAACTCTTAAACCAAACAAGGACCGGAGTTGTAACCCTTCGCCTGAATAGAACCTTGCCCCTGATCTTTATTGTGAAGGCTGGTATAAATAATCATGTTATTGGAGTAAGGCAAAACAAGACGAACATGGCTTGGAGAGCAATAAGACAATAAACAAAGAGAGGACACAGAACTGCTCCGGGAGCCAGGTTATAACCCTTAAACCAAACAAGGACCGGGGTTGTAACCCTTCGCCTGAACAGAACTGGACCCCTGATCCTTATTGTTAAGATAAGCACACATAATCAGGACGATATATGATAAGATAACCATAGAACTATTCAGATAGCCAAGTTACAACCCTTAAACCAAACAAGGACCGGGGTTGTAACCCTTCATCTGAACAGAACTTGGTATCTCAACATTTATCGATACAAGAAATCAGGTCCTGATGCAATCTTGTACAGGATCATGACAACTAGACAGGGCTAGACTCCATCCAATCAATCACGGCCAAGCAATGAGTACGGCTTGATACATTAACTAACTAGGGTTATCACAGGCCTAGTTACTAGCAAGATGCAATGAGATTATCCCAACAGCCATAAGCCCTGCAGACCATTCGGTTATCCAGGTCGAATGTCCGTTTATTAATGGTGCACCACATGACTGTGTGCTGGAAATGTGCTATACTCGTCGGTAGGCTACAAGTCCACTGAATGCGCCCAGATAACGGGATTGCCTGTAGCGAAGAATCTCTTCATGTCTACTGAATTATTCTAGTTAATTAGCCTTAGTCAATTTCAGTAGGTGCCCCTGACCGTGGTATTCAGGGGTCCCCGTCTTAGACATAATGCAAGACAGTACTTGTTTATATGTACAAACACAATCGTCCACGGTGTCCAGGTCAATCGTTCTTGTCAGGTCGTGTCATGTCAGGTTAGCCGTCGCAACAGCAATTCGAGATGATCATGTCAGGTATACTTGTCATACTATGCCATGCTCAATTATTATTTCCAAACATATTAAATAAATTCGTGATTTTCAAGTTCATGATAAAAGGCGTAAGGATATAAAATGGACGTAAAACATATATAAAAGGTAAAGGTGTACGCCATAGGAACTCAAGTTTCAACGCGCGTACCACCGATTACGCTAGTAAAACTTTACGCGTGAGCTTTACGCTAGCAAGCTCTACGCGAGCAAGGGAGCATACAGCTGGGATTTACGCTAGCCAGGCTTTACGCTAGCAAGATTGTACGCGCGTAAAATTTTACGCGCGCGAACCCTCGAGCAGATTTTACGCGAGCAAAACTTTACTCGAGAAAAACTCGGGCAACTTTACGCTCGTGAAGGTCTGCTCGAGCTAAGGATTTTACGCGAGCTTGATTTTACGCGAGCGGGAGAGTCCCGAGCGTAAAATTGAACAGCTCAGCGTAAAACGAAGTACGCTGGCACGCGATGCGTGTGCGTAAAAGGAAACTACGCTAACACGTTAAGACGTGAGCGTAAAAACTGAATACTACGCTGGCACGCAATGCGTGGGCGTAAAACTATATCTTCTCCACATGGTCAATACAACCATGCGTAAAAAGCTCAGGAACTCCATCTCGGCCAGGACTTGGTAAAATCCGGCCATCCCAAAACCAAACTTGTATAAAATCATGAGGCCTACTGCAAGGAGCTCTTAGTTTTCGAAAACAAGCTATTTTAGTAGATCAAAACCAAGAGGATCGAAAATACTAGAAACTTAGATCTACGTAGAATGAGCCATGAAATTTGAAAACACTAAGTACAAAAGAGGCTTAGGATCTTGAGGAGAAGAAAATAGAACAACAAAATGGGAGTTCCTTCGTGAAGCAAGTTACACTTGCCTAGCTCTCTTCCTGGTAGGTGAAGAAGAGTAATGGTGGGGAAGGAGAAGTAATAAGGAGAGAGAGAAAAGTGGGCAGCTAATAAAGGAAGGGGGAAGTGGTAGGTGGGAGTTTGCACTCCAACCCAAACTGAACCAAATCAAGCCGAACCTATCCGAACCCAGCCAAGAGACATGAAATACAAGTCAAGATATGTACACATATACCAGAATACGTAATACAAACCACAGGCATTACATGAACTGAAGGCAGAGTTTGCTCAACTTCAAGAAGAGTTGAGGATCGTTCAACTTACTCTTGAGGAAGAGACTGCACAGCATCAAGCTGCAGTTCAGCAACTAGACATTCTGACCCATGAGTAGAATGAGTTTGTCAAGTCTCATCAAGATGAAATCGCTCGCCGACTAGTGACCTTGCCGACATTTGACGATAAATCTGGAATAGAGGAAGCTAGAAAGCGGGTGCTGGATTCTCGTGAAGAACGACTTCAAACTTTGAAGCAGCAAATAGCTAGTCTGATGACCCCACCGATTGAGTAAAAGAAAATCTTTTGTACTTTCTCCTTTGTGATGTCTTTTTGTAATGTCTTTTATTTTGATCAATGAAAAGACATTATTTTGTGGCTCTATTATTTATTGCATATCCTATTACGGATATAAATAATAGCAAATAGAAAATATATTCAGAGGTTCAGGACATGATATATTTCTTGATTTAGAAAATAATTATATTTATTATATCTGCTCAGAGGTAATGTGGACATGGCAGAATATAATTTTCTTTTTTAAATATCATTATTTCAGTAGACAACTTAATCAGAGGTAATAAAGACGTGACAAGTTGTTGATATGGATGAACGGATGAGTCGTCAGGATGTATGAACGAAATGAATCGTCGGGATGAACGGATGAACCGTCGTATGAATGGGTTGAACGGATGAACCATCAGATGAACGGGTGAACCGTCAAATGAATGGAATGAACGGGTGAACCGTCAGATGAATGGAATGAACGGATGAACCGTCGGAATGGAATGAACGGATGAACCGTCAAATGAATGGAATTAATGTTGTGAAGAATGCGTCGCTTCGATTCGCGTAATCGACTGTTTCAAGAATCTCTGCCTATAAATAGAACAGAAATTTAGATGGAATGATCAATTTCACATAATGTCGTCTGAAGATGCCTCCAAGAAGGCTGAGATTGTCCCCAAGGTTGAAGAAGTCATCGAGGAGCGTCCAGCCAAGCCAAACCAGCCAAAGCAAACGGAGGCGGGCGAAGGTTCGACTGCACCCAGGCCGCCATGGGATATCTTGGACTTACTAGTTGAGCCAGGGAAGACTGAAGAGGAAGAGGCCATGAGGATGGCCGCTTGTGCGTTTCTGGTGAAATCGAGCAAGGATGTCCTCGGCTCTTTTGCCGATTATATTTTTGAAAAGGACGGTAGTGGTCCTCGTCCTGTCTTTAAGAAGGACGATAGTGATTCTCGTCCTTGATATTATGTAACATCGTTTATGATGAAAATAAAATCAAACTTTATTTATGAACTGTCTGATCATATTTACAAGAAATCCCTTTTACATTTATACATAGTACTTTTTAAGGAACTTGCCATTGATGGGCATCATCGCCACTCGACCGTCCAGTTCTGTGAGTTGATAGGCTCCATTTGAGAAGACTTTACTCACGATATAAGGCCCTTCCCATTTTGCATCGAACTTGCCTTTGCTCATGTGGGTCATAGTCATGGGACGTCTGACTGTTAGAACAAGTTCTCCTTTATGAAAGGTTCTGACTTTAACTTTGCGGTTAAAAGTCTTCGAGATGCGGGCTTGATATAATTCTATGTGTTGTTGAGCCAATAGTCGCTTCTCGTCGAGCGCCTCCAGTTCTTGAAGTCAAAAAAGATTATTGTTCTCCGTAGTAAGTTCATTAGCAATGGCAATCCTCAAAGAAGGAATTTGAAGTTCCAGAGGTAGAACTGCTTCACAACCGTATACCAGAGAGAAGGGTGTACAGCCTGTAGGGTTGCGGACCGTAGTACGGTAGGCCCATAGACATTCTCCAAGCTTTTCACTCCAATTCCGTTTGTTAGTAGACACAAACTTCTTAAGGAGTTTGATAATAGTCTTGTTGAAGGCTTCAGCCAAGCCATTAACAGCAGGATTGTAAGCTGTAGAGGCGACATTATCAATCCGATGATCATCACAGAACCTGGTGAACTTTTGACTGATGAACTGAGGTCCATTGTCGTGAATGATTCGTCGAGGCACACCAAACCTGTAGATAACGTGGTGTTTGACGAAGTTGATGACGCTGCTGGTTTTGACTTCAGCCAAAGGTATAGCTTCGGCCCACTTGAAGAAATAATCAGTTATTGCTAATATAAACCGATGTCCCTTAGAAGAAGGAGGATTGATAGGACCTATAATATCTATGCCCCAAGCTTCAAAAGGCCAGGAAGCAACAGTCAGATGAAGGAATTCCGACGGTTGATGGATGAAATCTGCATGGATTTGACAGGCTCGATATTTTCTTGCATATTCGATGGCATCAGACACCATAAAGGGCTAATAGTAACCCAATCGTCGGATACGATCCTGTAGTTTAGGGTCGGGTTGATGTGCTCCGCAAACACCATCATGAGCTTCACGTAATACTTGCTTTGCTTCATCACCAGCAAGACAGCACAAAAGTAGACCGTCATAAGTCCGTCGATAGAGAGTCTTGGTGGTTTGATTGTAGTAGAATCGAAAAGATCGTCGACAAATACTCTTAGCCTCCTTAGGATCTTCAGGAAGTATGTTATGAACTACGAAGTCGATGAAAGGAGTTCTCCAATCTTTATTGATAACATTGATTTGGGCAAAATTATTGAACTCAATGTTGCGATTATTTTCAATACAGAATAACTCTCTGTTGGAAACAATGACCACTTGTTGTCTTTTGATGGGAATTGCTAAGACTGCTGCGAGATTAGCTAGAGCATCTGCCTCAATGTTACAAGCTCGTCGAACATATTCAATGAAGAAAGCCTTGAATGATATAGCCATGTAGATTGTAGCTTCATGATAGGGCACTAGATCTTGATAGCGAACTTCATAGGTTCCTCTAACCTGGTTAACAACCAACTTGGAGTCGCCATAGACTTCAAGATATTCGACGTTCAGTTGTTTAGCTAACTGAAGGCCAATGAGTAGAGCATTGTATTCTGTTACATTGTTGGAGCAGGGTTCATCTAGGGAGTAGGCTCTTTGGATAGCTGACCCGTCTGGAGAAACAAGAACAACCCCAACTCCTGCGACAATGATACCATTTGGTTCGATCCTGGATGCACCGTCAAAGAATAGACGCCAAGTAGGAAATTCTTCGGAGACTATATTTGATTCCAACGTCTCATCTGGAATTTCATCATAGAGTTTGGATGTCTCTGATATAGGATGAGCTGCTAAGAAGTCCGCTGTTTTCCATAAATAAATTCACTTTATTTATTGTGTTTCTGAGAAAATTACAACTATAGGAATCTAATCTAGAAGACGATTACTTTATCCCTTGGACGATGCGATGAAGAAAACTCGAACTTCGAAGAACTTGGACAGCAACTGGGCAATCTCTCTGTTCTCTCTGAATTGTCTGTGTACTTGATGAAGATGAAGAAACTCTCTTTTATAGAGTTCTGGATAACTGTTCTGAAGCATATGCTCAGTCAGTTACTTGACGTGTGCATAACTGCAGGGACGCGTGGCAAATTCTGATGGAGACACATTAGAGTGCGGTTGAAAGTAGTGGAATATATCTAGGAGAGATTGATGGCATAGATGCCACGTTGCATAACTTCTGAGTAAGTGGGTAACTGAGTACAGGACACGTGAGAACGTGTATTGACTGTACGTTTGAAGTCATCTTGAATGCATTTACTGTGATACGCTATCTTTATTGAAGAGGAGTCATATAAAGCTGATACGCTCACTTTATTAACAAAGAGTCGTATGGAATCCATACGCTCTCTTGATTGATAAGGAGTCGTATGGAGTCCATACGCTCACTTGATTGACAAGGAGTCGTATGAAGTACATACGCTCACTTGGTTAACAAGGAGTCGTATGGAGTACATACGCTCACTTGGTTAACAAGGAGTCGTATGGAATACATACGCTCACTTGGTTAACAAGGAGTCGTATGAAGGCCATACGCTCACTTGGTTGACAAGGAGTCGTATGAAGGCCATACGCTCACTTGGTTGGCAAGGAGTCGTAAGCATTGAGGGAGTAGACACGTGGCTATCCTCAATCTTCTCAAATATGCCATATCTTCTAATAACTGACAAATATCTCTCGAGCATCGTGTTGCAGATATGATGGCTGACAGACTGTCAGAAATGACAGTAATGATGGCTGTGCATTTATGATGGCTGATGAGCTATCCTCGTAAGAGACAAAATCAATTCTCGAAAACCTATTCGACGGCTAATCTTCATAGGGCAGCTGTCTTTTGCACGAAAGACGAAGTGTCAGATTCATCCTTTATTAAATATATGTTGTACTATCATTCAAGAAATAATAAAATATTCACTGAGCGTACGGCTTTGGCTGAGCGTATGGCCTTGAGCGTATGGCTTTGGCTGAGCGTATGGCTTTGGTTGAGTCTTATGTCAGCGTGTCATAATTTTTCACACCCTACAAGACCCCCTTCAAATTTTTCGAACTTTATAAATTTCAAAAGTTCGAAATTACTTTGAACTTTAAAGTGGGAATAAGTCTTGACACGCTAGCATGATTTCCTCAATATCAGTGCAAATCTTTAGGGATTCTATTTAAAGAACGGCCGCCGTTTCAACTTCTCTTTTCTTCTATAAATAGGTCTTTCAAAACCTAATTTATTTCTTTACTTTTGCATTTGTCTTCGAGAGAGAAAAAGCTCTAAAACTCAAACTTCTTCTTCTTCGACTCAATCTTCGTCAATGGCGCCCAAAGTTGACGCTGCTGCGAAGGGAAAAGGGAAGGCTCCTGCGGAGTCATCTCGACCTGCCGCCGCTGCCACTAAGAAGACTGCTGATGAGCGTCTTCGACGAAGTGAACGCCCATTGAAGCCCCTCTATGGTGAGGATGGAAATGATAAACAGTAACTATCCCCTATTTAGGGCTCTGGTTAGGACAAAAACGTATCCCTTTTTAGGATCAATACGTGAGAAAATACGCTTCCCTCTTTAGGGTTTAGTCGTATTCCATATTTTTCGTTTATACAAAAAATATGTTTGGAGCGTATTCTGTAAGATACGCGTATCTTTGATAGAAATGTCAAAATACGCTGATTTGAAGGAATACGCTATGTCAAGTTGTCTCACTGAGATACGCTAACTCCTTTGTTAGCGTATTTTTGATGAACATCTTGTCAACCATACGCTGATACGCTTAAGAAAAAGACCCAATCATCCTTTAAAAAGCTGAGCGTAAACTGAACTTAAAATTCATCATACGCCTAGGATAGACTAAGCGTAAAAATAATCTCTGAACTCGTCATACGCTTAGGATAGACTGAGCGTATGTTGATCTCTGAACTCGTCATACGCTTAGGATAGACTGAGCGTATGTTGATCTCTGAGCTCATCATACGCTTAGGATAGACTGAGCGTATGTTGATCTCTGAACTCGTCATACGCTTAGGATAGAATGAGCGTATATTGATCTTTGCATCTCTTTGTGTTGAAGATTTCTAACTTCTTATTCTTTTTTTTTGCAGTGGATATTCTGGCTCAAGATGCACAATTTGAAGGATGTGTAGGAAACAACTATAATAGTGACCTATCACATGTCCGTTTTCTTCAATTTGATGGGCCTTCCATAAGGATAGTTATTCTGACAAATCAGGAGAATGACACCCTGCTGAATATAATGAGTGGACTGCCTCTACAGAGTGTGGATAATGCTACCCACTCGAAGCCAGCATTTCTTTTTGGAGATGCTATTGATATAAACTCTCAGCCTGCTCTTGATAAAGTGTCATACTCATATTATAGAGATGGTGATACGAATCAGCCAATGTATCTGACTGGTTTGTCCAAAAGCATCAACATAGCTCGCTTATTCCACGCGAGTCATCAAAGGCAAATGAAGTGGGATATTACTCCATTCCGTCAAGCAAAAGCTGGATGGATAGGATACAGTCAAGGAAGATTCCGCAGTGGTACTGAACCACATGTCTCAGTTTTGCGAGGACTGCTGCCAGCTACCATTCCTCCTGAGGACTCGGCACTTCTGAGGCCAGTTAGAGTCCCAATTTTTGCAAATGAATTTGTTCAGCTAGAAAATGCTGTCTACCCAAAACAGTCTATGAGGCTTACTGGTCTGGTAAATCCGGAGAATACCAGATGGACTGTTCTTGTAAGATGGATTCTGAACAACTTTGGAAACAGTTAAAGGTGATAGGCCTATATAATGCCATTAAATGTACCGCTTATGGTTTTAGGCCAAACCCAGATTTGTTCTTGGCATTGGTGGAAAGGTATAATTACCGTACCGGCACTTTCATGACTCCAAGAGGCGAGATGGGATTCGCCCTCCATGAGATGGCATACATTTCTCAGCTGCCAACAGGAGATTTGCCATATGAAGAGTATATTCCTTTCATTGATGAAATAAATAAAATTTCTGAAGCCAACCCACTGGTTCTTCATGTTTTTGAAGAATTAATGTGCCATTATAGTATATGTAAGGCCTTTTATAAGGCACAAGGTGCAGAGGGGGGGTTCCAACTGCTATTCTTCTAAGTGGATGGCCTATTTATTCCAAGGCCGCACTGAAGAGGTTCAGAAGAAGAAGAAGACTGATCAATATGTCGGTCGCTTTAAACCCCTGAGTCAAGCTGAGATTGACAAACTAATCCAGGACACCACTCATGACGACATCATCATTGAAGAAGACGAAGATACCTACAAAGCTGGTGATAGGTTGGAGACCTATATAAAGCAAGGTGGCCGGAAATTATCTGATGAAGGTCATCTGGCCGAATTTATATCCCTCTGGCTGAGAAAATTTGTAGTACCCGGCACCTGTTCAGCAGACAGGATGCATAGAGGAGTTGTTTTTGCAGCAGTCCGTCTGACTTTCGGGTACAAGATGGATTTGCTGACAGCAATGACATGTCGTCTGAATGCTGGCTTAAGGGCATATACAGACAGGATGTTTGAATTGGCGAAGAAGAAGCTCACAACTTTTCCCCGTATAGAAATGCCCTTTACATATTTATTTGGGTGGCTGCTTCTCCATTTCGAATCTCTCATGAGTGTTGGAATGGCTAGACCAGACGATACCTTTTTGGAAAGATATCATCATACACCAAAGTGGAAGTATGACACTTTGACAGACTGTAGAACCATATTAAACCGGAGAGAATTATGGAGTTTCACTTGTGTTCCTCCACATGTTGGTTATGAAACCATGCCTGGGAAGTTGATTGATGGCATTGGTGCCAATGAATTAGATGATATTCAACATGAATGGCTGAAGAGGATCAGGCCATCTCACTTGATCTGTCGCCGTGACGATGTCACTTATCTGGAGCCGTATCTTCCGAGTAGGTTTGCTCGGCAATTTGGTTATGATCAGTTACATGTGGGAAATACAACGTCATGTTTTGGCCACCAAGGCGGATTAATCGATGGCGCCAGAGCATGGATATACTATATTGCTAAAGGTACCGGGGCTACTTTTTCCATGCCAGATTCGGTTACTTATCGGAGAGGAGCTAGAATGTTGGCGTCTTATGCCAAATTCTATGTATCGGCTAATACCTATGATAAAAAATTTAGCATCTTAGGAAAAAGCTTCATCCATGTTGATAAGAGATCAACCAAATCAGCCCTGCCAAGAGATTGTCATGACCGAGAAGATCCTATGGCTACTGATGAAGTTTATGATGAAGTTTTAGAGAATTTCTTCTCTGATGAACTTCATCAGCCATTACATGTACCTATTGGAAGTGCTGAAGAGAGTGTATCTGTCGACAGTACACCGAAAAGGAAGCGGGGCAAAGATGCTTCTGGGCCTGCTCCAAAAAGGGTTACTCGGGCAGAGGCTCGTAACCGTGGAATACGAATCAGAGATGCAGACGAAGCAGGTAGTGACTCCAAAGATGATTATCCTACTATTCCACTAACAAAAAGAATAGAAAGGAAGGTGATAGTTTCAAAGACTAAATCTGTGATTTGTCTCGATGCAGAGAGTCCCACCAATCGTGCCGAGCGATTAGCTTTAGAGAAGCAAGCTGCCTTTGCTTCTTCTGTAAAGATAGAGCCTATTGAAGAGGATATGCCTGACCCAGCTGAACCATCTATGCCTTGTGATATGGAGTCGATTCCGCCAACGGCCGATGATGCACAGGTAATTAGTCAACCCGCGGTAGAGGCCGAGAATCAGACTAAAATAGCTAATGACTTACTGATTTCGAGAGAATCAGTGAAGGAAGCTACTACTCTCAAGCCAATTGCTGAAGTATCGGAGAGCAATAAAAGTGACGAAGAGCAGGTTGACTATGAACCTTCATCTCGTTCCTTTGAAGATGAGGACATGGAGATCGAAGATGAGTCACCGACTGAAACTCATATTGATGTACTGAAGACAGCTGGTCAACATTCAGGGTTGACTCCAGAGCCGGAGAAACTTCTAGAAATAGAAGTCCATGTTTCGAGTACTTCTGGGGCGGACAGTAGTGAAATAAATCCAGTGTCGGAAAACACTCTGAATAGACTACGAGCTGGGCTAAATGATCCAAAAGAAACAGAATACGAACCAGCTTCAGGTAATATTTTATTCAGCAAAGTTTTGTCTTTTCCTTGCTCTATTGTCTTTTAATTTTGATCATGCTTCTTTGATTCCAACAGTTGTAGGAACTACAGCGGCAATGAGCTCGACTCAAGCCCCACTTGTCCAGACTGATATGGGTGAGGGGAGCTCACATTTGCCTAGTTCCCCAAAAGCACTCACTTCAACTCCCAGAATAGAGGCTCCTCCTGCTCCTTCCTTTACAGTTGCAGCGACTCCCGATTTTGAAACAGGGATAGCAAAGGTCATGGGGATGTATTCAGATATTATTTATTCATATCTGGATACATTCTCAAGGCGACTTATGAAGGATGAAACTATGCCTTTTTCGAATCTTCGAGCGGCGATTAGTTTCCCGCTTTTAGCTTTGAGACAGGCTGGTTGTGAGACCCAGTGTGTTTTCTTTGAGCATCTCCTGGATGATTTAGAAGCAACCATACATAAGTACTAGGAGATCAAAAAGGAGGATATTAAGTCTTTGACTGCAGCTGAGATTGCCCAATTGGAAAGTGAAGCTCAAGCTCAGCACACTGCTTTGAAAGAATTCCTCGCTCGGTCTTCTGAAGAGTTAATGGCGAAAGATGAAGAAATAATAACCACTCGTCAGAATATGGAGCGTCTGGAGAAAGATGAAGCATCAAAAGCTGAAGAGCTTAAGAAGTTAAAAGAGGAGTTGGCTCGTCTTCAGGAGCGAATTGCCTCCATGGAAAAGGAGCAATCGGAGATTGTTACTGCTCGTACATCTGAAGCTGAACGCTGTCAACTTTTACAGCAAGAGCGGGAATTGATGCAGGCTAATCAAATTGAAGAGACAAACCGTCGTAGCTTTATTATCGTGGATTATGACCAACGAATGGTTGGGGTTGAAGCAGCAGAGCGAATCCACAAAGCTCATGAAGAAAAGATGAATAATGTAATTGTTCGTATTCAGGAGATAATTACTCCTCCTAAATAGAACTTTTATATTTTTCATGTGTTGAATTTTTTATACCCACTTGTAATCAATATTTTGACTTTGATTGAAATGAATATCTTGACTTGATTTCATTTCTGTGGATGATATTTTTGTAGAAAATATGTTCAGAGGTAAATAATACATGACATATTTCAATAGAATAGAATATACAAATAAACTTTGTAATTCTATCAGATGATATTAAACCAAAGATAATTTTAGTTTAATACTGATTAGAGAAAATAGAATTCAGATATAAAGATATCTTTGGACTCTATTTTCCATGATCTTTGAACTCGAAAATCAAAAGACTAAATATCATTTTCATAGAATAGAAAATATGATACTGAGATAGAAAATTCAGAGGTAATATGGACGTGATTTTCTATATAAGATCTTTATTAAATCCACTGGGAATCTAATAAGACAGAATATCAAATTCTCTGGGAAGATGATACGTGGTAGAATATCAGTTTCCGCTGGGGATAACGATATCGAGATAATTTTTGTAGAGAAAAATTAACTCTGATTTTATATTCGCTGGGGAATAATAAAATATTATATATTGATGAGATTTATACATAATACTTCTTCAAGAATTTGCCATTGATAGGCATCATCGTGACTTTACCATTCATAGAGGCAAGCTGATATGCTCCATTAGAGAAGACTTTGTTTACTACGAATGGGCCTTCCATTTCGCGTCGAATTTGCCTTTGCTCATATGTGTCATGGTCATTGGACGTCTGACGGTAAGGACCAGTTCTCCTTTCTGATATGCTCTGACTTTCACTTTTCAGTTAAAAGCTTTTGAAATTCGGGCCTGATATAGCTCGATATTTTGTTGAGCATACAATCGCTTTTCATCTAAAGCTTCCAGCTCTTGAAGTCGAAGACGATCATTATTTTATGTTGTAAGTTCATTGGAGATTGCGATTCTCAGAAAAGGAATCTGGATCTCAAGGGGAAGAACAGCTTCACACCCATATACCAAAGAGAAAGGCGTACATCCGGTCGTATTACGAACTGTGGTGTGGTAGGCCCATAAACATTCACCAAGCTTCTCGCTCCAGTTGCGTTTGTTGGAAGAAACGAACTTTTTCAAGAGTTTGATGATCGTTTTATTGAAAGCTTCTGCCAATCCATTAGCTGCTGGATTATATGCTGTAGAAGCTAAATTATTGATTCGATGGTCATTGCAGAATCGAGTAAATTTCTGACTGACGAACTGCGGTCCGTTATCATGAATAATACGTCAAGGAATACCAAATCGATAAATGATATGATGTTTGACGAAGTTGATGACATTAGAAGTTTTAACTTCAGATAACGGGATTGCTTCAGCCCATTTGGAAAAGTAATCGATTATTGCTAGAATAAACCGATGTCCTTTTGATGATGGTGGGTTGATAGGACCAATGACGTCCATGCCCCAAGCCTCGAAGGGCCATGATGCCGCTGTTGGATGTAAGAACTCTGATGGTTGATGGATAAAGTCTGCATGAATTTGACAGGCTTTACATCTCCGAGCATATTGAATGGCGTCCGCCACCATCGTAGGCCAATAATAACCCATGCGTCGGATACGATCTTAAAGCTTAGGACCTGGTTGATGGGCTCCGCAAACACCATCATGTGCCTCACGGATAATCTGTTGTGCTTCCTCACCAGCGATGCATCGGAGGAGAAGACCGTCGTAAGTCCGACGATATAGTGTCTTCGTTGTTTGATTATAATAGAATCTGAGAGATCGACGCCGGATAGATGCTGCTTTGTTCGGATTGTCGGGAAGTATATCATACAACACAAAGTCTAAAAATAGACGTCTCCAGTCTTCAGTTATGGCTTCTGTTTTGTTAGAAAAGACATATTCCATAGTAGAATCGGAAGAATACGAGGACACTCTGTCAAACCTTAATCCAGTGCTAAGGTTGGATGAAAATTCATCAAGGTTGAGAGAATTTTTGTCTGGATTATAGGGAAAACCCAAAGCCAAATTATTCTCAACATAGAATAGTTCTCGGTTATGAACCACTATCACTTGCTGACGTCTGATTGGTATGGCTAACACAGCAGCAAGATTAGCCAAAGCATCGGCTTCTGTATTACAGGCTCATCGAACGTGTTCAATAAAGAAACCTTCAAAAGAGGAGGCCATAGAGAGTGCTGCTCGATGATAAGGTATCAAATCTTGATGACGGACTTCATACGTTCCTCTGATCTGATTGATGATAAGCTTGGAGTCTCCATAAACTTCTAAATATTGAATATCTAGATGTTTAGCAAGTTAAAGACCGATGAGCAATGCATTGTATTCGGCTACATTATTCGAACATGATTGATCCAGAGAATAAGCCCTCTGAATAGTTAGTCCTTTTGGAGATACGAGAACAATCCCAACTCCGACGAGAATATCGCCATTAGGACCTATTCTAGATGCTCCATCAAAGAATAGACGCCAGGTAGGAGTTTCTTCAGAAACCAGATTCGAATCCAGAACTTCATCTGGAATCTCATCATATAATTTAGAATCTTCTGGAACCGCATGAGCTGCCAGAAAATCAGCAAGAGCCTGTCCTTTAACTGACTTTTGAGGAATATAATGCATGTCGTATTGAGCTAACAAGATTCCCCAATTAGCTAGTCTGGAGTTGAGAATACCGGGTTTCTTCATCACGATCCTGATGGGATTCACTCTGGAAATGACGTGAATCGTTTGACCGATGATGTAATGTCGCGTCTTCTGAACGGCAAACATTAATGCTAGGCATTCTTTCTCGATTAGAGAATAACGCGGTTCAGCACCTGTCATTATGCGACTGAGATAATAAATAGCCTGTTCATGGCCATCTTTATTTTTCTGGACGAGTAATGCACCGAGAGAATGATCCATGGCTCGAACATATAAAAGGAATGGTATTCCCGAAACGGGAGGTACCAAAACCGGAGGGTTCATGAGATACTGTTTGATATCGTCAAATACTTTTTGACATTCTTCGTTCCAGACGAAAGATACACCTTTCTTCATAAGTTTGTTGAATGGTCTGCAGCGTCCTGATAAGTTGGAAATGAATCTCCTGATATAAGCAATTCTTCCTTGAAATCCTCGTAGCTCTTTTAAGGTGCGTGGAGGACGCATCTCTTGGATGGCTTTGATCTTCTCGGGATCCACGTGTATACCTTTAGCGGTAATGACGAAGTCGAGAAATTTGCCACTAGAGACGCCCAGGAAGAACTTAGTAGGGTTCATTTTAAGTTGATGCTGACGCATTAAATCAAAGATAGTCTTCAAATCTTGAATATGATCCTCCTTTCTTCGACTTTGACTGCAATATCATCAACATAGCATTCAACTATTTTTCGGAGATGTTCGCAG
Organism: Iris pallida; assembly: GCA_029216955.1. Taxonomy (NCBI): domain Eukaryota; kingdom Viridiplantae; phylum Streptophyta; class Magnoliopsida; order Asparagales; family Iridaceae; genus Iris; species Iris pallida. The sequence goes on from JANAVB010042420.1 coordinate 32,068,637, forward strand.
AATATAGTGCTTATTGCTCGCTGATATGTTGCTCCTGCATTTTTGAGACCAAACGGCATCACTGTATAACAGTATGTACCAATCGGCGTTCTGAAAGAAGTATGTCTCTCGTCATCTGAAAACATTTTGATTTGATTGTACCCCGAATACCCATCCATGAATGACATTCGTTCGAAACCACATGTGTTATCGATCATGACGTCGGTAATTGGAAGAGGAAACTCGTCTTTCGGACAAGCCGCATTGAGATCGCAAAAGTCTATACAGACTCAGATCTTGCCGGTCTTTTTGAGGATAGGAACAATGTTAGCCACCCATTCAGGATGTTGTTCCTCTCAAATAAATCCGGAAGCCATAAGCTTGTTGACTTCAGCTTCAATCGCATCCATAATGTCTGGACGAAATCGTCGTTGTTGTTGTTTGACTGGTTGAGCATTTGGCATGATATTAAGTTTGTGCGTTGCGATCTTCGGATCTAGTCCTGGCATATCCTCGTAGCTCCAGGCGAAGACATCGATATAATCATGAATAAGCTTGATCATGTCTTGCTTATCTGTTTTTGAAAGACTTTTGCTGATGAATATTGGTTTGGGGGACCCCTCTTCACCAACATCAATTTGGATCAATTTATCTTCAGTGGGAGGTTCTCTTTGCTCAAACCTGAATTCCCATTGGTTGTCTAATCTTTGAGCCCATTTTTCTGATTCGGGTGATGTTTCAAAATCATCCTCATCTTCATCATTTTCTTGCGAGCCATCGGCAGAAAACCATATTGATGGATAAAATAGAACGATGAAGATCGTCAATACTTATGTCAGAATCCCAAGAGAGGGAATCGGAAGACTCAGATCGTTCGTCTTCATCGGATTCTGAATCCTCATGGACTGTGTTGATAAAGGAGATAGGAGCAATGTAACCTAAACCACATTTTGTCCTTCCGTATGTTAATAGAGGAATTCGAACAGGCATTCTTCTTCCTTTTCCATTATTGAGGCTAGTTCTGAAGTCATAGCCCATATTCTTGATAATATTTTTGGACTGCTGACTGTAACGACGTAGTTGTAACCTTCCAGTATCGTCGTTTTTGTCATCTTCTTCTAGGTTAAGAGGATTCTGGGGTCCTTTATAGAAGAATATTGGATTTTCTCCCAACTTTCTAATAGGGACTATGAAGTATGATTTTTGTATAGACTATAATGATACTTCTGTGTGAAGAGTTTGAACAACTCCTATAGTTAGTGGCTCTAAGCTATCTAGCAATTGTAAATAACTTTGTACATGATTACAGACATCAATATACTGTAAAAGAGATGCTTCATTAATATCAGATGCTGTATTTACAAAAGAAGGCTGAGCCTTATCAGACTTAGTCAAATTAATGACAAAAGGGGAAGAAGAGGAGTGATCAGAAGTTTTGTTTCGATTAAGATCGATAACAAAAGGCTCAGAAGAGGCGAGCTCCCTTGAAGAAGATCGTGGATAAGTAGTACGTCCACTGACCGGAATGACTAGAGTATCTGATTTAGCCTTAGAAGATGGAGAGGGAGTGGTGCGTCCACTGATAGGAATTATCAGCAAACTTTGTGGAGCTTGGGAAGACAATGCAGTAGTACGTCCACTGACAGGAATTATCAGTGAACCTTCTTCAGATGGTTTAAGAGACTACGGATGAGTGATACGCCCTTTTACAGGAATGACAAAGGTGTCGACTTTTGATGTCTCATCGTCGTTATCTATAGCTTGCAAGACTTTGGAGTATTCATCTTTGTACATGCGAGCGTCATTGAAGTAAGCTTCGACTCCTCTGAATGGATAAAGATCTGCAACTTCCTTTTTAACCTCTCCATTATCATCAACATATTTGAAGCATTGATGAAGAGTTGAAGGAACAATATTATGTTCATGCAAGAATGGTCTCCCCAATAGAGCATTATATGAGCAACCATGATTGTCGATGATGTAGAAAGTAACCTTAGTGCGAAGATTGCCTATTTGAAATTTGAGGCGAATCTTACCCAAAGGCTTACTTTTTCCTTGATTGAATCCCAGGATGGTAGTGATAGTACTGGAAAGACTATGTACGGGTATTTTTAGTGCATCTAGCATAGTCTTTGGCATAATACTGAGAGCGGATCCTGGATCAATCAGTAGACGATTAACCTTCATAGAATCGATATATCCTGTATAATATAAAGGACGGTCATGTCGATTATCCTCTAGCAGCATATCGTCCTGCGTAAAGGTAATGTTTGGAATTAATTCCAATACATTATGGCAATGAAGACGAGAGACTGGTTCTGTTTTCGGCTTCTTGAGGAAAGTCAAGCAGGTTTCTGCTTGCAACAGCGCTTCACTCAGAATTTCTCGAGTCTCTTTAGAGAGGCATAAGAGCTCGAAGATTGACAATTTAGCTGGTGTATTGGCTAGTTGAGCCAATATATCAAAATTATAAGGCCTTTCAAGTCCTGTAGGAGATGACTTCTTCAATGGTTTGTCGAAGCGGACTTGTTGTTTGCCTTTGTCAGCTGCTGTTGGTTTAGAAGGAACCGTCTCAACAGAAACATTTGAAGGTCCTTCGTTAGAGATTGGAGTTGTAACCGGAGGGACATCAGGAGTTTCTTCAGCAATTTTAGCATAATTTTTCAGATATATTTTTCCTGACCGAGTTCCAGCAAGAACTTCGCCTTCAGGTTCAGGCTCAGTGTCTATCGAAACCATGTTGCAATTCTTTATCTTGCTCTTGGTTCTTTTGTGCTTGATGAGAGTTTCATTCCAGAAACCAAGGCCAACACGAGATTGATTATGTCTCATAGTGATGGCTAAAGGTGCTTGGAGTCCTTTACATGAGTTTAAACCAGGAGCAGTAGCTAGATCATAACCCATCTTCGCCATTAATTCACGAGATTGTGAACTATATAGATGGAATGCAGGCTTATATCTATCTTCAAATTGAGGTACAGTTTTTACTTCCGTAGAAGGTGAATTTCCTGCCAAGATGAAAGTAGAGGTTAGAGAAAGATTGGGTGTAATACTAGAAGTCACATTGCATGACTTAGTCTTCCCAGGCTTCTTTTTAGACAAAGGTGTCCTCCGAGGAGAAAAGGAAGACGTTTCGAACTCCTTCATTAAATTCGGGTGAATCCACATGATCTCTCCCTTTTTAGTTGTGACAGGAACAAGTCCTTCATTCTGTGCTGGTGGGATGTTCACAACTTCAAGAGTTGCTTTGGGGATAGGAACAATCCCACTTTCCACCATTAACGGAGGGAAATTACCAAATTGCATTGAAGTCACATTTGCTGTGACTGTCTTGTCTTTAGGTGTCAGTGTCACAGCTCCTGATTTAATTATTTTCTGGATCTTTCCTTTTAATACATAGCAAGACCGGATTGTATGACCCAGCATTCTATGATATGGACAGTATTTTGGATGATCCGTCTTATTGGCTTCATCAGGCTTTTTGATTTCTGGCAATTGTATCTTGTTACCTTTGAGCAAGCATTCAAAGATACCCTGAACATCGTCATCGTCGAAAGAATACTCTTTCTTCGGCCGAGGAGGTCTCTGTTGTTGATTTGTTGGAGCTGGGGTAGCTTGAGCAGACATTACCTCTTGATTTTTGCTTTGGAGATTGACTTCGAGAGTCTCTTTTCCTTTGCGAGTGTTGGGTCGAGCACTATTACCAGTACTCTGATTTGATTCCTTGGGAGTCATTTGTACCCCCAGGCCTTTGAAGGTCTCAGCACTGACTTCGGCGGCTTTGGCACTGACGATAAAAGAAGGCCAATCTTGGAATTGAGTGGACCCTGTCCACATACTGATGATTGGTAAGAGATTTGACTTGCAAGTGTCGATAGTAACAGCATCAGGAGTTCTGAGAGGCATTTTGAGGGCTTCTCTTCTGAATCTTTCAATGAAGCTCTCCGTGCTTTCATTATTGTTCTGTTTAATTCTTATGAGGGCTGACATGGTCATATCGTTGACGCCTTCATAGAATCGTTCTAGAAATATCTGTTTGAATCCAGCAAATGAAGTAATACACCCATCAGGGAGACTTCGATACCATTCATAAGCGGTTCCTTCAAGACAACCGATGAATACCCGAGTGAGGAGGGCATCGTTTGGTTGCAACTGATCAGTCATTACTTTAAAATGATTAATGAACTGACTTGGAGAGGTAGTCCCATCAAAGAAAGAGATGGTTGGAGGTTTGTATTTTGGGGGATACGATACCTCCTTCCATTGTATGGGATAAGGTTGCTTGATACCATATCTTTGTAAGCCATCTTTTTGTTTGAATGCTTCGAACTGAGACCGAAGATTTTTTAACTCTTCAGTGACAGCTCCGGAAGATTGCGGTGTTGTTACTTGTTGAGTATAATTGGGAGGAGGGACTGCAGCATATGTATCACCTCCAGCTCCGGACTGACTTGGAGTGGGTTGTACAGGAACATTAGATTGTACCCCCGGAATAGTAGAGGGTTCCGGGTTTGGGGCAACAGGAGTATTTAATACCACTGGAGGTACTGTTGTTTGAACTTGCTGAGTTCGTTGTTGAGCTTGCATAAGAGTATGCATAGCAGTCAATGTATCTGCCATAGCTCGCAACTGTTGTTCCAAGGAAGAAATCGTCTGTTCATGAGCTTCAGTGCTAGTCGAAGGCTCTTGATTACCATCTACCATATAAGCGGTAATTGTTCGAGGAATAGACGACGAAACAGTCTGTTCTGAATCATCGCTGTGAGAATCAGTCTCTTTTCTGGGGCTATTTACAGGAGTCAATAACAGGAAGTTGGACTCTCCAAGGAAATCCTCTGTGATCTCCGGATTATCACTTGGATGAGAAGAAGAAGAGACCCTGGTCGAGGCTTCGGTCCTTGATCGGGTGCCGAGGTAAACACCATCTTCAGAATCTGACATAGCATCAGATCGTATTCTACCCCCAATGTTTCTGGAGGTCATGTTGACAGAAGCATAAAGAGGTTCGTCTTCGTCCAGTATTGGTTCATGTTGAATCCGTTCGAAAACAGATCGTCTTTTTGGTGAACAGCAACACGGAATCACAACTCGAGGTTGGAAGTTACAACCATGCTTTTCATGGAAAATATGAGCAATGTCATAGCCAGATGGAGTGTTGATTCTCCGTTTGTTTTGCAAATATTCTCGGAGATCTGTAGGAACAGATTGGGAAGTACTTGAAGATAGTTTCTGTGTAGAAACTTGTCTTTTATTCTTCTGTCTTCTCGGTTCTTGAGTGTATAAAGACCGATTAATTTGAGCGATATAGTTCTTGGCATATTCTACATCAGGGTCTAGTATACTTGTCTCAGTTTGATAAGGCTTCTTTATACCGGAAGTGGAACCGAGATGATTCCGGTTAAGCTTGTTACGAAGATCCGTAGGAGATATGACTTTAGTATCAGTCTTGGATACTTGTAATTTGCCTTTCTTAGATCGAGAAATTTTGAGAGAAGGAAGATGGACATTATTCCGACTGGGAGTCGGTAATAATCTATCTTTAGAGGAAGTAGCCAAAAGGCGTTTTCCTTTGTTTGATCTAGTAAAAGTACTAGTCAAATTAACTCCAGGGGTAAAGACCTTAGGAGTAGAGGAGTTGACTAAAGAGTCTTTCCCCTTGGTTGGCACAAGATGTGCAAGTTGTGGGGGAATCATTTGTATGTTCTGTGGAAGAGAACCCCCAGCCTGATCGTGAGAAACAGTCAAAGGACTGTATTGGTTGGCATACGCTGACTTCAGTTTGGAATTCTGGTTATGCGCTGCCTTTTTACTAGCATATGCTGGCTTTGGTTTAGCGTACGCTGCCTGTTGTTGGCTTTTGTTATACGCTGGCTTTGCCGTACGCTGCCCTTTGATTGCCATACGCACAGAGTCATTAATGGCTAAAGAGCCGACTGCTGTCGTAAGGGTAGAAGGAGAAGAGACTTTGACGTGTCCAGAGATGGTTTTCCTTGGACACGCTGACTTGGTTAAAGAACCCACTTTGTCAGCGTGACTAGGAGAAGCCACTGTTGCCGTGTTCAGAGAAGCCGAGGCGTGCTTCGTTGAAGTTGGAGACGTGTTCTTGTCAGCGTGAGTGACAGAAGCGTCTCGGGCCGTCGAAGAAGACTTAGGGACATAGACAGAGTGTCCCTTCTTCTTGGCAGCAGGAAGAGCGGAGGAAGCAATTCGGCCCTCCTTCGCTTTGAGCATTTCTTCGTAAGCAGATTGGTCGAATTGTACGACCATCACTTTCTTCGATGAGCCGATCGACGAAGTATCGCATTGAGTTGTTGCTATCTCGTTGGAGGAGACAGCTTTCCCCAGCAGAGTCGCCAATTTGTTTTCCATAAATAAATTCACTTTATTTATTGTGTTTCTGAGAAAATTATAACTATAGGAATCTAATCTAGAAGACGATTACTTTATCCCTTGGACGATGCGATAAAGAAAACTCGAACTTCGAAGAACTTGGACAGCAACTGGGCAATCTCTCTGTTCTCTCTGAATTGTCTGTGTACTTGATGAAGATGAAGAAACTCTCTTTTATAGAGTTCTGGATAACTGTTCTGAAGCATACGCTCAGTCAGTTACTTGACGTGTGCATAACTGCAGGGACGCGTGGCGAATTCTGATGGAGACACATTAGAGTGCGGTTGAAAGTAGTGGAATATATCTAGGAGAGATTGATGGCATGGATGCCACGTTGCATAACTTCTGAGTAAGTGGGTAACTGAGTACAGGACACGTGAGAACGTGTATTGACTGTTGAAGTCATCTTGAATGCATTTACTGTGATACGCTGTCTTTGTTGAAGAGGAGTCATATAAAGCTGATACGCTCACTTTATTAACAAAGAGTCGTATGGAATCCATACGCTCTCTTGATTGATAAGGAGTCGTATGGAGTCCATACGCTCACTTGGTTGACAAGGAGTCGTATGGAGTACATACGCTCACTTGGTTAACAAGGAGTCGTATGGAATACATACGCTCACTTGGTTAACAAGGAGTCGTATGAAGGCCATACGCTCACTTGGTTGACAAGGAGTCGTATGAAGGCCATACGCTCACTTGGTTGGCAAGGAGTCGTAAGCATTGAGGGAGTAGACACGTGGCTGTCCTCAATCTTCTCAAATACGCCATATTTTCTAATAACTGACAAATATCTCTCGAGCGTCGTGTTACAGATATGATGGCTGACAGACTGTCAGAAATGATAGTAATGATGGCTGTGCATTTATGATGGCTGATGAGCTGTCCTCGTAAGAGACAAAATCAATTCTCGAAAACCCATACGACGGCTAATCTTCATAGGGCAGCTGTCTTTTGTACGAAAGACGAAGTGTCAGATTCATCCTCCATTAAATATATGCTGTGCTGTCATTCAAGAAATAATAAAATATTCACTGAGCGTACGGCTTTGGCTGAGCGTATGGCCTTGAGCGTATGGCTTTGGCTGAGAGTATGGCCTTGAGCGTATGGCTTTGGTTGAGTCTTATGTCAGCGTGTCATAATTTTTCACACCCTACATTCGCCAGCGCTTGACCCTTGACAGACTTTTGTGGAACATATACCATGTCGTACTGGGCTAGCAGAATGGCCCATGTAGCTAACCGAGAATTGAGTGTGCTGGGTTTCTTCATTAGTACTCGAAGAGGATTGACTCGAAAAATGACATGAATGGTTTGTCCAATGATGTAATGCCTTGTCTTTTGCACAGCAAACATAAGAGCTAAGCATTCTTTCTCGACCGGACTATAACAGTGTTCGGCACCAATCATAGTATGACTGAGATAATAAATAGCTTGTTCATGGCCTTCTTTGTTCTTCTGGACAAGTAAAGAACCCAATGAATGATCCATAGCACGGACATACATCAAAAATGGAATACCAGAGATTGGTGGCACCAAGACTAGTGGGTTCATCAGATACCGCTTTATATCATCGAATGCTTGTTGACATTCTTCGGTCCAAACGAATGATACACCCTTCTTCATTAGCTGAGTAAACGGTCTGCAGCACCCAGACAGGTTTGAAATGAACCTCCTGATGTACGCAAGTCGACCTTGGAATCCTCGTAGCTCTTTTAAGTTGCGTGGAGGACGCATCTCTTGAATGGCTTTGATCTTCTCGGGATCCACGTGTATACCTTAGAGGTAATGACGAAGCCGAAAAATTTACCACTAGAGACACCCAAGAATGACTTGGTGGGATTCATTTTTAACTGATGTTGACGCATTAGATTGAAGATAGTTCTTAAATCTTGGATGTGATCTTCCTTTAGACGACTCTTGACAGCAATATCGTCCACATAGCATTTGACAGTCTTACGAAGATGATCTCGAAAGATGGTACTCATAGCTCGTTGGTAAGTTGCGCCAGCATTTTTGGGACCAAATGGCATCACGGTATAGCAGTAGACTCCGCGAGGAGTGCGAAAAGAAGTGTGTTTTTCATCTTCAGGATCCATTCGAATCTGATTGTATCCAGAGAATCCATCCATGAAGGATATCCTTTCAAACCCACAAGTATTGTCGATCATGACATCTGTGATAGGGAGAGGAAACTCATCCTTTGGACAAGCTTCATTAAGATCCCGAAAGTCAATACAAACTCGAACTTTGCCAGTTTTTTCAAGACTGGGACAACGTTGGCTACCCAATCTGGATGTTGTTCTTCTCGAATAAAGCCACAAGCTATAAGCTTTTTGACTTCATCATCAATTGTGTCCATCATTTCTGGCTTGAATCGCCTTTGCTGTTGTTTGATCGGCTTTACATTAGGTAAAATATTCAGTTTATGAGTAGCAACTTTAGGATCTAAACCTGGCATGTCTTCATAATGCCAAGCAAAGACATTAATGTATTCTCGAATAAGAAGAATTAATTCTTGCTTATCCGCCTCTGGAAGGTTCTTGCTGATGAATATTGGCCGAGGCGACCCGCTCTCTCCTACATCAATTTGAACCAATTGATCTTTGGTAGGAGGTTCTCGTTGTTTAAATCAGAGTTCACATTGGGTATCCAATCGTTGAGCCCAAGGATCTGTTTCAGGATTTTCTTCTATGTCTTCATCATAGCCTTCTGGGAGTTCAGCGGAGACCATGTTAGAAGATACGATCAATCGATAAACTTGACCGATGTTGGTGTCAGAATCCTATGATCTAGAATCAGAAGAGTTGGAGTGCTCTTCACTATCGGATTCAGAGATTTCTGGAGATAAGACCTGAGGTGAAGCATATCCGAGACCTCTTTTCATCCTGCTGTAGTACATCTCTGATTTTCCTTTCGGAACAGCCGTATGGATAGGAGTTCGTTTACCCTTACCATAGTTGAGTCCATTCTTGAAGTCATAACCCATCTTTCGGATGATGTCTTTTGATTGTTGGCTATAACGACGTAGTTGGAGACGTCCTGTATCATTACTTTTGCTATCATCTGTATAGCTGAATTTCTGTTCTGGTCCTTTACTAAAAAGTATTGGACATTCGCCTCTCTTTCGAGAGGGCACAACAAAACATGAATCATCTGGATGTTCAATCAAGACCTCTGTCTGAAGGGATTGTACAACTCCTATATAAATGACTGAAAGCTATCTAGCATATCCAAATAGCATTTAGCATGATAAATGACATCAGTATACTGGAAAGTAGATACTTTTTCATTGATTTGTACATCCATATTTACAACAGGACCTTTAGCCTTAGCAGGCTTGGTCAGATCGATTACAAGAGGGGGAGAAGAAGAACGTGGAGGAGGCTTGCTACGACGAAGGTCAATAACAAGCGGCTCAGAAGAGGTGAGCTGCCTTTTATCCTTGTTACGACGTAGGTCGATAACAACTGGCTCAGAAGAGGTGAGCTCCCTTTGATCTTGACCACCATCAGTTGATTGCTTCCGGACTGGCAAGTGAATAGCCAGTGGTTTGGAGGACTGAGGATGAGAAATACGCCCTTTGACAGGTATGATGAGGGTGTCATTGGGCACTGCTTCTTGGTCTTCTTCAGTGTCCAAAGCCAGCACTACCTTCATGAACTCATCTTTATACATGCGAGCATCGTTACAATATGCTTTGACACCTTTAAACGGGTAGAGATCCGCAACCTCTTTTTGAACCTCTCCATTGTCATCAACGTACTTGAAACATTGATGGAGAGTTGAAGGAACATGTTGTGTTCATGAAGGAATGGTCTCCCCAAAAGAGCATTATAAGAGCAACCATGGTTGTCTATAATATAGAAGGTCACCTTTGTGCGGAGATTGCATATTTGGAGTTTTAGGCGAATCTTGCCCAGAGGCTCACTTTTTTCCTGGTTGAACCCCAGGATGGTGGTGATCGTGCCAGAAAGACTATGCACTGGGATCTTCAGTGCATCTAGCATTGTCTTTGGCATGATGCTGAGTGCTGACCCAGGATCTGTCACGCCCCGACCCGGAATCACCCGAATCATCGTCCTCGCAGGGGGCGTGATGCCGCACGAGCCTGGAGTTGCGCTCGTGCAAGGCAAGATGACAAGTTCTCAAATGGTTATCTTTTGATTCGATATTAACAACGATAGGAAAACAGAGTATACGAAACAATTCTCTTTATTGATATCCGAAACTGAGATTACAATGGCTTCCGATAGCCTAACAATATATGCCAGATTGGCTACAACACTCAGGTTCTCTCTTGCCCACAAAGGATTTTACCGTTCCATACATCATGCCTTCTATATCTCGGCCGCATCAATCCAGCTGCGTAGTCCGAGCGTCAATGCGATAGCACGCTTCAATGCGCTTCGGCATTCCAAGCCTTAACACGTTCAAGCAACGCTTCACCGCGAGCAATCCATTCCCTGCACCCTGCATGAAGCTGGTGGGGGATCAGTACGTTCGTCCTCGCATGTACTGAAGCAAAGATCATCTTTCGAAACCGATATTTTAATATTTATGTTAAATCATACAACTTAGCTTATGATCTTGCTATGCTCTCCTTAGGGTCAATTTCATGGCATCTTCGAAAGCGTAAAACATGTTATCATAGCAGCATGTTATCGAATTGAATAGGCAAACAAACAAGCAATCTCGTGTTTGATTCGTGGTGCGACTTACCAAGTCGACGCACTCGCCCTTGCACCGACGCAAGGTGAATACGCCGTAATCCTTCCCTGTCATGTTATTGTGCATCTCTAAGCAGGATCTCTATGCGGGACGCATATGCGCCTACACTTTCAATCCATCGTTCCTTAACTATATGAGGGCCGTTGGCGTATCCGCGCCGGAATGGACTAAAGGAGTTCCTTTCTTTTCTCTCCTTCTTTTCTCTTTATTTGGTTGGGCTGCTCGGCGTTTCACGGGTTGGGTCACCTCCCAAACAACCGAAACGTCCCCGATGCATACCATCATTTGCGGCTTTTCCCATCTTGTTTAAGGATGTGCGCCTACAAAGATTATCCATCCCTCCGCGGCCAAATCGGTTCCGGAGACCTCCGGCATTTAACCGTTTGGGGGGATACTCGTGCACGAGTTATTATCACATTAATCTCGAGCCTATTCCAATCAACCATGCAATGCTCTATCATTCAACAGTTAAATTCAAACAACCAAACATAGTCTTGAGTCCGAGACTCAGACTTATCGTCTCGCATATCTTTCATTTAACTTTCTATGTTCTTTCGTTTCGTACTTCGTTTCGATGATTCAATGGCATCGTGCCTCAAATCAATGCTCGTCAACCGAACGACCCGAAGGTCTCGAACACCTTTCGAGGCAACATGTCATATCCGACAGTTCTGCCACATTCATACCGCAACTGTATTCTCTCGCAACGAAGCCATCTTTTATTATCTCGTGCACGTAGGCACGTTTCGACCGTACTTCCAATGTTCTACAACTTAGCATTCAATGTTCGGGACTTGCGCGCTAGGGCGCTCGCCTATTGTCTTTCAATGTTCTAGCCGTCTAACTCGTGCAGCAAAGGCACGGTATGGTTCGTGTACTAAGGCACTCGCCGATTACAGTTATCCCATGTTCTTACGGCTTGTGCACCGAGGCGCTCGCCTTAGCGATATCCAATGTCCCATAGCAACTCGTGCATATTGATGCACGTTTCATTTTAATTGTTCTAACTTAGTGTTTGACTCACACTACGATTTTATCTCCAATCGGCCATGCCCGTGGCGTCGATAGGTTAACTTAGCATACAATGATATATTTGACTTATCGAATAAAGGAGTAAAAAGAAGTCAATCCTCCCACCTTGAGTCGATATGCCTCCGTTGTTTCGCCGAGCCGATGCGGCTCGATTCCCTAACTTTGTTGCACGGCCACTCTCCTGACTTAGCCATTCGAGCACTTCGTGCTTCATTGAGTTATACGTCCGATTTGCCTTAGCGTGCCCAAGTCTCGGCCCATCGTAAGGCGACGATTTGATTTAGCGGACCCCTTACTAAATATTGCAAAAGATCGACCTCTAATATTTTCCCGTCAAAGTATAACCTGCACACGAAACCAACTAAAATTAATACTTCAACGATTCGGACTTGCGCCTTGGTCGATTCGATTTCTTAGAATCTTCGAGTCGATTCAACGCGCTCATCCTTCCGAGGCAATGCGGCGCTACGCATCGATTCACTCGATGCATATCTTCGGGACAAGGCAACTCTTTGCATCGACTTAGTTCGATGCATTACTCGGGTCGACATAACTCATCGCATCGACATAGCTCGATGCGTTGCTCGGGACAACTTAACTCTCGTATCATTTTGCACTGATACATTTCCTTGCGTCAACGTGACTGGTTGAGTCAATGCTTCAGCGTAATGCGCCGTACGGAGCGGGACATTACAGAATATACCACTCAAAACAAGGTTCATCCTCGAACCAATACCAACACTCCGACTAAGTGTTTCATAGATCGTTTCACGATCTCGTCCCACCAGTGTTGTTCAGTTTCACACTATCTCGCAAGCTTTTCACTAACATTTCAAGTCTTCCCTGCAGCTCAATTTGAATTTTGTATACAACTCGATTTGGATTCATACCTATATTCAAGGCATCCCGAAGATATATGTATTTTGACCAATTCCAGTGGTAGCAAATTGGAACAAAGCTGACAGGTAAATTTCAATCCTATGCTTGCCGTCTCGTACTCTCGATCGGACTTATCCATAGTACTTGTTCTCGCAATTTCATTGCATAACGCTACGCGATTCAAAATCGTCTTTCTCATTTCGTATGTTTTATGTGGACTACCCATTCTACGCTTTACGTCAAGCCGTCGCGCATCCAATCACAACGAGTCTCCGCAACGCCTTGCGTTCGAAGTCGCTACCCAACTATCTTCGAAGTCTGGCTATGCACTTATCTCGATACATTTTTCTTTGTTGACTTGCAAATGCATCAACATTCAGGGCTGCGCCCGCTAAGTTACTTACATACTCCCCGTGCTTAGATTTTCCCGACGCAAGTTTAAATTGACATTGCACAAAGGCCACAATCTATCCGACATGAAAGTTTACCGTAAGGCGACAGTGCTCAAGGCAACGATCGCCTTAGCACGAAGGTCTTTACGACGCGTCTTACATTCAATTTTCTAACGAGTAGGAATTCGATAGCCAAATTCCCAACTTATCCATCTCGCAACATCGAATGTAAATTTCGATTCACGTAAGCTCAATTGCAAGGTGAATCCGAATCTAACGACATGACTCGTAAGTCATTCCCTTATCGTTCCCTCTCGTGTATAGCACGTTTCTCGCAATCGCCTATCCGAATCACCAAGTCCGTTGGTGAATTTCAAGTTCTATCGTCGACCAACATAACCATTCAAGCATTCATCCTGACGAATACTCAAAATCCATCTATATCATTCTCAATCGAAAGTTGTTCCAACAATTCTCGATCGCCTAGACTTACCGTCAACATGCACCGTGTTATATTTGTTATCGGTGCAATCTCATATGCGATATCGCATGGGTCATCTTACGGTCTGCAGCATTCAATTTGATTTGGCGGTCAAGTCTTCTAGGGTCAGCTGCCCCGAAGCTACGCTCGATAATTGTGGATCATCACCGAAGGACAGTTTAATACGAACCATGCTATATCTTATTTCGGAGCCAAATCACGTTCCGCCAATTCTATGCGACTACCCAATTTCGGACAAACCATTTCTATCGGTGCAACTGATGCGCAACTATCCTCCGAGTCAAGTCATGCGCTGCCGTCGATGATTCCGCAATTTATGAAACATCTACTCGCATCAAGTTCGAGTCTATCTTATTCACGGGTCGACACACGAGATGCTATACGCATCGAGCAATCGTCGATGACTTATAGTCTCGTCTTGATTAATCACAAAATTTACGATCAACCAAATTCGTTCATTCTCGTATCGTTGCTTACAAAATTTTGATAGCGCAAGGCGCACTCCATTTTGTATTCTCACATCGTGCTTACATTTTCTTGCGTATCGATCTTGATAGTTCATATCAATTTCGATAGCAATTAGGTCGACTTCGAATCCGTTTCAACGTCGAGTTAACTCGCATCGCATATGCCCAAGTTCGCCAAAAACTTTTCTATACGCATCAACTTGTTTTCCGATTTGACGTATCCCGCTATACTTTGATCGCGTAACCGAGTTACCAATTATCCAACATCGTGCCCTCGAGTTATACGATCACGCCCTCTAAGTTTCGTGTGTTTTCAGTCGTACTCAAATGAGTGTCGCCGTAACTTAACCAACTATTTCTTGGGCACGATTTCTCACGTCAACCAACTTTCTTACCGAAGTCGCACATCGTGCGATTCAATTTTAATGTTTGCATCGCCTAACATTTCTATCGAGATCGCAAGTTGTACGATTTGATTCGTCTCGCCCAACGTTTCTACCGAGATCGTAAGTCGTACGACTCGTTTGTAATCTCGAGTATTCCTTTCCCGTCGATCCAATTATTGCGTCAAGGCCTAATCGTTTTGCTAGTCTCGGTCGTCCGACCGACTTATCATTCTCGTCCGACGTATCGTTCATTGATACGAGTCTCGCCTTATCGTCCCAACCGAATTTCGAAGAACACTTGCAACAACATACCGTCATACAAATCTTCAATCGAGTCTCGGTACTCCTCCATCCGTTACGGACAAACTTTCCGCAATTCTCACAAAGCATCGATGCAATTTATCGCACAAGTGCTATACCATATACCACTCGGAATCGAGTCATTCATCGCCTACGTGGTATGGCATATACCACTCGGAACTCAAGTCATTTCTCTCGCATTATACTTAGTATAGGCCAACGTTCTCTTCCGACTCACGATTTCCGTAGTGATCGTGCTTGATCACAACCGTAACTTTGATTTTATCAAAATTCGATACAACTCGGTCAATGTTCTCGCTTGCCAACATAAGTTTGGTGTGCAACCGAACGATTCGTTCTATTGATTTACGATTTCAATTCTTTCCTTACGTTGCATCTCGTGCAACAATTTATTTGATATGCGTTGCACCCCGTGCAACAAATTTTACTTTCGATACACGTTGCACATCGTGCTACGATTTATTTCCGACACTTTTATTCCACTTTATACAACGATTCAATTCCAATTTCCTTTGTACTTCGTGCAACAATTAATTTGATATGCGTTGCACCACGTGCAATGATTTTTACTTTCAATACGCGTTGCACATCGTGCAATGATTATTTCCAATATTTACCGCACCTCGTGCAACGAATTACTCTCGACTTTCCAAGTCAATGCACAATCCGTTTAACACCTTCGGTATTGGCTTATCACTTCTCACTTTCATTTTAACGCATATTCACCATTACTCGTTGCACTTCGTGCATCATTTTATTTCTCATTCAATATGTTACATTGCGACAACATCTCAAATCGTATTTCACAATTTGTTGCGCTTGCAGCAACTAACAATTTTACGACTCGTTTGCATTCAATGCAATATACCCCTCGCGACTTTCTTAGCAAACATCGTGTAATTTCCAAAACACATGCGGCAAAATTACACGATTTGTATTAGACTTATTGTATGGAACATCCAGTGCGGCATCGAGTAGAGTCAAGAGTGATATCAAGTGGTGGTGGGCAACTTTTCGAATTGTAATGAAGCGAGCGTCCAGAAGAAATTGAGCCTAGAGCTCTGATACCAATTTGTCATGCCCCGACCCGAAATCACCCGAATCATCGTCCTCGTAGGGGGCGTGATGCCGCACGAGCCTGGAGTTGCGCTCGTGCAAGGCAAGATGACAAGTTCTCAAATGGTTATCTTTTGATTCGATATTAACAACGATAGGAAAACAGAGTATACGAAACAATTCTCTTTATTGATATCCGAAACTGAGATTACAATAGCTTCCGATAGCCTAACAATATATGCCAGATTGGCTACAACACTCAGGTTCTCTCTTGCCCACAAAGGATTTCACCGTTCCATACATCATGCCTTCTATATCTCGGCCGCATCAATCCAGCTGCGTAGTCCGAGCGTCAATGCGATAGCACGCTTCAATGCGCTTCGGTATTCCAAGCCTTAACACGTTCAAGCAACGCTTCGTCGCGAGCAATCCATTCCCTGCACCCTGCATGAAGCTGGTGGGGGATCAGTACGTTCGTCCTCGCATGTACTGAAGCAAAGATCGTCTTTCGAAACCGATATTTTAATATTTATGTTGAATCATGCAACTTAGCTTATGATCTTGCTATGTTCTCCTTAGGGTCAATTTCATGGCATCTTTGAAAGCGTAAAACATGTTATCATAGCAGCATGTTATCGAATTGAATAGGCAAACAAACAAGCAATCTCGTGTTTGATTCGTGGCGCGACTTACCAAGTCGACGCACTCGCCCTTGCACTGACGCAAGGTGAATACGCCGTAATCCTTCCCTGTCATGTTATTGTGCATCTCTAAGCAGGATCTCTATGCGGGACGCATATGCGCCTACACTTTCAATCCATCGTTCCTTAACTATATGAGGGCCGTTGGCGTATCCGCGCCGGAATGGACTAAAGGAGTTCCTTTCTTTTCTCTCCTTCTTTTCTCTTTATTTGGTTGGGCTGCTCGACGTTTCACGGGTTGGGTCACCTCCCAAACAACCGAAATGTCCCCGATGCATACCATCATTTGTGGCTTTTCCCATCTTGTTTAAGGATGTGCGCCTACAAAGATTATCCATCCCTCCGCGGCCAAATCGGTTCCGGGGACCTCCGGCATTTAACCGTTTGGGGGGATACTCGTGCACGAGTTATTATCATATTAATCTCGAGCCCATTCCAATCGACCATGCAACGCCCTATCATTCAACAGTTAAATTCAAACAACCAAACATAGTCTTGAGTCCGAGACTCAGACTTATCGTCTCGCATATCTTTTATTTAACTTTTTATGTTCTTTCGTTTCGTACTTCGTTTCGATGATTCAATGGCATCGTGCCTCAACTCAATGCTCGTCAACCGAACGACCCGAAGGTCTCGAACACCTTTTGAGGCAACATGTCATATCCGACAGTTCCGCCACATTTATACCGCAACTGTATTCTCTCGCAACGAAGCCATCTTTTATTATCTCGTGCACGTAGGCACGTTTCGACCGTACTTCCAATGTTCTACAACTTAGCATTCAATGTTCGGGGCTTGCGCGCTAGGGCGCTCGCCTATTGTCTTTCAATGTTCTAGCCGTCTAACTCATGCAGCAAAGGCACGGTATGGTTCGTGCACTAAGGCACTCGCCGATTACAGTTATCCCATGTTCTTATGGCTTGCGCACCGAGGCTCTCGCCTTAGCGATATCTAATGTCCCATAGCGACTCGTGCATATTGATGCACGTTTCATTTCAATTGTTCTAACTTAGTGTTCGACTCACACTACGATTTCATCTCCAATCGGCCATGCCCGTGGCGTCGATAGGTTAACTTAGCATACAATGATATATTTGACTTATCGAATGAAGGAGTAAAAAGAAGTCAATCCTCCCACCTTGAGTCGATATGCCTTCGTTGTTTCGCCGAGCCGATGCGGCTCGATTCCCTAACTTTGTTGTACGGCCACTCTCCTGACTTAGCCATTCGAGCACTTCGTGCTTCATTGAGTTATATGTCCGATTTGCCTTAGCGTGCCCAAGTCTCGGCCCGTCGCAAGGCGACGATTTGATTTCTCGGACCCCTTACTAAATATTGCAAAAGATCGACCTCTAATATTTTCTCGTCAAAGTATAACCTGCACACGAAACCAACTAAAACCAATACTTCAATGATTCGGACTTGCGCCTTGGTCGATTCGATTTCTTAGAATCTTCAAGTCGATTCAACGTGCTCATCCTTCCGAGGCAATGCGACGCTACGCATCGATTCACTCGATGCATATCTTCGGGACAAGGCAACTCTTCGCATCGACTTAGTTCGATGCATTACACGGGTCGACATAACTCATCGCATCGACATAGCTCGATGCGTTGCTCGGGACAACTTAACTCTCGTATCGTTTTGCACAGATACATTTCCTTGCGTCAACGTGACTCGTTGAGTCAACACTTCAGCGTAATGCGCCGTACGGAGCGGGGCATTACAGGATCTATCAGAATACGATTGACCTTCATCGTGTCGACGTATCCTGTATAATATAGAGGATGGTCATGCCTATTATCTTCTATCAGCATATCATCATGTGTGAAGGTAATGTTTGGAATTAATTCCAACACACTGTGACAGTGGAGGCAAGAGACAGGCTCTGATTCTGGCTTCTTTAGAAGAGTTAGACAGGTTTTCGCCTGCATTAGAGCTTCACTCAGAGTTTCTCGAGTCTCTTTGGAGAGGCGCAAGAGCTCGAAGATCGACAGCCTAGCCGGTGTATTGGCTAGTTGAGCCAAGATATCAAAGTTGTATGGCTTCTCAAGTCCAGAAGGAGATGACTTCTTCAAAGGCTTATCAAAGCAGACTTGTTGTTTGCCTTTGTCGGCTGCCGTCGGCTTAGGGAAAGCAGGTTCTACAATCGGTGAGGATGCAGAAGGGATGTTCTCAGTAGAGACAGGTTGTACTGGAGCAGACTCAGAAGAAGAGGCAGGGTTTTCTCGAGTTTCGGGAAATTCCCGTAGATAGGCTTTCCCTGATCTGGTGCCCAGCAGGATTTCTTCTTCAACTATGGGGTCAAAAGACACCATATTGCAGATCTTTGTTCTGCCCTTGGAGCGGTCTTTTTGCTTAGACGAGGAAGGAGCCTTGAAGTCTGCAACAAGGTCAGGGTGGATCCATACAATCTCACCATTATCAAGAGATAAGGGGACGAGACCTTCACTCCGTGGAGGAGGGAGATTCTCGATCTCAAGAGTGGCCTTGGGGATAGGGATGACACCATGTTGTACCATCTGTGGAGGGAAGTTACCGAACTATACTGAGACAATGTTCGCAGTAACAGTCTTCTCATCTTGTTGAAGGGTGACAACACCAGCGTTGACTAGCTCTTGAATCTTGCCTTTGAGCACGTAACATGCGCGAGTGGGATGCCTAATGAACCTGTGGTAAACACAATATTTGGGATGATCAGTCTTACCGACCTCGTCAGG
Source organism: Iris pallida (assembly GCA_029216955.1). Lineage (NCBI taxonomy): Eukaryota > Viridiplantae > Streptophyta > Magnoliopsida > Asparagales > Iridaceae > Iris > Iris pallida. The sequence continues at coordinate 32,088,194 of JANAVB010042420.1, forward strand.
CTTCTTCGGGTCTGGGAGTTGGAGCTTATTGCTTTTGATCAAACAATCGAAGATGCTCACGGTGTCGTTCTCGTCAAAGGAGTACTCTACTTTTGGGCGAGGTTCCTTCGGTGGAGGGACAGAAGGAGTAGAAGTAGACGTAGGTGGAGCCACGTTAACAGCCAGAGATTCTTTGTTCTTCAAATTGATGTTCAAGGTTTCTTTACCCTTGCGGTTGTTCTGTCGATTACCGCTACTAGATGTCGAGTGTTCATCCCGGTCGGGATTAGATATGTGTACCCCCAGCTGCTTGAACTTGTCAGCGCTAACTTCAGCTACTTTAGTATTAACAATGAATGATGGCCAGTCTTGAAATTGAGTTGACCCTGTCCACATGCTGATAATAGGCAAAAGATTTGCCTTGCAGGTATCTATAGTTACAGCGGCCGGAGTTACAGGAGGCATCTTTAATGCTTCTCGGCGGAATCTTTCAATAAAACTCTCAGCAGTTTCATTATGTCTTTGTTTGATCTTGTTGAGGTCCGACATGGTCATGTCATTGATTCCCTCGTAGAATCGTTCCAAGAAGATTTGTTTAAAACCCGAGAAAGAGGTGATACAGCCATCAGGCAAACTTCTGTACCAATCGTATGCTACACCGGCTAAACAGCCGACGAATACCCTGGTAAGAAGAGCATCGTTTGGCTGAAGTTGAACAGTCATTACCTCAAAGTGGTTAATGAACTGACTCGGAGAAGTGCTGCCGTCAAACAGCGAAATTGTGGGGATCTTGTATTTTGGAGAAAATGGGACTTCCTTCCACTCAATAGGATAGGGTTGCTTGATTCCCAATCTCTGTAAATTGTTCTTCTCTTTAAAAGCCTCGAATTGAGTGCGCAAGAGTTTGACAGCTTCATTAGCATCCTCCGATGATACAGAAGGAGCAGGCTGAATTATAGTGTTAGGGGGAGGAACATCGTGGTAAGTACTACCCCCAGCTCCTGACTGACTGGGTGTGGATTGAATATGTACAGGAGGTATTTGAGGAGATACTACCCCCAGACCTGCATTGACAGGCACCGACGATGCTATAATCTCAGGATTTACAGCAGGTGCAGTCGATGGTACTGTATGTTGGGCCACGATGATAGAATGCATACTTGCGACCATTTCAGCCATGGTCTTGAGCTTGTCCTCCAGTGCAGCTATTCGTTGTTCTTGATTCGCTGAACTAGAAGCGTCTGGGTCTTCAGTGACAACATAAGTTGTCACTTCTCTAGGTACAGTAGAAGATACTGTCTGTTCAGAACTTTTGCTGTATGCATCATAATCAGAGAAGGAATCATCTCCTGAATAAAAAATAGGGAGATGACCAGAGGGATCTTGGAAAAGATTCCTATGACCGATTGTGTCTCGACTTCGGGATCGGGTGTGTCGAAATACTTCTTCGAAAGATTCTTAGAGTAAATCAAAGTACCGCTGGCTGGGCCTGCGAGGCTTGCCGTGTTTGGAGCACTTTCTACCCCCAGTGTCTCGAGAAGCCATGTTGATGGAAGCGTACAACACTTCATCTTCGTCTTCTGACATTGGTTCCGAAGTTGCAAAATTCAGACGATCGAAGACAGATCGTTTTGTTGTCTGGCAACAGCACTTGATGACAACCTTATGATTACAATGGTGTTCAAGTGATTGAACTGGAGGTGTTGAGATATTGTCCCGCTTTTGCTTAAGGTGCTCTCGGAGGTCAGGAACAATAACGGGACGAGAAGAAGTTTAGGGATATATTCTTTGACAACATTCGGGACATGGTTTCGGTTCTTCAGATGTTTTGTCCCGTGAGTATACAGGGAAGTACTCACTTTGTTAGCATAGGTGTCAGGATTTTTCATCCTGAAAGTTTGCCTATGATGCAGGTTCATCTTCGGCATTGGCTGCTTGCGTTTCGCCGAAGTTGACGTAGACCGAGGTCTATTGAGATAAACCCGTAGATCAGCAAACTCACCCCCAGGAGTTTCTGTCTGAGACACCAATAATTTTCCTGCTTTGAGCGGGATATCCGGAGAGTTGGGAGATCTTGGAGGTCCGTTACCGGAGTAGGCAGAATACCTCTTTGATCGGTACATTTCCCTTTGGCAGGGAGAGAAGAATTCTTGTTTGAGAGGGTCTTTGTACTGATCGGTGCCGAGGCACGTTGAGATTGATCTTCCGAGGTAAAAACCAGAGAAGACTGAGAAAAGACCAAAGGACCTTTTTCCTTGTTTTGTGAAGAAGGGTTGGCTAAAGAGCGTTTCCCTCTGTTGTCTTCCAAGTTGTGGAAGGAAAAAGTTTGAAAAAAGACCAACGGGCCTTTTTTTTGTTCTGGGGAAGGGAAGGAACAGTCAATAGACTACCCCCAGTGGATTACGCAGGAGTAACGGGGTACTTGGGAAGAGGAGCAGAGTCTTTTCCCTTGCTGTGAGAAGAAGGAGGATTAGCCAAAGGGCTATCCCTTTTAGACTGCGCTGGAACAGGAGGGATGGCCACTTGCGCTTGGGTTGAGGTAGCAGTAGGCGCCTTGGCCGATTGCGCCTGGAAGGATTTGACAGATGGCCTTTTGGCCACAGAAACTCCAAGAGTTGCAGCTTGCGCAGCAGGAGTTTTGGTTACAGAATGCACCAAAACATCATAGGAAGTGGCTTGCGCCTTGGCAGAAGAGAGAGAGTTGCGCAAGTGCAGAAGTTGCTACTGGCAGCTTATCGGAGGAAATACCAGGCTGTGCAGCAGTCTTGGGAGTCCACACTGACCGAACCTTGCTCGTGGCAGAGGTTGCAGTGCGAGGGGTGGTCCTGGAATTGATCATTGTTTCATAAGCAATCTGGTTGACCTTCCCAACCAGCGTCTTCTACGTCTTTCCGATAGACGCCACGTCACATTGAGTTGTCACTTCCTCGTCGGAAGAAAAAGTCGTCTCCAGCAGAGTCGCCATTTTGTTTGCAAAAACAAAAGTCTTTTATTTCAAAAACTTTAAAGAATAGTACAAGAATACAATAAATTCTGAGAAAGTACAACTATAGGAATCCGATCTGAGGACGATCGCTGTATCCCTTGGACGATGTGAACTTTGAAGACGATAGCCTCTGAAGAATGCAGCAGTACTTGGACAAGAACTCCTGATCTCTGATGATAATATGATCTGATCTCCTTAATGAAGGACTTAAAACTCTATTTATAGAGTTCTAGAAATAACTATTTTGTAGTTATTCTGGATTGCGTATGATGAACTGCGCTGTCGACAGACTGCACAGACTGCAAACTGTGCTGGCCTATTGGGCAGTTGCTCGATCGTGGGCTAACTGTATTCAGACGCGTGGCATTGTTTGATTGAAATGCGCTTGGTCGTGTACAGGCGGTTGCCACATGGCGAGCAATTCATGGCATGTACGCCACGTAATACATGTCAGTTATTTGATGAATCGTGCTAACCGAATAGCGCTAGCTTCAGACTGCGCTTCCTTCTAGTCAATGGATAGCGCTAGGATTCAGACTTGGTCAAACTGCGCTGAGGTTGGACTGGCAAACTGCGCTGAGGTTGTACAACTGTTCTCGAGCGCTGTGCTGTACAAAAAACGAACGGACTCCTCATTTTTCGGGCTGTCAGAAGATCTGATCTTTGTCAGGTAATAATGGCATTGCCACGTCAGCGTAGCGCGCTCGGGTGGTAGCGCAGTTCAGCTCGTGCGTTTGATTTGCAGCGCAATCTATCTCCAGCGCAGTTCATTGAAGGGTGCGCAATTGAGACTTCTCTGCCTATTTGATAGATGCAACTTGATTTTTTTAGGACATACAATATCAGCTCTCTCTTCTCTAACTGGGGTTCCAGTTGATGTTGATGATGGTGATGAAGTGGGAACTGATGATGACGACATGGTGTGAAGATTGCGAATGGAGAGTCACTGACGAGTTTTTGAAGTAAGGTTTGAAGATTTTGGAGGAGAAAACCTAGATTTGAAAGTGAGCAGCGTATGGAAGAAGAGGAAGAATCAAAATGTTTTTTTGAAGAGTAGGTTTCGTGAGTGTTTTCAATAAATTGGAAGGGCAAAAAGGTCATTCCGCACCCTTTTATATATTTTTTGCTAATTTTGGGCACGCGATAAAATGTTATTTTGCGGTAAATTTCTCATAAAACTTTTGCAATTTTTGGGCATTTGATAAATTTTCTCTAAAAATAAAACAAATGTTCAATAGGCCTACCATTTTGTGTATTCAGAAGCCTGCACTCAAGGAGATATACATACAAGTAGTTATTCAGCTATGGTTTTTATTTTTTTATTTTATGTGATTGGATGCCAAAGAAAATGAGTATGTAAGTAAAATAATTTTCAAAGAAAAAAATAATTTTTTTGAGCTATACCCTACTTATTTTACCATAATTCAATGTGCATCATATTTGAAAGAAAAATTTTGTGTTGCCCCCCACTTGTTTTACCATAATATATGAATCCCACTTATTTTACCTTAATTCAATGTGCATCATATTTGGAAGAAGAAAAATTGTGTTGCCCTCCACTTATTTTACCATAATATATAAATCTTTCATACTTTTAATGGGATCGTCAATGACTAACCGTCAACTTCTTTGACCTCCGCACGTGGACACTTTTGAGACAAATATAATTGACACTTTTGATACCAAACTCCTTTGACCTGAGGTAGCTGCACACTCAGATGTCCATATATAGATACCAAGTGGGAACAGCTTATTGAGGATATTCTGGTCCCAAAAATGTTCAGATGGGAGGGTCAAAGGAATTGTTAGTCATTGATGGTTGTTATTAAAAGTGGATAATTCATATAATATGGTAAAACAAGTGGAATGTAACAAAAAAAACTTTCAAGTGGGATACACATTGAATTATGGTAAAACAAGTGAGATACAACTCAAATTTTCAAGAAAGAAAAAAGTCACCACTCACTTCATGGATTTATATTTACATCCGAATGATTCACTTTTCCTCTCAATTTTTAAAATTTGTAAAAAAAAAAGGCTAAATTATAACTTGATACCCTCAACTTTTCAACTTTTTCAACTTGATACTTTGAATTTTGATAGGTATCAACTTAATACCCTAAGTTTTAAAAAAGACAAAATTGCCCCCACCCCCACTCTCTCCCTTCCCTCCATTGACTACATCACCCCGGCCTCACCCTTCCTTCTCCGGCCCGCGCTCAGCTCCCCCTCCCCCTCCCCCACCCCAGCCGCGTGCAGCACCTCCTCCTCCAGGCCGCGCATCCCCCCACCCCTTTCCGTCGCGCGCAGCCCCCCTCCCCCATCCCAGCCGTGCGCAGCTCCTCCTCCCGACGGCTCAAGTTCCTCCTCCCCAACTCCGGTCGCGCAGCTCCCCCCTCCCCAACTCCGGTCGCGCAACTCCCCCCTCTCCAACTCTGGCCGCGCATAGCTCCCCCCTCCCCAACCCCGGCTGTGAACCCCCCCCCCACTCTGCGCTCGTGCCTTTGCCGTGTACCTACCCCCCCGCTGCTGCTACTCGCCTAGCGTGCTGCCCCCACGTACAACCGTCACCCGCGCTTGTAGTGCCCCGTGTCCCTATATCGTGCCCCATTTTTCGTCCACGGGGTGCGCGATAAAGGAATATTGTCGCTATCGATTTGGTCGAAATCGATTGATCGGAATCGATTTAATCGATTGAACGAGACCGATTGAATTAAGATCATTTCCTCGTCATGGAATGACTTCTTTGGAATCAAGTCTCATATTAAGCGGGTTGTGCCTTGATGCTGGACTATGCGGATGAGTCGGAAGAGGCCTCCCGTTGCTCTATTTTTTATACCGCACTTGCTTCTTTGGCTTTGGCTTTGGTTTTCTGAATGCATTTTCGATGGTTTTCATGGCTTGCGTTCTTCGAACTTCGTATTTCCTATCGAACTCATTGAATAGGACAATATTCTGATAAGTGTTTATGCAATTTTAGGTGATCGCACTAAGCACAAACCAACCAGTCCCTCATCTCAGTCAACCCAACGTAAGTGGCCGACCCATTCTCTCCCTTGACCCTCTTGCTTGCTAAATAAATCGAGGACACAATATAGTAGAATGCTTGTCTTATGGAATTATATCAATAAACTGTTGCACGATTTCTCACGTGCACTTGCTATAGAACTGAGATGCCATGATGTACTACATGCTTACTTGTTATGCTTGATGTATAACTGTGTTTAACAATAAATGAATCAATGAACATTGCCACGATATTGCGGAACACTCTGAATTGGTTAAGTTTTTATGAAGTCGTAGACCGTGCATGAATAACTTAATTAGGCTAGCATGATCTTTGGACAAGTTGTACACAAGATATAGTTTCCTCGAACGGTAACTGTCACAACCCGCTACCTAAATTGTTGGGCCGGGCCGAGCCATGTCCAGCCTACGCTTGGTTAAAGCGTAGTAAGCTGTTCTAAGAATAGACAATAAAGGATCTAAGCTGCTAACAGTTCTAATATCATATTTAAAAGGTTCATCACAACACAGCATCTATAAACGAAAGTAAAATAAGTACAGACTTAATAATACACTTCCAAAGTATTAAACTGGAGACAAAGTCCAGTGACTACAAGATATAGTCTAAACAGTTCAATAACTAAACCAAAAATAATCTAAGCGAGACTACCAAGCGAGGTTCCCTGCGGGGACTTTCTTGGAAGCAAAAGCCTGGTCCTCTGTAGTGGGTCCATAGAAAAGATCACAGAGCAAATCTTCCTTCGAAAGTATGCCTATAACGTTATCCTGTCAGGACGGGAGCAAGTACTGATTCTACAAACTAAACATACTGAGCATGGAATGAAAAGAGATGTAATAAATAAGAATCATGTCATATCTCATGTCGTATCACAATCATGACATATCACAAATCTATCATGTCAGGAATATATTTATCATGACGACACATGTATATATATTGTTTAAAACTGGAGCAGGTACGTGATCGTCAATAGGTGTACAATGTACTGTGGTACATGTAAATAAAATGTACATACGTACAAGTGTACAAGCATAGGTGTACATTCGTACAGAAATACGGGATAATGGCCTACGACAAGGTATGCATATAAAATACGACCTTGCTCGGTACATACGTACGGAAGAAGGGGGCATGATCACGTACTCAACTATCAGTTTTCCCATAACCCAGATTCTAACATGTGAGAGATACGAGAACAGTATAAAACATGTGAAAGATACTGGGAGCAGTATAAGCATGGTAGGTACTCAGAGCAGTATAAAACATGTGGAAGATCCTAAGTGCAGTATAATTAAAGCATGTTAAAGATCATGAGAGCAGTATAATTAAAGCATGTGAAGCATACGCTAGATATAGAAACTTGTAAGATATGGTTTTCAGTTTAAATTACTGTATTAACATGGTTCATACGCAATTCATTATAATATGCAGTAAAATAGAGTTTGTAGGGGTACTCACCTCGAGCAAGGCAAGGATACGAGTATGAAGATATAGATGTCCGATGTCCTGTCAAAATGATACACAATCTCAGTCTCTAAACTATGTTCAAGATTTTACACTAGTGGTGTGACACGACTCCTAACTGGACACTAGATAAGTGGTGACCTAGCATAAAAGTCCAATGTGGGGTGACACTATATCTAAACCAACACTTATGGTTCTTAGAAACACAAGGATCACTTTAGGGTTTTTACAAAAACCAAGCATATAAATATATATACTACTAATAATAATTAATTATAAATTAAGGGTGGTACATAAGCAAAAATCTACAGACGTCATCGGATGACAAAACAAATATCATCAACGTGTTCAGAATGGTCAAATTAGCTATGATAGCCTACCCATAAGTCCAATTTGGACACAAGGGCAAAATAGTAATTTTAGGTCAAAATAATGTCTACCGTTGGACACTTTGTACCGAAAAACGTGTCAGAATAGAAGTCTACAAAATCTAACAAATTATATGTCCACGAATGCAGAATGACGATACGAACCCAACGGTATGTCCGAAATGGAATTCCGTTGACCCGATCACAAAAGGGTCCGTTGACCTGGATATTGGTATCCGATTTGTACGAAAATATATGTCGAAGCCAAAGTCCACTAAATCTAACAAAGTATATGTCAACGAGTCCAGAACGACGACACGAGCTCAATGGTATATCCGGAATTGGATTCCGATGAGCCGATCTCAAAATGACACGTTGGCCCGGACATTTGGAATCTAGTTTGCACGGAAATACGTGCCGGAGCCAGTATCTTCAAAACTTAACAAATTATATGTCAACGAGTCTAGAATGACGATACGAACTCAACGGTATATCCGAAATTGGATTTCGATAAGCCGATCTCAAAGTGATCCATTGACTCGGACTATGGGGCCCATTTTGCACCGAAATGCGTGCTAGGGTCCACGTCCTCCAAATCTAATAAACTTTATATAAAATTGTGCCAGAACGATGCCACGAGTCTACTGGTGGTGTCAGAAATTGAATCCAGAGTTCCGGGTTCAAAAATAGAATTTTACAAGTTAGAAATTACGTATTTGGATGGCCAACTTTGACGTCAAATTCAACCAACCAAACATGCTCACAATGAAACAAAACTTAAGGGACAGAAAGAGGGTTATACCAGCTATGCACAGGAACTGGTGGCACGCCAAACGGAGCTGCGATGGGGGAGTTACGAGCTGACGAAGTTGGCTCCCTAAAACTGTCCAAAAATAGTACAATTTAAAGTGTCAACTTGGTGGCCGATTTTGATGTATCAAACTACAAAATTAATGGACGAAACTTGAATGAAGAGCTATATACCGAAATTGTGACGGAGCAAAGAGTTCGTCAATCCAATGGTCGAATCTCTCAAAAAACGTGCAAAAAGTTGCTACGACGGAACGCTATTCTGAATTCCATTCCGAGCGCATCACGACGAGATTTCGTCCAAAATGCATGAATCGTGTGTTTCACGCGTCGGGGAGGCTGCTACCACACCGAGGTGGTACGCAGGGGGTCGCCAGAGTTTCCTGGGGCACGTCGGGGCGGTTGGCGGCGTTGCGCACGCACACGTGGCCGCGCATGGTACTGTCGCGTGTGGGCACGCATACTGTCGACGGGAAACCGCACGGCCACGCGGCCAGGGGGCTTGCCGGAGGGTACGCCCGAAGGGGGCTGTTCGGCGACGCGTGACGGCGGCGGCGGCGCGCGGCTGCTGCTGGCGTTGTTTTGCGCTGATGCTGCTGCAACTTGATGCACGGTGGCACGGGCCGGGGCCAGGCCGGGGCACGACGATGGCGTGGTGGCCGTGGCAGCGTGCGGTGGTGGCTGTGGCGAGTAGTGAGGGTGGTGGTGAGTAGTGATAATGATGAAGATGGTGATGGAGATGGTGAAGTGAGGAGAAGAAGAAGATGGAGGTGGTGGCTGAGGTGGTGTTGATGAAGGTGGGGGTGTCGGCTAAGGCATGGGGAGAGGGAGGTGGCTGTGTAGTAGAGAGAGAGAAGGAGTTGTACATATATTATAGAAGAGAGAAAATGAGATATTTGTAAAAAAGGGAGAGAGAAAGAGAGTTGAAGTCGGCTAGCAAGGGGGTGTTGTTGTGCTGGTGTGGGGAGAGGGGTGCGTGTGTGTGTAGGTTCTTTAAGGAGGAGAGAGAAAGAGATATTTGTATATAGATATTTTAAATAGGAGAAAAAGGGCAATTGTGTGGGGTGTTTGGGTAGTCATGAGAGGACAACATGGAGCTTGGGTTTGGGTTCGGTTGAGCCGGATCGGGTCAAAATTGGGTTTGGCGAAATAAATAGATTAATTTTAGGTGTTTATGATCATGGGTAAATAAGTACATGCGGGGGCTAAACTAAATGGGACACAAGTGTCATGTGGGTAGTAGGCTTCATGTGGGCCAGGTCCATATATTGGGTTGACAGGTTTGAGTCGAAAGGGTGTCTCCAATTTGAGTCGAAGATTAAATGTAACTCCGTGGGATGAATTAAAATTGGGTCTCGTGTCAGAAAAGTTGTGCGAAGCAAATGAAGCACAAGATGGTGTGTCTGAGTGGGACACGATGGTCATGAGTGTAGGGTGTCTCGAGTAGATCATGCATGAGAAGTTAGTTTTTAAGAAAATGACTAGTCTTGTGCTCCTAAATTAAAAGTCACGGCAACGTGCATACGATGATCAAAGATAAAAGTGGGAATTTAATTAATAATTATTCAACGATCAATTGGTCTAAGTTGACCCGAAGTTGAGCGATGCAAACAGAGTACAAGAAAACGAGTTTAAGTGGGACATGATATATCAAAATGAAGATAATCTTGTCTACTGCAAACTCATGAAGAGAGTTTCCAGAGATTGGCATCTCTGACGCTCCAGAAGTCAAAGTCACAAAAAAGTACAATTAATGATAAAAAATAATTATAATAAAATAATTATAAAAAATAATTCATTTAGAAAAATTAAAATAAACCCTAAAATTCAGGAGGCTTACAGTAACCCGGGGGACCATGGAACCGATTCGACCTATGGGAAACAAGTATAGCTGTGCTGAATCCTAGCACGAGTGATTCAGAAACTTTCAACGGGCTCGCAACCATGCTGAAATGATTACCGTCTAACCAAGGCTATAGTCTAGGATGATTTGTTATACCAGTGACCCTCACCCAAATATTTACTATATTAGTAATTGATATATTGAACAGGCCGGAAGAACATTGTAAGTTTGTACTGCAACGGCACGCTATGCCGTAGGTGAATTGCAACGTTGTTATGACATTATGCTTATCAAATGTTTACTTACAAATTCACTAGGATGGCTAGAAAGATCACAAAACTTATTGTATGCTTTAACATATCTTCTTGAACCAAATGAGAGCCTGGACTTAAATTAGTCACCCACCAGTACATGTGAACGTACTGATCCTCGCCCTCCGTAGGTGCTTCGAACCAAGAAAGCTTGCCTAGGAACTGAAGACGACACTTGGAACATTTTGAAGCTTGCTCGTGTGCTCGGAGGCTTGTATTTTCTCTTTTGAAGACTCTACATCAGTCCATCGAAATATGGCTCGACTTCTCTCGATACAAGGTGGTTTGTAATATTTTGGTTGTAAAAGGGGAATGTAATGTATGGAACGACCATCTCATCAGCGTTCATTTTGTAATCGAGTCAAGTTGTAAACCCACGCAACAACTATTGTAATGGAGTCTCGTAAATGATGTTCATTATCAATAAAGATAAGTTTTTTTTTTCCTGTTTCAAGTGTGTTGTTCATTTTCTCTGCGTACTCTAATAAATATTTTGTTTCGGATAACCTTATGATATTGCTTTGTGCGAGCGCAACTTAGACTCGCACGACATCACGCCGGAAGGCGACTATCGATTCTTCAGAATCGGGACGTGACAATACTCGTGCCGCTCCCGTGCGCCGTCGCTGCTGCTGTTGCTCGCCGCGACTGTTCAGCCCCCCTCCCCCCCCCCCCCCGGCTGCGGCGGCGGAGAAAGGGGGGCTGTCGGAGATAGAGAGGGGGTTGGGAAGGGTGTTTTCGTATTTTTAAAATTTTAGGATATCAAATTAATACATATTAAAAAATAAAATATCAAATTAAAAAATTGAAATAGTTGAAGGTATCAAATTATAATTTAGCCAAAAATATAATTTCTCACATGGCAACAAATTGATTTCCGTCTTTTCCTCGAACCAAACGAGGCATAAGAAAACAAGTCCGGTTTAGGTTCAGTTTCTAGTCCCAGCCATAACTGTTGCTTCACCTCACTTTCTTCTACTCTACAAAACACGCCACCTCCACCGCCACCCAAACCTCTGATGAATGAAGTGCCCCTCCGTAGCATGCCTATGGCCCACCTCCCCTCCCTCCCACCACGTCACCGCCATCCTCGCCGTCCCTTCGCCCCCATCCCTCTACACCGGCGGATCCGACGGCTCCATCATCTACTGGCCCCTCCTCCTCCACCTCCCCATCCGCCCCCTCTCCGTTCTATGCGGACACTCCGCACCGATCACCTCCCTCTCCCCCTGCACTCCCAGCCCCGATAGCCCCTCCGCTCTCCTCAGCGCCTCCGCCGATGGCCTCCTCTGCCTCTGGAGCGGCGGAAGCCGCCGCTGCCGCCGCCGACGCCGCCTCCCCCCATGGGCCGCCTCTCCCTCCCTCCTCTCGCCCCTCCCCCGCTTCCCGCGCCACGTCTGCGTCGCCTCCGACTCCGCCGTCGTCGTCGTCGACTCCTGGACCCTCGCCCTCGTCCGCACCGTCGCCCACCCGATCCCCTCCGTCGGCCCGCCGATCTCGATCGCGGTGCTCGATCTAGATCTGATACTTGTCGACGCCCACGGCAGGACGGAACGGCTCTCGGTGGAGAAGGAGGCCGACCGCGTAGGTGACCGATCCTCTTCCTCTTCCGATCCTCCCGAGAAAGCACGTTCCTGTTCGGTTTCGCCAAGCGGTAAGATCCTTGCTCTGGTTTTCGATACTCGCGTTGTATTTAAATCGGTTGAAACCGGGCTGGAGATCGGCGAGATCGCTTACGCAGATTCTATCGGCGGATTTTTTCTTACGGTGGAGAGTTTTTTAGTATGGAGGAGCAATGGGACTGGGAATGTGTATAGAGTGTTGAATTCCGACGGTAGATTATGTGTCGAGCCTACTTATGAGATCCCTGGAGAGGAATGTATTAGGAATGCCGAGTCGTCGGTCTGGTTTTGTGAATTTAATGGCGGTGTCGTTTGCGTGCAGTCAGTTTGTTTCGGGTTAGGAGGGTCGCTGTTGTGGAAGCCGCGGGTCTCTATTTGGTCCATTCCGCAGTCCGATTTGAGTGTAGATAGTAGCCGTGGCAGCCTTGGAATGTGCATCAAGTTAGGAGAAGGGGGTTTCCTGAGTTCGCCAGTTGGAGTGAATGAGATGAATTTGACAAATGGTGGAAGTGGAAGCGGCTGTGTTGGGTTTGATGACCGGATCGTGTCATCATCGGTGGTGCTTTCTGAGGACTTTTATGCTCCCTATGCAGTCGTATATGGCTTTTATAACGGTGAAATAGAGGTTGTTCAGTTTGTGAATCTATGTCCGGAGGGGAATTCTGCTGTTGAAAGTCCTGAGCACCCGATCAGTCCATGCACTTCTGAGAGATTCTTTTCTGGGCACACGGGTGCAATACTTTGCTTGGCAGCACATTTTATGTCTTTAAAATCAGGAGAGGGAGGAATTCTCCGAGCATTAGTATCAGGAAGCACAGACTGTACAGTTCGCATATGGGATCTTGATTCGGGCAGTCTTATTACAGTATTGCACCATCACGTAGCCCCGGTTAAGCAAATCATACTGCCACCAGCAGGGACTAACCAGCCATGGAGCAATTGCTTTCTTTCAGTAGGAGAGGATTGTTGTGTGGCTCTTGTTTCCCTTGAGACTTTGAGAGTCGAAAGAATGTTTCCAGGGCATTCTATTTATCCATCAACGGTTGCTTGGGATGGTAGAAGAGGTTATGTTGCATGTCTCTGCCGAAGCACTTCAACTTCATCTGATTCAAGTAGTGTCTTGTACCTTTGGGACATGAAGTCAGGTGCCAGGGAGCGGATTATTAAGGGAACAGCTTCTCATTCAATGTTTGATAATTTTTGCAGAGGCATCAACATAAATTCTTGCAGTGATAATATATTTGGCGGGACAACTTCAGCATCATCATTATTTCTTCCTTTTGCTGATGATACAAGTTCATCACAATCTCATGCAAGGAGGTATGAGAAGGGAATGGGTGCATTGACTGCAGCTGGGATCTATCACAAGAGAAGTACGGATCTCCCTGAGTCGGTGAAGGGAAAGATAGCAAACAGAAGTTCAGCGCATGATGTGAGTTCTGATGCAGCTACAATTAGTTCTTCAAGACAGGTTTCATCACAGCAGGATCATGGAAACAAAACTCATCCAGTAAAATATTCTTGCCCGTTTCCTGGTGTTGCAAGTCTGGAGTTTGACCTTTCGTCCCTCATGACTGTACAATTCCCTCGCAGTGGGGACAAGCAAGTAACAACTCATGTTAGCAAGAGTGAAATTAAGGATTCAAATATGCAGCAAGTCTCTTTAAAGGATATTTCTGATAGAGAGACTGGGACTTGCCCGAAAGAATCGCTGGAACGAAGTTTGCTTAGGTTCAGCTTATGTTTTCTTCATTTATGGGGTGTTGATCAAGAGTTGGACAAGTTGCTGACCGAGGAGATGGACTTGTGCAAACCAGAAAGCTTTTATGTATCATCTGGGGTGCTAGGGGATAGAGGCTCCTATACTTTGATGTTCCCTGGTTTGTATGCTACTCTTGAGGTATTTTCTTGAGGATATGTAGCTCCTGTTGGTGCTTCCATTTCTAGTCTTTTATTTATTTTCTAAGAACGACTCTGTTTCAGCTTTGGAAGTCTTCATCAGAATTTTGTGCAATGAGATCGTTAGCAATAGTCTCTATAGCACAGCACATGCTCAGCTTATCTCATGCCAGTACCGCAGCTAGCAGGTACAACCTTCTTTTCATTTCTTTGTAAACTGCAGTGCTCTTGGTCTAGTCAAATGTACTGGTTTGTATTCAATGGTCTACTAGTTATTTATTCACTTGTATGAGCATCGACTTTCAAGAAATTCAAATTTTACTTCCTACTCCTGCATAGCATGCCAAGTTTCTCGAGATACATCTTTCAGGTTTCTTACATGTGCTCAGGTCACGTGTGTTGATGCAAGCTAATTATGCCTCAGATGACATATACCCCTTCTATGAAGTTCATTAGTGATTATTACAATGGTATATCTCATCATGGGACAAACTAATGCTACCATAATGAATAATATGAATCCTTATCCCTCTTGTATATTGTCACTTACATATTATTCTTGACCATTTTACATGGTGTTAACTACATCCTCTATGGCTCTACAATTCCATCCTAGGATGAATGTTGGACATGCCAAAATCAGTGCTGAGTCCAAGTTTTCGTGTTGGACAAGACATGGACATGCCAAATCGGTACTATGTACAGTATCGTGTTTGTCTGTTCAATTTGCTTGCCAAGTGTTTCATAGACTTTTATATTGTCTCCGTACTAGCTATCTTAGGCACATAATTTTTGTATACTGTCAACCAATGTTATAGATATTGGCGATATAATGGTTTGAGGTCTAAACCAACATATATTGCCCATATATATCATTTTGATCAAAGTCGACCAATAATTGGTTCAAATATGATATATGGGCCGACATCTCCCGATATTATTAGAAATATGGGATATAGAGGTGAACAAGTGTTTTCGGGATGGGTCGGGTCATATTCTACCTACCAACCCAATTTAAACTTAAATATCTCTCTCTTGAGCCACGAGGAAGCCTCCATCCCTTGTGTCGAATTGCTGATCTGCGAGGAAGCCTCCTCTTCTCTCTCTTGAGTCGCGGCCGCGAGGCCCCCCTTTCTCTCTACGTCGAGTAGGTTTTTGCATTGATACAATATTATTAATATTACATTTTTTATATATTTGTACTTGTAATTTTATAGTTGTTAGTTTGTTACTCTGTTACGAGGTTATGGTAGATGTTTATGTTAGTTAGTTACTTAGTTTTAGCCTTTTAGGACAATAAGAACATTTAGGACATAGAGAAATTTGAATTTTATAGGTCATTTTAGTATATATAAGATGGATATTCCCAGAGGGCTAAAAGTGGTGGAAAATATATTTGTTGTTCATGTCGATCAAAAGGTACGAAAATGGCTAGACTCCTTCGAAAAAAGAATGAATCGAGTGGAAATTAGTGTAGGAATTTAGGCATCTACGGATGAGTGATCCGCCTTTGAATCATCAGCAAAATCTGTCGGGTACGGAATAGCTTAAGAATGGTCCGGAGTATCTGGTTTCAATAGAACAATGACCTCATACTTGTAGCTGATCGGGCCATTTCTAAGCATTCGGGCTTTGCATGCCCTTTTTTAACCATCCTGACATGTGAAAGCGCTGACAATAACATAAAAGAAGGGGTCCATGTAGGTGTTGCGCCTGTCTATTGAGCCACACGTTCAACATCTACTACAAAAGAGAGAATCCACTTCATTTGCTCACTTAGTAGCATAAATCTATTTTAAGAGAGAATCCACTTCATTTGCCCACTTAGTAGCATCAATCTATTTTCGTTTCCTCTCCTTTCCTATGTTTGAGTTGAGAGACTGAGGGAAGTCTATTAATCATAGGGTTACTCCTGATTGTTGTCTTCTTTCGATAATGCTTTGTTGGTTTGGTTGAGTCTTGGGAAGCTCATCTTGCCTATTTGACTACCCGTCAATTAATGATTAATAAGACATTTAGTATATATAATATGTAATATATTATATATCTATTAATATCCGATATTTCAATATATCTCCGATATATTTCCAATTTTCGACATCCGATATCTCAAAACCTAAACCGATATGAACCCGATATCCAATATCTTGACCATTGCTGTCAACACATCTTCACTATCCTTATTAGAGCTTTATTCATATTTCATTTTCCGAACTCAAATGCATCTGTTTCTATTTGTATATATCACTCTACACATATATGATATGTTTCATGTTAATCACTGAATCTACAATGAATTAAGAGGGGGGAACAACAACAACAATAACAACAACAACAAAGTATTTTTTCAAAGATTGGTTGTTTGAATCTTAGAAGCCATAAGCGGGAGCGGGGGAGCGCACTACTTAGAAGAGTCTAAAGTTGAGAGCGTGATTGAAGCTTGCACTAATATTTTTTGTATGTTTATTAGATTATTGCTGTCAAAATTTATAGATATCTTAATATTTATTAGAATTTATAAAGTTTAGTTCAAAGTTACATAGAGCATTCGCATGATATTTTTTATGATGTCAAGATAAGTAATCATAGTTTGTTGTTACTTTGATGAACGCGAATTAAAAATTCTCCAACTTTCTTACCAAATTTTTTGTCATTTTTTAAAATTTTGGTCCTGTTAGGGGAAGTGCTCCCGTCGCAGGAAAAAACGTACTTCCGTCGCATGGGAAACGAGCTCCCATCTGTAGGAACCCTAGGAGGGGTGAATAGGATAATAAAACTAAGCAACACAATTATGTATAATAATTAGCAATTAAAAGATAAGACGAGAGATTAAACACTCGATGTTTTCTGGTATCCTACGTGAGGCACTCCAGTCTCAGAACTCACTCTGACTTTAATCCACTATTGAAGAAAATGGTACAACACGAGCTCTGATTCGAAGGCTCGCCAACTTCTTACACACGAGCTTTGATCCGAAGGCTCGTCAACTTCTTATTTTGAAAAGAAAGGATTAAGATCTTCAAGAACACTTGGAAGATCAAAGTTACAACTCTTTAAAACACTTTATGGATGGCAAATGAAAGTTTGGTAGAGTAATAGGGTTGGCCTTTGGTTGTTGAGAAAATTTAAAGTTCAAAGGGATGGCTTTGAATGAAGGAATTCAAAGCTTTAAATACAAAGCCAAGAAGAAGAGCAATTAATGCAACTTTCTGTTTTCAGGTGGTATACCGTCAGTATATTGCCAATATACTATTTGCAAACAGTAATGACTACAGATAGATCCGTTGGATGCATTTAATGCATCAAATCCGACCATTGGATTGTATTTATTGCGCAAGCTGTCACCAAACGGTATACCGTCAGTGTACTGAATTTCATAGGCAAAATACTTGCTAGAAATCTGCGGTACAGCCGACGTTGTCCGCGGTGTATCGACGGAATACCGTTTTCTCTAAACAGAAAACTTTCTGAAACAATTGGGTACAACCGACGGTGATCCGCGGTGTAGTGACGGTGTACCGGATTCTCCACAGAAAAATATTATGGGAAAGTACGGTACATCCGATGCTATACCGCGGTGTATCGTCGGTATACCGTTCGTTTTTGCCCAGAGTGTTTCTGATTTGTCATCTATTTCTAATGTTTACAAGTTACCTAGGACACATTACATACTCTTTTAAAGGACTGTAGCAGGTGCATGCTTTGTCTTGAGTCTGAAAATATGTTTTGAAATACAAGTGAATTTGAGCACGACATACGTCTTGAACAAAATGTAGAGATTTGTGCTTTGAGATGTATGCAATAGTAGTTAGGCTAAAACAATACAAGTAGTCAGTTGCCTGAATTATCAAAATCAATAATGTGCCAACACCATCGCCGGGGAAACAAGCTCCCAAGTAAGAACCACTGAATCAAAGTTCTTATTGAGATTCGTTTGCCTCCTAGGAGATTCTGGCTTCTAAGGTTTAAAACCTCGTCTTCCACTCTGCTATGTTAAGGGGAATGTCAAACAAATCCGTATCCATGAATAGAGGGAAGGTATTTTAATTCTAACCTATTGCCACGATGGTGTAATTTAGCCCAGGGCCTCTTTTACTGATAGGAATTGTAGATCAAGTTGGCAATTAGGGCTGCAAATGAATAGATCAGCTAGTGAGCTTGACTTCACTTGGTTCATGTGCTTGACTTGACTCAGCTTGTGAGCTCGACTCTTCTCGACTAGTTTTCATTAATGAGCCAAACTTGAACATGGGAATGAGCTTGATTATCTAAAAGAGCCAAGCTTGAACAAGCTCGGCTCGTGGACTTGCGAACATGCCCGACTAGTGAAGCTCGATGAGTACTTTGCTCTGACTATTTTTACTCGGAGTCGATCCAACTTGGTTCGAATCAACCCGTGAAGAATTTTTTTTGGAGTTTCTATGGTTCTTAACTTATATATAAAGGAATAGGGTATAGACTTCTCTATTTACAGGTTTTGTTGACAGTCTTGAATATTTTGCATGTTAAAAGTGCCATGAAGTTCTTTATATAACACAATTTTAGTACAGCATCCGTTGCGCAGTAAAGGGAAAGGAGGAATAACTAGTGTAAATAAAGGTGGGCCAAAGTATTCTCTCACCATCTTCTTGAACGGGTCTCTTGAAGTCCTATTAAAGTTCGAGCTTGAGTCAAGGCAACCAAGGCGCATTAAGGTCCAGAACTCAAGCTCGGCTCGAGTAGCTCGCGAGCCACTCAAGCTTAAGCTTGAACGCGGTTTCTACAAGCTCGTGCTCAGCGCAATAAAGATCAACCTAAACGAGGCGAGCTTGAACATTCCAAGCACGGTTCAGTTGCAGCCATATAATATTTGCGAGTAAACTTAAGAAATTCCTTGAATAGAAAGTAACTTAAGGAAATACCAAAACATGTTTGTTTTGACAAAGTAAGCAAAATAATCTGATGCTGTACCTACTTTCCAACTCTCTTTTTGTTTACACTTAACAGTTGAAGTTTCTGGGTAGAAACTAGTAATGGGAATATACCAATGAAAGTGAGAATGAATGTAGAAAGTACTCAAAGACCCAACTTCCTCACTTTCCAAGTGACTTTGCATTTCTTTATGCAGAGTCACTTCCCATTTAGTTTCCCTACCATGACATGGTGAGGTCATGAAAATCTTCGCAAACAATTTTGTCCAACAAGTCAGGAAAGCAAAACACTTAATTCATTTTCTCGAATCTAATTTTCACCAAGTTTGTTCCTTTGGGTTGATTAGGTTGAGTGTTCAAATATGCTCTAATCTTCTATTTGCATACTTCATTCGGTTTACTTTCAGGTATTCTTTTGGGATCTGACGAGTCTATATTGAGATTCAAAAATGACCAGTGAAGTTGGGTGTGGTTGGTATTAGGTCCATCTAGTATTATATCATCATAAATAGGATACAACAAGTGCGTTATGACCCAGTGTTCTAAAAGTAGGCCAAGGAGGCGCTTGGTGCCTGCCCGATGCCCGCCTAGGCGCCCACATAGGCCCCCGACCCCCGACTATATGTTTTTCGGTTTTATAGACCATTTTTGTAACTTTAAGTAGTTTTTTTTTGGATTTTTTATTTTTTTTGAAACGCGGCCATCTAGGTGCCCACCTAGGCGGGCTAGGCGCCCGGTGCCCGCCCGACTAGTGCCTAGTGCCTTTTTACAACCTTCCGTCTCCATCTCTGCCGTAATACTTAAGGGAGGACAACTTGCTGATTTGATTGTTAGTACTTTCAGAATCTCTGTAATAAAGGGACCTTAAGGCACACAAGAAAAGGTTCAAATGGGCATTCATATTCGAGTTCAAACCTTAAAGTTTGTTATCCAAGTTTGACACAAAATAGACATGTTGGCTATACTTAGTTCTTACCAAGATTCAAAGTATCGGTATCGGTATCGGACATTTTGTATGAGTATCGATATCGGCATTATCGACGGTATCGGATCGGAGCATCGGATTTTTGGTATCGGCAGTATCGTCAAAATTAAATAATTATTAATAAATTAGTAACAATTTAGAAAAAAATAGTTTACATATTTATGCACTATTTAAGTATGTTTTGTGTTATTTTTTATATAATTGAATAGAACAATAGTCATCCTTGTTAATTTGGTTTACGTATAAAAAACGTTACATACAATAATATTATACATATAAAAACGTTATATACAATAATATTACACTTATATAAAAGTCTACGTACAATAATAAATTTTTTTAATTGTGTATACGAGTCAATACCGTTAAATAACATATTTAGCTAAAAAAATTTACATTTATATAAATACTAAAAATATACAAATAAAATATGTACTATAATAAATATTACATTTATATTTTATATATAAAGTTAGACCTATATATATATATATATATATATATATATATATATATATATATATATATATATATATATATATATATATACACACACAAACACAAAATAATAACCAAATAAATTGTATTTTTCAGAACCAAATAAATATTAAAAACGTTACATAACTCATTAACTAGTATATGTATTTATCAGCCAAATAAATGCAACCGAAAGCTGTTCACATAACCAAATAAATATTAAAAACGTTACATATAGAACTCATTAACTACTTATTAAGTACTATATATATATTTAGAACCAAATAAATATACATCTAGAAACTCATTAACTACTCATTAACTACTATTTGTATTTTTCAAAACCAAATAAATATACATATAGAAACTCATTAACTACTATTTGTATTTTTCAAAACGAAATAAATATACATATAGAAACTCATTAACTACTCATTAAACACATATACACATGACTGTTCACATGCTTTTAACAGGATTCTTTTTCCTCTTCACAATACTGGCAAACCCGTTAAAACCCCAAACCCAATACTAACCTAGCTAATAAAAAGAGGGGTACACCGCCTCCATTTCACTCTCCTCTCTCCGCCTCCATTCTCCATTCTCTCCACCTCTTCTCTCCGTCCTTCGCGACCTCAACAGCCTTCGTTTCCCGCTCCTCCTCTCCGCATCATTTCCGCACAGGCCTCTAATGAGCAGAGGAGGCGGCGGCGACTACGAAAGGGGATGCAGTTGGGTTCGAAGGAGATTTTTTGCAATTACCTCTGGCAAGTCAAGTAAAATTTTGATGCTTTAGATTCGTCTTTTTTTGCGATTTTTTTGATTATTGGATTTATATGATTTTTTATTCTGATTTTCTGCTTAGATTTGTCTCCTTTTTTGATTTTTAGTAACATTTAATGCTACAAATCGGTCCGTATCGGTTCATATCGGGTCGTATCGGTTCGTATCGGCCTGTATCGGATACATATCGGCCGATACGGACCGATATAATGATTATTCACCATGTATCGACCGATACCGATTTTTTCCTGGAGTAACGGATCGGACACGCCCAAATCCGATCCGGCCGATCCGTATCGGCCGATACTTTGAACCTTGCTCCTAACGTGTCAATCACGTGGGTTTTTATTCATCCCTTTAGTACTACAGGAGCTAATCCGAACAAAAGAAGTGGAGCGGGAACCGGCCTCTTCCTTCTTATCCTCTGATACAAACGACGTAGGGGCATCATCCTGCAAAAACTGGAGCAATTTATCATTCTCCTTGGTCAGGTGAAGGATCCATGTTTCGTAGCATTGTTATCAAGCGTCTAAATCTCAACTTCCTTGTCAGATGCATCCGTCGAGATTCCGAAAAGCTCCAACTTTTAGCAGCATGTTGAACACCAGCCTTTGAATGGAGCACATGGTACTAGAACTGCTCCAGATCCAGACAATCCCAAAGATGTCGTATTGGTATGGTTGTACATCTCCCACGATATTTCGAACGCTTCTACCTTAGTCATGGCTACCCCATTATAATCCTTGCATGCGATAAGCAAGTTATTTGGATGAACCACCTAGGAGGGGCCCAGCTACAACGACGTCTCGTCCCAAGTTTTCACTATGGTCAACGGAGCTAGCCCAAGTGAACAGTCCGGATAGCGACTCATTAGACAAGTGATTTGGGTGAACATTAACATCGGCAGTAGTTACTCATTGTCCAGTCTGACCGTGAGATGGGGGCAACTATTTTAATGCCCCGCTTATGGCTATAGCATTGCATTGGCTTGTGGTTTGACTAGCCTAATCGGAATTGTGTTCGTGTTGTATCGATATGACCGGGACAAATGAATTGAGATCATCTCACATCTATGGATTGACTTGTGTTGGAATTGAGTCCAAAGTACAGTAAATCATATGAACTTTATATAATCGAAGGTTTAAAGTATCGGCCGATACCGATACGTATCGGTCGGATCAGATCGGATTTGGGTGTGTCCGATCTGATACTCCAAAAAAAAATCGGTATCGGTCGATACATGGCAAAAAATTATTATATCGGTCCGTATTGGCCGATATGTATCCGATACATGCCGATACGATCCGATACGACCCGATACGAACCGATACGGGCAACATCAAATGTTACTAAATATAAAAAAAGGAGACAAATCTAAGCAGAAAATCAGAATAAAAAATCATATAAATTCAAGAATAAAAAAATCGCAAAAAAAGACGAATCTAAAGCATCAAAGTTTTACCTGACTTGCCAGAGGTAATTGCAAAAAATTTCCTTCGAACCCAACTGCATCCCCTTTCGTAGTCGCCGCCGCCTCCTCTGCTCATTAGAGGCTTGTGCGAAAATGGATGTGGAGAGGGGAAGCGGGAAACGAAGGCTGTTGAGGTCATGGAGGATGGAGAGAAGAGGCGGAGAGAATGGAGAATAGAGGCGGAGAGAGGAGAGTGAAATGAAGGCGCACTCTCTCACCCCTCTTTGTATTAGCTAGGGTTAGTATTGGGTTTGGGCTTTTAACGAGTTTGCCAGTGTTGTGAAGAGGAAAAAGAATCCTGTTAAAAGCATGTGAACAGTCATTTGTATATGTGTTTTTTTACATACGTTTGTATATATGCTATTTGGTTTTGAAAAATACAAATAGTAGTTAATGAGTTTCTATATGTATATTTATTTGGTTTTGAAAAATACAAATAGTAGTTAATGAGTAGTTAATGAGTTTCTATATGTATATTTATTTGGTTCTAAAAAATACGTATAGTAGTTAACGAGTAGTTAATGAGTTCTATATGTAACGTTTTTAATATTTATTTGATTATGTGAACAGCTTTCGGTTGCATTTATTTGGCTGATAAATACATATACTAGTTAATGAGTTATGTATGTAACGTTTTTAATACTTATTTGGTTCTGAAAAATACAATTTATTTGGTTATTATTGTGTGTGTGTGTGTATATATATATATATATATATATATATATTCATCCCCACACTTTTTGCATCCCCATCTTTACATCCATTGGATGTGCTTTAAGTCATCTAATCTTAACCATTGGTAAATCAACGGTTAAGATTAGGTGACTTAAAGCACATCCAACGGTGTAAATAGGGAGGTTGCTTGGAGATGCAAAAGGTGTGGGGATCTTGATCCTTCCTCATATATATATATATATATATATATATATATATATATATATATATATATATGCAAATGACCTCTAGTCTAATGGTTAAGATAGATGCATGCGGCCCAAGTGGTCGGAGTTCGAGTCCCAGTGGAGGCGAGTTCGCCACAATTATCCATTGCTTCAAAATATATATATATATATATATATATATATATATATATATATATATATATATATATATATTGTGGTCGAACTTTATATAGAAAATATAATTGTACTATTTATTATAGTATATATTTTATTTGTATATTTTTAGTATTTATATAAATGTAAATTTTTATTAGCTAAATATATTATTTAAAGGTATTGACTCATATACACAATTAAAAAATTATTATTGTACGTAGACTTTTATATAAGTGTAATATTATTGTATGTAACGTTTTTATATGTGTAATATTATTGTATGTAACGTTTTTTATACGTAAACCAATTAACAAGGATGACTATTGTTTTATTCAATTATATAAAAAATAACACAAAAAATACCTAAATAGTGCATATTTTTTTTCTTCTAAATTGTTACTAATTTATTAATAATTATTTAATTTTGCCGATACTGTCGATACCAAAAATTCGATACTCCGATCCGATACTGCGATACCGATACCGATACCGATACTTTGAACCTTGGTTAGGAGGTGCTGTGTAGATATTTTGTGTTCTTTGAGTTGAGAATAGTATTGTACGGGTGGTGGGCATTTGAGTCCTCCCACCCTATTTTGTTTCTTTTTTATTAATAAAATTACTTTATATATATATATATATATATATATATATATATATATATATATATGGTCCGGATCGGGAGCCCCTTTTCCGGAGCCCCGCCGAAGCCCCGCGATCCTTGGCTGTTGGATCGCGCGGCATCACGTGGGCCCCGCGCGATCCGATGGTGCAGGGGGGGGGCGGGGCTCCGCGGCCGGGGTCTTTGATCGGGATCCATATATATATATATATATATATATATAGAGAGAGAGAGAGAGAGAGAGAGAGAGAGAGAGAGAGGATGTTATTGAAGAATTCTAGATTTTAACCCACTATTGGTCATTGATCAAAACATAGAAACCAAGATTGATTCTTTTCTTTAGGCTTGGTTTTGGATGGCTCTGGTTAAAACTGGAAGGAAATGGCTGCTATCTAGTGCTTTCAGTGTAAACATACTAAGCATAACTCAGCTATATGCTAATTGAACAGTCAGCTTTTGATCTAATTAGAGTATAGATAATGGACGGAGCTGGGGAGAGGTACTGAGGTATTTAACATTTTAGCCCCAAAATTTGGACACGCTTTGCTTTTGTTGTATCTATCTCTTGTGTGTGTAAGCACATACACAGATTGATTTCTATGTACTTTGGAAGATATTGGAGGGTCATATCTTTTTTGTGAGTATTTGCTAGTAAGGTGATGTTTCTGAACAATAAATAGCATTGCTCTGATGTAGTAAATCAAACCCTTCACTACCATTCTTTATCTGACGTATTCATTTAATTACAAATGCCATAAATATGTGGAAACCAATGGTGTGTTTATTAGAAATCATATTCTTATCTTGCTTCTAAGTTACTGTAGGGACATGTAATCTTGAATTGGACATCTAACAACTCGAGGCATTTGCTCCACTACAATTTTCATTTTTATGTTGAAACCAGTAGGCTCATTATTTAAACCTTTTTTTTTTCCTGATCTCAGATGACTATTTCATATTTCACATTAGAATTTTATCTTGAGGGCATCGTATTCTATGGCCAAAAGTTCTTAGGTAGGAGGCTAGGTGCTGAAGAACATAAGTTTGTTTGTTTGATGTTTCTGTGCAGTGCCTTGGCAGCATTCTATACTAGGAATTTTGCAGAGAAAGTTCCAGATATAAAGCCTCCCTTACTTCAGGTTGCATATATTGCTAATGGTTTGACCTCTTTATCCTTTGATATGCATGCTATATATTAATATGTAAGATAAATTAAATATAACTCCTTGAACTCTCTGAAGGAACTGGATTTGCTCATTTTCTTACTTCCCAATGATTTTTTTTAAACAAAATTTAAGGAAGATAATCTGACCCCTTAAACTCTTTAAAGGAACATGGTTTGGTAACTCTGTTACTCCCTAAATGAACTATCTGAAAATGGGAATTTTTTGAGGTAAGAAAAGGAAAAATAATTAGGTGTATGTGGGGTAAGTAGTATATTGGAATAACTGTTTAGAACTTTAGAAGACTTGGGGAATGCTTAGAGTGAAAAGAAAAGTGCGTTGGAATAGATGATGAGCTAAGGGTACTTCCAACTCTTAGGTGTCCACAAGGTGGAAAAGAGTACTCCCAAGCATCTCAATCAATGATAAGGAAGGAGCACAAAGAACTTATAGTTTTCTCCTTTTTTTTTTTTTTCTTTTCACTCTTAGCTTTTGTTTGATGTTTTACTTGTCTTATCTGAAATAGCAGCCACTATAATATGCTTAGTCTTCGCAAGAAGACCAACTGGAAATATCATAATAAACATTGTGTATTTGACATTATTTAAAACCATTAATTTGACAAAACTAAAATTTCTAATAAGCACATCCCGACCCACGGGCCAGTCATGACATGACTCATGCATGAGCCGCATGTGCATATCAGTTGACCCAACTTGTCAAAATGGTTTACCTAGATGTACACATGAGATCGAAGCACCCACTTATAAACCAATCAAACTCTTACCATATATTCGACATGGGATTAATCTTGGGGTTTACAATGATACCATTTCTGTCACATCCTAACCCACGAGCATACCAGGACATGACTATGTATGAGCCCTATGTTTATATCAATTGGCCCAACTTGCCAAAATGATTATCCTGGACACAAGACAAAAGCACCTAATGACAAACCAATAAAACTCTCACCACTTATGATGTGGAGAAAACCTTGGGGTTTCACTATCACGTTCCGATTCGACGAATTGTTTGTCATCGCATCGATTTCTGTCGAATCGATCGTCCTCGCTGGGGTGTGATGTCCATACAAGTCTAGATTGTACTTGTACAAGACAAGAACGTGCATTTGATAATTCTTTTGAAACACAAGTTGAAACTTCACAATTTGCTAAAAATTGAACACGTAGTATAAAAAGAAAATGTGCTTTTCATTAATAGTTTGCAATGAAGTGCATTGTCATATTTACATTGGATATGACGTTGTGGCTACATTTGATCAGGGCCGGTCCTTAATAGTTGAAGGCCCTGTGCGAATTTTAAAATGTGGCCCTAAATTTATTTACTCATATTTTTTAAATATATTATTATGTCTTTATCAAAATCTCTGGAGATGCTCTTGATTGTATATTATAATTGAATCTATAGGTAGTTACTAAACAAAATAATTAAAGTTCAAATTATATATATTCAAGCACATTACATAGTATAATAAAGATGTTTTAGATAGAAGACGTACTGACCGTTAAATTGTCTAAATCTGGCCTTAAAATTTTCTGTTGATGAAAACATATAATAAAATGAATAACGATCAATACCCAAATGAGAAGTAATATGTAATCACAAAATTTAGAGCCTCCAAGACATGAGCAGGGCCAACCCAGGGCACAGACAAGGTAGGCGACCGTCATGGGCCCCCAATTTTGGAAGTCCCGTAATTTTACAATAGACTAGGTATATCGAAAAAAAAAAAACAAACACCCAATCTGGAAGCAACAAAAAAGCCAGCGCTCCAAGCGAAAAAAAATAATGATAACTTGATTGATGATTTTGATAGCTTAATTAATGGTTTTGCTTGAAAAAATGCTAAAAAATATTTATTTATGTGAGAAAAATGGCCCAAATTTTAGATTTTGTCATAGGTCCCGTAAATCATAGGACCGACTATGGACCCGAGTCACCTGATGCAAGACCAAGGGCTCCGGTCTTCGATATCATTATTTCTTAAATAAATACTAAGCCTGCACATCCAAATTCTTAAATTATATATATATATATATATATATATATATATATATATATATATATATTTGATTATTATTGTAGAAAATAAATTCATCTAACAATTGAGGGATCTTTAGAAACAAAATAGCAATTAACACACTGGTTAGAGCAATATCTTTAAGAAATCCTAATTATTTTTTGTATGATTATAAATATGAATCTTAGAGTCAGTAGGGAATAGTGATCCAACAATTGGAGGTCTTGGAGGGATTGTAGAGTAGGAATTGAGGAAGAAATGGAACAACTTGAAATACAAAATTACAAAACTAACCTTAATATTTTTCTTGAGGCCCCCCAAAATTGGAGGCCCTGTGCGGCCGCACTATTTGCACGGCCCCAGGGCCGGCCCTGCATTTGATTGACACAGCAAAATACTCGACAAGCTTGCCATGAACTAATAGTCTAATACTTGTCGTTCCATACATTTATACCTTTTCTACATTAAAAGCCTTCGAGATGAATCGGCTTCAAAATACTTCAAAATAGGAAGAACTTCAAAACGCCTCCCCGAACTTCAGCTTGGGCCTAGTATTATGCACCATCAACGTTCTCGCCACCTGTGGAGTTGGAGATTAGTACACTTGGGAACGTACTAGTGAGCATGACAAACCACTCGTCTAAACCGACACTTCTTATTAAGGGAAGCATGCATTCAATGTTGTCTTGCTATTAGAACTAGATGAACTTCAGTTCATATCGATGACATTCTTGAAACAGAAAAACATAGCATTTATAATATTTCTTATCACGGTCGTGCTCGTCCCTGCATAAAACAGAGATAATACTTACCACCTGCAAAAGACAATAGATAAACATGCTATCTATCTTATATGTGGTTATTGATGTTATGACACCATGAAGGAGTATCATATGCATTGTGACGCGTCCTATCAGCCTGGATTGCAAGCCCAATTGGGAGGTTCCGTAATGTCTCGCGTCGAAGCACGAATCTCACTTCCTCCTAGGTCGATTTGGTCCCGGTGTCCCGAATACCGTTTCAAGAAAAGCCATACCTTGTGCACAAGTTGTCCATGACTATGCAGGAACATTTAAAACTATTAAACAAATGCATGTCACATAACAAAATTAAGCAATATTATCATTATACTCATGCAACAGTTCGTTTTCCTCAAAGCCGTACGTTCTGATTTGGCTATCCGTAGGCACCAAATACCCCGAGGTAGCATGCCACAATCAACGTTTCATCTTTCTGTTTCATTCTAACAGTTTATCAGTTTATTAAACCTTACATGTTCACTTCGAAGTGCGAAGATTATAACTTTAGGGTCTTAAGCAGTTTCATGGTTGTCGAACCTTAACGACTCGCTTTGAGTGTGAAGCTTATCATTTTAAGTTTAGAGCAAAACTACTCTAAATTGCTACAGTTATCCCAAGTTCTTTACTTAGTGGTACATCATGCATTTAACTTGACATCGTCGATTTGAACGTGTTCGAGGCAACAAGAATTTTATTTGCGAAAAGGAGTAGAAAAGAAGGGACCGAACCACCCACTAAGTATTAAATGTGTCGCGAGTAGGAGATCAATTCGCAACGAATCAAACTTCAGTTATGCGAGCTTCTGCAATGGCACCAACATCGTATTAGATATCCTTCTTCAATCCTTCGTATCAAAATTCTTAAAATGAATGTAGAAATCGATGGAAAAATACATTCATCAAAACTAAGCAGCAAAAACTTCAAGAAAACCATACATTAGTCCGATCCTGTCAAAGAGACTATTATATAAAGCTCACTCGCCGAGACGCAGTCCGCTGCATTTAGGACTTATTCCAATAGAAGTCGATCCATTAGTTGGAACGGTTCTCATAGGATTCGTCCAAATCGATTTGTTTGATGCCACAAAGTACTAAGCTCCTGACTGAGTCAGACTAGCCATCTAAGTTCCCGACCGAATCTGACTAGCCACGAGCCCATTACATAGTGTGCCGCTTAACGGAAACGGGACAGTACATTCACAATACCAATGTATGCATGCATTATACCAAATTACAATTAAATATATTAGAGGAATGGTAGTTATTGGAGGATATGATGGGCTACTCTGATATGGTCAAGACGATGCCCCCCTTAGGAAATTTCTAAAAGAAATTCCTAAGCACCATTTTACCCTGTGCGTGTGTATATTTTTGAAGTATGAAATAGTATGCCATATAGTCGAGAATTTGATGTATGCCTTTAACATTAGTATTAGACGTCTGATTAATGTTAGGGATATTGGATATTGGGTTCATATCGATTTAGGGTTTGAGATACATGATATCGGACATATATCGACGATATATTTGAAATATCAGATACCAATATGTATATAATATGTTATAAATTTTCTATCAAATTCAAATTTCTATATGTAGTAAATGTTCTAAATATCCTAAAAGGTTAAAACCACATAACTAACTAAGTAACCAAAAACATCTAATATAACATCATATTATGGTAGAAACTAACAATTATAAAGTTAAAAGTAACTTTGCACACTCTTAGACTTCAGTCCTCATCCCCGAGCGTCACTAAACTCCCTACAAACAACAACAACAAAGTACATCACACACAAAAAACATTAGTTAATTTCAAGAAATTTAACATTCACAAAGTATGAGTATATAAATACAAAGAATATAATATAACAAACATTGATTAACTTCTAGAAGTTAAACATTTATCCAAAATAAAAATGATGTACTTTAGTCATAGATTCTTAGGCTTAGCAAATAACATCCAAAAGGACGAAAAACACAAATAACAGTCCCCAAGATGACGAACAACTAAAGACAATCTCAGTCTTCAATGTTCAACCTCTTGTGAGTCTTCTACGCTTCTTCTGCTGCAAGAGCAATATACCCTTCTGCAACATGAACTTTTTAGTTCTTCCCTGTCCCAAGCTCTTCTTCCTTCTCCCTCTCTGACTCATTTCTTTTCCTTTAGAGGATCCAGCAGCTGCAACAGTCGTTCTAGGACTCCTCCTTGGTCCTAGATCTGCATCTATTAACTATCTAATTTACTGCCAAGTCAATCCCTCTCCAGGAAAGACCTAATCTCATCTTTATTATCAGATAGGCCACCCAATGTCTACTACTAGAGCTTTCCTCCATCTAGTCCTTTTGGTTGCGATGGGATCTCTACTCGAACTACTGTACTTGCCCTTGAGAAGTGCATTTAACTTCACAAAGACTAGATTATTAAGTCTTTTAGGTTCTAGTCGATTCCTCTTCTTCGAGTGAATCTAGAAAATTTAACACTTAGCTAAAAAAAATCACCATACAAAATCTCAATTATCAAATAATTTCAATAAATAACTTACTAACTAAATATAAACTATTGCCTATTTCAAATGTGCTCCAGTTCCTTTCACGACCAGAGGAACCAGTGGTCAAGCTTAATATCCTCATCGACATGCTTAACTTAGTGACTTTTTCGTAGAATTTCCACCAAAAGACTGAAAATAGACAATGAGATAAAAGTTAAAACATACATAAGATAATTACTCAACTAACTTGGACATCAATAGATATACCTGGATTAAAATCTGAATCCTGGATCTTTGGATGGTCCTTAGCCATATCTCTTGCAAATTCTCCCATTTGGTATTGATAAATGTGAAGCTCTTTAGTAATACTAGTGAAAATATCCATATCATTTGAGTATATCCTCGAGATACAATCGACAATTCCACCAATAAACTTTGGATCATTCTCTCTCTTTCCTATTAGAGTAGTAGAATTTGAGATTTAATTAGTATCTAGCTAGATGTAGATGGCTGCTCATTTTGCTATTCAATCTACTATAAATTAGCTTCCAAATAGAACCATATTTCTTTTATTGTCAAGAGCAGCATCAACATCATGCTTGGCTTTCAACATATTTCCATACAACCACCCCATCGAAGGCATATCATTCGACTCTTCTCAAAACTATAACCAATGGGGCAAATATGGCAATCAAAAGATCCACGCTATTCCAAAATTTGCTACTCATAATAATCCCATAAACCTACAATTTTAGTCAAAACAATTGAATTAATATTCAAGAATTCAAGAATAGATAGCTAAGTAATCTAGTCGCGTAAAGACTTAAAAGTTTACCATCTTTGTTGCCCATGTTTTGGACAACTTAAGCGCACTCCATTATTTATTTCCGAACATTTTTTTCAACTCCTTCCCCAGAATGCTTTGTAAAGAAAGAAATACAGTAGCAAATCTAGTCACTTCCGGCCAAACAATATCTTGAAAGTCCAGCTTCTTACAAGCATCTCTCATTATGTCGAGTGATTTGGTACGACCGTAAATAATTACGGTAATCTGACATGCCATAGTGACGATGTCCTTGACTTGCTTTAGCCTCATGATGTCTGCAAGCTATATGTAAATTGTGTTGCACAAGAAGCCCAGAGATATTCGTCCTCTTCAACTCTAACATCTTTGCTGTCGCCATATTGTTTGATGCGTTGTTCGTAACAACCTGCACCACATTCTCCTCTCTCGGGCCACCTTCAATACCAATCACCTTATCCACGAAATCAAGGATGAACTTTCCATCATGTACCGCAGAAGAGACATTCTTAGACTACCAAATTGTGGTGCCGGCAGCTGAGCGCACCACTATTTCATGAGACTTCTTCCTTTCCGACCATGCTGAAGTACGTGTAGGCAACTCTAGAGGAGGGATGAATAGAGTATGTGTCGATAATACCCAATTAAAAATTTAACTCTATTCAAGTCCAACCAACAGAAATAATAATCAGAGTATAAGTGCGAAATATAAATAGAGATCAGAGAAGCATACGCAGACACATCAGTTTTTAACCTGGTTTCTCTCGTGGAGGACTAGTCCAGGCCTGAGAACTATAGCTCAGGATTGAATTCCACTATTTGTGAAATAGTGTACAACCACGTGCCTTTACTCAGAAGAGCACGCCAACTTCTTACAGATTCGCGGATGGCGAAACTTGGAATTGTCCAAGTGACTTCTTTTGAAACTCTTGCACACAAACTTCTAGTTGACTCGCACTGAGCACCTTGGAGGCTTGGAAAGTTTTGTGGCTAGTTAGATGAGAAGAATAAGCTCTAGAATGTATAGGCTAGAAGAGAAGATGAGAAGATTGGATGATTGAAAATGAGAGAAATCAAGGCCTATACATACTAGTCCAGAGAGGCAGAGTTCGGTCAGAACTCTGTCCCAAAATTTCAAATATTTAGCCGTTGGACAACTACCAGCCAGCAAGCCCCTAAAAATTAGCTCCTAATTTTAAGGGGGCAGAGTTCGGTTCGAACTCTGTCTTCTAGGGGACAGAAAGTTCAAATGGACTATGTGGGCTTGGCAAGTTTTGGAGTTTGTTTGGTGGAGCTTTGGGTATTAAGTCTAGGGTTGAGATACTCAGTGCGACTCAACTTACAATAGCCTAGACTCAATAAAAAGTAAAAATACAGACTCAGAGTACAAGTAACAACAGCACTGTCGAAGCAATCATCAATGATGTCTGTCTTGAACTGATATGTGATGATGTTCTGTTTTGGAGCTTGATGTGTCAAGTTGGATTATAACAAATATCGTCTTGTTAATTATCAAGATTAGGTTGACTGCGATCCAGTTTGGGTCAACAATCTCTCCCATTTTGATAATTGACAAAAATACGATATTTGTATGTCGCAACATTCATACCTGGACACATGGAATAAAGACAATAGCTCCCCCATAGATGAACATGTCGGCTCTCCCGTAAATAGATGTCCTGAGACAAGTTCTAATCTAAGCAAGCACAACATAATATAAATAGAAGCTCAAAGCACATATTAAGTATTCCCAAAGCAAATATCAAGTATTCTTCCCCTTTGTCATTTAGCAAAATGAAATAATGGCTCCTCCATAAAAGTAGACAAAGTGAATACATGCAATCACACAACTGGGAGCCATAACCATAGAGAGAAATTACTAGCAGTTTTATACCTCAATACTAAACCAAAGTGCATAGGTTTGAAAGAAATACAATGCATGAAGGAAATGGAAATACTACAACTCAAAGTTTTAAAACTACTACATAAAGCATAATGAAACTACAGCCTAACATCAGCATCATCATCAGGTAATAAACCACGACCATCATGGAGCACGGAATGGACCAGCAGAGTCCGAAGGATCGCTGGCAGAGCGACGATGGTCAACAAATACCGCATCCGGATCCAGATACCGTCTGACCTATGTGTCGTCAATACGGTAACCTTCGCGAGAAGGGTCCGTATCATAGGGAATGACATAGTAGGATGGGTGGCCAGGGTGTACTGGAGGTCGTACAGCGAGTTGCTGATATCACTCATCTGAAGGGTGGTGCGGTAGTCCAACTGGGTCCAGCGGTCGTCTTCCAAACGGAAGCGATCGCGCAACATCGCCTGGATGGAGTCAAGAGTAGCAGGAGGCTCAGGCTCAGGTGCATCAGGAGCATCAGAGTCAGAGGATGCAGCATCATCAATAGTCCTACGTGCCTTGGACAGAGAGGCAGGAGCAGATAGGAACTGACACTCATCAAGAGGGATGTTGAAGGCACGAAAAATCATTGGAAGGTACATGGCATAAACCAAGGATTTTGGTTTCGGTCTCACACGAATCATCCAGTCCATCATCGTGCGAGGGAAGTTGAACGGAAGACAAAAGTGCAGATGATATAGAGCCGAGATCTCAAGATAAGTGACTTCATCGGTGAATTCCGCTTTGGACAAGATCGAGGAAAAGATCCGACGGAGTTCATAAAAATAGTTATTGAGATATTTGGCTCGAAGCTTGCGAGGACGTGTGTTAGGAGAACAAAACGCATCCTTGAAACCCTCAAGAGTGGTATCACTGGAAAATTGTAAATGACGGACATCAACAAGTCTTTCCCAAGTGTTGGGTTCCGGGAGTTAAAGGTAATCGGCAAGTTCGAAATCGTCAAAAGATATGTCAATGCCGGTGACACGGGAATAAATCCTAGTGTCGTCATGAGTCATTTTGCAGTAAAACATCTGGATGGCATTGAGATATACGAGAGATGAAGTAGTGACGAGTTCATCAAGGCATAAATCGTGAAAGAGTGAATCGTATGTAGAAAATATGATGAAATTGATTGGATGGCCCGGGACACTACGTGAGCGGAAGTTTGAGTACCATTCATTGGATGCTTCCAATGAGACAAAGATGTGCTCATTGAAGGTGTGTTCATTTGGTGGAGGTGGTGGATTGAACAAAGGATGAATAGGAGGAGGAGGAGGAGGAGGGTTAGATGAAGATGCTCCCTCACTTCTCATCCTTTTTCCTCTACCAAATAATTTTGGAGCCATTGATAATGAAAATATAAATTTGAAAGAGATGAAAAAAAGGAGTTATAACTCACAAAAGTAGTTGGAGATGGAAGAGATCCACCAAAAATCCTTAAATCTTGAGTTTGGGGAGAGATAGCCCTAAGATTTGGGTTTTCTAGGGTTAGGGTTTGAGGAAAAAGGGTTTAGAGGGAGGTAGAAGAAGAGAAAAGTGATGAGAGAGAGAGAGAGAGAGAGAGAGAGAGAGAGAGAGAGTTCGGGTATATGAGGATTAGGGCCAGCAGGTCGGGTTAAATCGTGGCCGTCAGATCAAAAATTGGATGGCCAGGAGCAACTGAGGGTTCTGGAAGCAGGCACACAGAGTTCGGCCCGAGTTCTGTGGGTATGGCTCCAAAACACAGAAAAGGTTTTAAAAAGAAAGTTTTGATAGAAAAATTCTTGAATTAGAAATATTGAATGTTACAAGCCACAAAAATAGTGTAGCCATATAATAAATATTGTTAAAACGATGATCATCACAGTGAAACTGCTTTAGATTAGCTGTAGGGGCCGGATCACAGCTAGCGGTAGTCCGAAGACTAGTGCACCGTGTCGCTTAGGCTTTTACGCCTTGTTGTCAGAAGGACCCTTTCGGCTTGTACCCAAAGCAATGTTACCATGAATAATGTACGTTATAACCGTTATTTTCGCAGGTACAACTTATTTTATGACAGTTTCATCCAAAATTTTTAATTCTCGACGAAGAAAATTGAAGCGCTTTTCGGCTAGTGGTTTTGTAAAGAAATCTGCTACCTGATGTTCAGTGTCAATGAATTCT
This sequence comes from Iris pallida, assembly GCA_029216955.1. Taxonomy (NCBI): domain Eukaryota; kingdom Viridiplantae; phylum Streptophyta; class Magnoliopsida; order Asparagales; family Iridaceae; genus Iris; species Iris pallida. The sequence continues at coordinate 32,124,164 of JANAVB010042420.1, forward strand.
AAGTTAATAGTGCCGTGCTGTTGTTGCACGCAAGAAATGCTGTCTAATCTCTATATGCTTTGTGCGTGAGTGACATACTGGGTTCTTGGTCAAATTTATTGCACTAGTGTTATTACAGAAAATAGGTATGTGCTTGAATAATAAGTGATAGTCTTCAAGAGTTTGCTTCATCCGCATAATCTGTGCACAACAACGACCAGCTGCAATATACTCAGCTTCTGTTGTGGATAGTGCGACAAAATTATGCTTCTTGCTAAACCATGAGACTAAAGCCTTTCCTAACAAATGACACGTGCTGCTGGTACTCTTACGGTCGACTTTGCATCCCGCAAAATCAGCATCGGAATATCCGATTAAGTCAAAGGAAGTAGTTTTGGGATACCACAGGCCTACCATAATCGTTCCTTTAGGATATCTAAAGATACGCTTAACAGCGGTCATGTGTGATTCTTTATAATTAGCTTGATATTTAACACATAAGCAAACACTAAACATAATATCGGGACGACTAGCAGTTAAATACAATAGACTACCAATCATACCTCGATACTTACGTTGATCGACCGGTTTGCCGCTTTCATCAGGTTCCAGCTTTGTTGTAGTAGCCATAGGAGTGCTGATAGGTTTGATGTTGTCAAGCTCAAACTTTTTCAGCATGTCTTTTGTATACTTCGACCAAGGTTCTAAACGGCGGTAGGCGGGTGCGCGGCGGAGAGAGTCCGCCTACTGCCTAGGCCGCCTAGGCACCGCCTAGGCGGTCGATACTTTTTTAACATCTTTTACTATTTTACCACTGTTTTTTTTTTGCATAATATTCATATTTTAAGGGTGTTCTATGCATAATTAAGTTATAGAACGAAGATTTATAAAGTTTTGGTTTTGTAAAAGTGAACCATAGGCCCATAATGCTTACAAAATCTTTTTGGCCAAAATATCTTGTTAGGTATTACTCCGCCTAGGCGTCCGCCTCACCTCCGCCTATGCCGCCAACCTTCGTTGGCTGCCTACTCCACCGCCTACCGAAAAGCGGTGCGGAGAGAGACCGCCTACCTCCTAGGCGCCGCCTAGGCGGGCCAGGCGGACGCCATTTAGAACACTGACTTCGACTGACTGATGAAGACGCCTTGCGAGTATTGTTTGATTTGCAGTCCAAGGAAGTAATTGAGCTCCTCCATCATGCTCATCTCAAACTCGTTTTCAATACACTTGGCAAATTTTTTGCATAGACCCTCATTAGTAGACCCAAATATGATATCATCTACATAGATTTGTACTAACAAAATAGTGTCATCAAGGGATTTTATGAAAAATGTAGTGTCAATTTTTCCTTTTGAAAAACCTTTATCAAGTAAGAAAGTACTAAGACGTTCATACCAAGCTCGAGGAGCTTGTTTGAGGTCATAAAGAGCTTTCTTAAGTTCAAAAACATGGTCGAGAAATTTATGATTTTCAAAATCAGGGGGTTGTTTGACAAAAACCTCTTCTTTAATAAAACCATTTAGAAAAGCACTTTTCACATCCATTTGAAAAAGTTTAAAGTTTTGAAAATTTGCAAAGGTCCAAAGCATCCGAATAGATTCAAGTCGTGCAACAGGAGCATACGTCTCATCGTAGTCGATACCCTCCTCTTGGTTGTATCCTTGAGCTATGAGACGAGCCATGTTTCGAGTGACCGAACCGTCCTCATTAACTTTGTTGCGAAAAACCCATTTGGTACCAATGATTGAATGATCAGCAGGTCTAGGGACAAGTTCCCAAACCTGATTTCGTTCGAATTGGTCGAGTTCTTCTTGCATTGCAGATATCCAAAATTTATCGTTAAAAGCTTCTAAAACATTTTTAGGTTCAATTTGAGAAATAAAAGCAGTGCTAGCAATAGAATCTCTTAAAGAAGATCGAGTAGTTACCCCTTTCGATACCTCACCTATTACCACGCTTTCTGGATGCGAAGGTTTGAATTGGAACTTCTTTGGTAAGCTCTCCAGAGAACTGGTTTCGGGTGGTATATCCACAGGAGTGGAAGTTGATGGTTCATCATCATCAGGAATGATAGCTGTACTATTGTCTTCATGAAAAGTTACGTTAGTAGACTCTTCAGCAATCATGGAGCGTTTGTTGAACACTCTATATCCCTTACTCTTGGCAGCATAACCAAGAAGAATACCTTCGTCAGCTTTGGCATCAAACTTGCCTAAGTTGTCTTTGGTATTCAGGATAAAGCAGCGACAGCCAAACACTCGAAAGTAAAAAATATTTGGAGTTCTACCAAACCAAAGCTCATAGGGTATTTTCTTCGAAATAGGTCGAATCAAAACCCTATTCAAAACATGGCACGCTGTGCTGACAGCTTCTGCCCAAAAATATTTCGGAAGAGAAAATTGATTCATCATGACTCCAGCCATATCGCCAAGAGTCATATTCTTCCGCTCCACAACACCATTTTGTTGAGGAGTTCTAGGACAAGAAAACTCATGATTAAAGCCATTTAAATCACAAAGTTTTTCAAAATCAGAATTTTCGAATTCGCCACCATGATCACTTTGGATACGAGTAATCATGTAGCCCTTTTCGTTCTTGACCTTTTTGGAAAATAGTTTGAAAACTGAAATAGTATCACTTTTGTTTGCAGGAAAGAAGACCCAAGTAAATCTTGAAAAGTCATCAATAATAACGAAAGTATAGAGTTTTCTGCCAAGACTGGCTACTCTACTAGGACCAAATAAATCCATATAGAGTAATTGCAAAGGTCGAGTGGTACTTACAGTGTTGATGGATTTAAAAGAAGATTTGGTAGCCTTATTCTTTTCACATTCGACACATACTGTATCCTTTTTGACTGTAATTTCAGGCAATCCTCTTACTAGCTTCTTGGTAGATAGTCTCGATATGGTGTCCATGTTAGTATGACCAAGACGCTGATGCCATAATAGCCTTTCATCTTTGTGGACGTAAAGGCATCTACCTGCACTGTTAGTATCTCTAGATAGATAGAAAATATATATGTTATCTTCTCTTATCATAGATAAAGTATTTAGTTTTACCGAAGTTAATATCATATCCATGATCAACAAGATGACTAATGTTAAACAGGTTATGCTTTAACTCGGTCACTAAACAGACATCCTTAATAACGGGAGAAGGAGGATAACCAATTGTACCGTTACCTATGATATAGCCTTTCAAATTGTTGCCGAAGGATACATATCCTTCCCTTTTCATCGATAGTGTTGCGAATAGATTAGCATCTCCAATCATATGTCACGAGCATCCACTATTGAGAATCCATTTGCTTCTAGTTTGAGAAGGAAGGTCCACCTACACCACGAGTAGATGTGACCTTTGGTACCCAGATTCTTGTGGGTCCTGAAAAGTTAGTCTTCGGTACCCATGCATATAGATTAATATCCACTAGTTTTCTAATTCTACACTGTGGTGATATGTGTCCATGTAAACCACAGTAAGTACATGTAGCATGCATATTGGTATTGGGTGCAAGATGATAGTGATGTCTATATATGGGTGTAGGATGATGATAACTATGTGTAACAACAGGATAATTGTAGTGACTGTGTACAACAACAGGATGATGATATGATTTACGTATGAGAGTTCTATGTGCTGCATAGGAGTAGGTGTACATAAATGCATGTTTTTGTGTGGTATGTGGATGAGTGTTCTTGTAATGACGTACTCTCTTGTGTTGAGCCGTCTGGCGTTTAGTGTAAGTGTTGTGATTATGAGACTGAGTTTGAGGTTGAATAACCTGTTTACCCAGTCTAATCTCTAATTTCTTAGAGGCAGCATGCAACTCATCACATTTAGCAGTAAGACCATTTATTCTACCAGTAGCAATCTTGTACTTGTTTTTTTCTTCAGCAAGTTCTTTATTTAAAGCAGTGATATCATGTGTTTGCTTCTCAATAAGAGATTCGGCATTGTGTAAGCTTAACTTAAGCTTAAATACCTCCTCAGTGTTTTCCGTAGGTGTAGTGTTTCTAACATTTTTAAGTAAGCATGAAAGTCTATGAATCTCGACTTCATGGGTCTTGATCTTATCCTTTGCATGTTTATACTTGTTAAGAACCTTTCTGTGATCTTCAAGTAGATCACTAAAGGCATCACCCAGTTCATCAAAAGAAAAGTCTTCAAGAGAGTCGTTTACCTTGTCTGAAGTTGCCATAAGGCAGGCGTTTGCAGTGTTCTGCGGAGAGTCCTCTTCTTCGTCTGAATCACTGGCCTCGCTTTCGTGCCAGATGCTAGTGTTGGCATACTTCCTTGAGGTTGGTTTCTTGTACGGCTTTTCGTATCTGCTACAGGACAATCTTTTCTGACGTGTCCCGTCTTCTTGTATCTGAAGCAGGTGGGTTCTTCCTCATCGTCTTTTTGTTCCTTCTTCCTTCGGTTGAAGCGTAGGAACTTCTTGAAATTTTGAATCATGAGTGCTTGATCGTCACCTTCAAAATCGTCACCTTCGGAATCATGAGTGCTTGATCGTCACCTTCAGAATCGTCATCTGTTTCCTCTGAAATGGCTCTTCCGCGATGAGCTCTTAAGGCAATTTCTTTTTCTTTTGGAACAATTTTTTCAAAATCTTTGAGGTCGAGCTCATGCGTCATTAGCTTCCCCATCAGAGTTTCCATTGTCATGTTGGTGAGATCATTGCCTTCGATGATTGCCGTCACCTTGGGGTTCCAGATCTTCGGTAGCCCCCTGAGCAGCTTGCGGATCTTCTTATGGTTGGAGTATTCTTTGCTAAGGGAAGACAGAGGGTTGACGATGTCGAGGAACCTTGTAAACATTTGAGTGATTGTCTCATTGGGCTTCATCTTGAATGTCTCGTATTCTTGAGTAAGACGACTGATCTTTGATTTTTTGACTTGTGTGGTTCCTTCATGAGTCACCTCCAGAAGCCTCCATACTTCGTATGAGGTGGAGCATGTAGAGACCCAGTTGAATTCAGTCCTGTCTATTGCACATAAGAGAGCATTAATAGCCCAAGCATCTAGACTTGCCTGTTTCTTTTCGTGGTCGGAATATTTGTCGTGGGGTTTGTCAATAAGAATCCCTTCGACAATTATTCTGGCAGGCTTCTTGTAACCATCCGTGACGATGGTACACAGATCAAAGTCTAAAGACTTGAGATAAAAACTCATCCTAGTTTTTCAATAGGTGTAGTTAGTTCCGTCAAATAGGGGTGACCTATTTGTGGACTGTCCCTCACCATAGTTGGAAAAGGTAGGTTGTGTGGTTGCCATGGATCAGCTCTAGGATGTTAATCCAATATAAGAGAACAGAGCTCTGATACCAATTGAAGTATGTGTAGGCAACTCTAGAGGGGGGATGAATAGAGTATGTGTCGATGATACGCAATTAAAAATTTAACTCCATTCAAGTCTAACCAACAGAAATAATAATCAGAGTATAAGTGCGGAATATAAATAGAGATCAGAAAAGCATACGCAGACACAACCGTTTTTAACCTGGTTTTCCTCGTGGAGGACTAGTCCAGGCCTGATAACTCTAGCTCAGGATTGAAATCCACTATTTGTGAAATAGCGTACAACCACGTGCCTTTACTCAGAAGAGCACGCCAACTTCTTACAGATTCGCGGGTGGCAAAACTTGGAATTGTCCAAGTGACTTCTTTTGAAACTCTTATACACAAACTTCTAGTTGACTCGCACTGAGCACCTTGGAGGCTTGAGAAGTTTTGTGGCTAGTGATGAGAAGAATAAGCTCTAGAGTGTATAGGCTATAGGAGAAGAGAAGATGAGAATATTGGATGATTGAAAATGAGAGAAATCAAGGCCTATATATACTAGTCCAGAGAGGCATAGTTCGGCCAGAACTCTGTTCCAAAATTTTAATTATTTAGCCGTTGGACAACTAGCAGCCAACAAGCCCTAAAAATTATCTCCTAATTTTAAGGGGGCAGAGTTCGGCCCGAACTCTGTTTCCTAGGGGACAAAAAGTTCAAATGGGCTATGTGGGCTTGGCAAGTTTTGGAGTTTGTTTGGTGGAGCTTTGGGTATTAAGTCTAGGGTTGAGATACTCAGTGCGACTCAACTTACAATAGCCTAGACTCAATAAAAAGTAAAAATACAGACTCAGAGTACAAGCAACAGCAGCACTGTCGAAGTAATCGTCGATGATGTCTGTCTTGAACTGATATGTGATGATGTTCTGTTTTGGAGCTTGATGGAGCTTGATGTGTCAAGTTGGATTATAACAGATATAGTCTTGTTAATTATCAAGATTAGGTTGACTGCGATCCAGTTTGGGTCAACACATGCCATGTATTAGTCATAAGGCTACACCCATTTATCTTGCAAATGTCGCGAATATGCACAACTCCTTCGTAAGTTCCACCTCCGTTTTTAAGAACTCCTTCAATCTCATAGACGTTGGAGGCTTCATATTTGGGCATCCAATTGAATGCACCATGCAAACAAACAAAGGATCGTCAATTGCATCAAAAAGAATGCCCCTCTCATATGCCCATTTTGCAACACACATGTAATTATCATCTTGTCTTCTGCTTGTGCTTATTGGACTCTAATGTGCCTTGTATTCTCTCCCATTTGCTGGAAGGTATGACCTCCATCGAGAGTTGGACGTACTGTTCCATAGGCCCTTTGGTATTTGTGCTCATGCTCGACAAGAATAAACGAGAATAAACTCCTATGAGAGGAGGACAATGACTTCCAACAACTACTTATCCCAGTCGGCTTCTCTTGGCATTTACTTTCTTGGATGCTTAGTGAATTTAACGTATCTTTTGCCTTTGTCTTCACGTCTTCCTCCGGCACTTTAGGTCATGCTTGAACATTGCCTGTAATCCATCCCAAGTGTTGCTTGAAGCTACTTATCCCTCCATTTTGAACTTGGAAGCAATAGTTGCAGTATATCTTGTTTGAGTCAACTTTGATACCATGATCCCAAAATGGATCCCTTCTCAACGATGAAGACATTCTATTAAAAAAAGAGAACAAAAGGAGAATTCTCATAAAGGAGGAGTTAAACCCAAAAAGATGTATCAGATTTAACGGGTGGCAACAAAATTCAATATTTTTCCCCTCTTGTTCTTAATATCAATTGTCTGACAATCAATGAGCTCCCTAGACTGTTAATCTAAGGCATGGTTCAATCCGTGATACCTCGACCTCTTATACTCGAGATCTTTTAAGGCTCCTACATTACGATCTCCATATCCCATCGACCGTCATCTACCATATGCTGGACGAGCATGAATACAACACGGGAATCAACATGTCCTGATGTACTTTGGAGTGCATGTGTTGTGTCTATACATTGCCAAAGCGCCACCGACTTTTAAAGCATCAGTGCTTCCTACATCCACCAAATTACTGACCTTTTATGAGTTTTGTCAACCAGAGAATTCAGCACCCAGTCAACAATAACCCAAATACCAGATGAATCATAACATCCAAGGAACAATGATACTGTAGGAATAAAAAATAAACACACTCATCCAATTTCATTCTATCCTAATCTAGTATAGAATACAGTTCATGAGACGATAAGCAAAATTTAGCAGCGAAATTACATACAACCAACCACCAACATACGCACTTTTCCTCTGATATCTCGTTGAGGCCTTACTGAGTCACTGCGAAAATTAGCCTCAAACACCACAGTTGATGCTACACTCATGCAGTAACAAAATTAAAAAAATTCAGAAGGAAAAAAAGTAACAGCAAAAAATCAAACCACCACCAATTTTAGAAAAAGCACATGGTGATGCTTACCTAATCTCTGATTCTCTGCCAAATCAAAATAAACAAAATGAATCAAAATAAAAAAAGCAAAACAAAATAAACAAAATCAAACAGAGAGAGAGAGAGAGAGAGAGAGAGAGAGAGAGAGAGAGAGAGAGAGAGAGAGAGAGAGAGGGAGAGGTTACCTGGTGATGCGAACTCAAGTTAGAGAGAGAGAGAGAGAGAGAGAGAAGGGGGGGGGGGGGGGGGGCAAGATTGAGAGAGAAAGAGAGGGTTAGGGTTTTAAGTTGGGTATTGGGTTTTTAGTAAAATGGATATCAAATTCAACTCGAGCCGACCCGAAAATCCATCCCTAACCGATATATCAAAATATCAGTTTAAATCGGTCGATATCATATCGGCTGATATATCACTTTTTTATTGATACAATGGCTGATATTTGCCAAAACAATACACGGCAGATATATGGCCGATATATGTAGTCTTGGGCTCATAACGATTTTCGGCCGATTTTTCCGCTATCTTGAATATAGTGTCTGATTACTTGTATATATCAACTCTCTAGTATGTTTGCACTCAAATTTTTGTTATTGTCATTTTTGCACCTTGATGATCATTTTGATTTCCTATAATATTTTTATTGGAGAACTATATAGTATGCAATATGCCTCACACAAGCACACACACTATCGCCAGATGATCGTATCTTATTTAGTTTGCAATGTGTACAGCTCTTAGTGAGTTTTTGGCAAGATCCTAGTGAGCATGTGCGCATGGCTGCACGTTCATTGTTTCATTGTGCTGCCCCACGTGCCATTCCACGTCCACTTTGCGCCCAACGAAATCTGCATCTTGGAGCACCTCCAGATAGTGATGCTGAATTTGAAAAAGCAGAGACAGTCGCATGGCTGGAATCTTTTGAAATTCATGAATGGATCTCATGTATTGGGGGAACGAGCCAGGACGCAATGGCCTCACATATCATTGTTGCAGCAGCGTTAGTTGTTTGGTATCCGAGCATAGTGAAAGAATATCTTGCCAGGCTGGTTGTAAACCAACTAATTAAGTTGGTTATGTCAATGAACGACCTATACAGTTCAACTGCAGCAGAGCTGCTAGCTGAAGGAATGGAGAGCACATGGAAAGCATGCATAGGTCCTGAGATACCTCGCCTTGTCAGTGATATACTTTTTCAGATTGAATGTCTAACTGGCACACCAGCTAATAATGCAAAAGAGAAGCCAACATTAGCTGTTAATATGAGGGAGGCTTTGGTTGAAATTCTTCTTCCAAGTTTCGCAATGGCTGACATTACAGGATTTCTAAATGTTGTAGAAGGCCAGATCTGGGCCACTTCTTCAGATTCACCTGTTCATCTTGTATCTCTTAAAACTCTTATCAGGGTGGTACGCGGTTCACCAAAGCCCTTGGCTCCGCATCTTGATAAGGTATGTAAACCTTTATTACTCACTGGGTTGTGTTCTTGCTTTTTAACTTCAGATATATCTAGCACTAGAGAATGGCTTCTTTCCATGTATATGCTTCATATGCTGTTCTTGTTTTCAACTATTATGCCATTTGTACAGGGTTCTAACTTCTATGTCATCCTACAGGTAGGGCTGCAAATGAGCCAAGCCGTTCGCGAGCTGCTAGAAGCTCGGCTCGATAAAAGCTCGTTTGAGCTCGGTTCGTTTACTAAACAAGCTGAGCTCAAGCTTCATTTTCGAGCTCGTTTAATAAACAAGCCAAGTTCAAGCGTAGAAGTACTCGGCTCGTTTGAACTTGCGAGCTGGCTCGTTTATGAGCTTGCGAGCTGGCTCATTTAGAAGCTCGTTAAAGAGCTCTTTTAGGAGCTCGTTTGTTCTTTGTTGATTTATATATATATATATATATATATATATATATATATATATATATATATATATAGAATTAACAAAGAACAAACGAGCTTTTATATATATGTGTGTGTGTGTGCGTGTGTGCGCGTGCGCGCTCGCATTATATATTTATATGTCCTTAATAATTGGTATTAAGAAACTTCTTTAATTAAATTTTTATAAATAAATTGTCAATATTACAGGTACTTGAATTCAAACATAACTAAATTGAAATCGAGCTCGTAAAGCTTGAAATCAAGCTTAATGAACTTGAAATAAAGTTGAGCAAGCTTGAAATCAAGCTTAACGAGCTTGATTTTGAGCTTATCGAGCTTGTTTATCAAGCTTGAATCAAGCTTACTTATCAAGCCAAGCTCGAGCTCAAACCAAGCCAAGCTCAAGCTTAATATAAACAAGCTCAAGCCAAGGTCAAGCTCAAAAATAAAAAATTTATCAAGCTCGAGCTCGAGCTTGAGCTCGATTAATTCTAGTCAAGCCAAGCTCAAGCTTACAAAAGCTTGGCTCGGCTTGGCTCGTTTGCAGCCCTACCTACAGGTTCCCTTCTAATGAGATATTCTGGTGTAAACAATATATTACATGCCAGTAAGGTTTAAAATCTCTGTTTCATGTGTTGGTATCATACCCCCTCCATATGAGTATTGGTATTGGCATTTTCAGATTGGAGTTTAAGTTATCGAGTTTCAGCACTTTCAAGTTAAAAAAACTATTTAAACGATAAGAGAAATTGTTACACTTTAGGCATAATATATTGTATTATTTATGTAAGGCTAAATTGCAACTTGATACCCTCAACTATCACTGTTTTTCAACTTGATACCCTCAACTTTTCTAAGTAGTAACTTGATACCCTATCTAAACTTATGTTTCTAACTTGATACCCAATTTTTTTTATATTCCTAAACTACCCTCCCCCCGACTGCTACTTCCTCCACCCCCTTCCCTCCCCCGCGGCCATCCCCCCCTCCGGCGATCCCCCACCCCCTACCTGGCCCCGGGCCCGCGCTCCCGCTCACGTGCACCCCCGAGCGCCGTCGCGCCCCCATACGCACTGCCCCGCGCCCGCCGTCCGCTTCCACCCACAGCCAGAGAGAGAGAGAGAAGGGGGGGGGGGGAGAAGGGACAATTTGGTCCAAAAAAATTTCAGGGTATCAAGCTAGTACACATAAAAGTTGAGGGTATCAAGTTGGAAAAAAAGTGAGAGTTGAGGGTATCAAGTTGTACTTTAGCCTTTATGTAAATTAATGTTATTTTTGAGGAAATAACTATCAGTATCCCGCAATAACTGTAAAAGAATTTATAGGGTATCAAGCTAGTACATATAAAAGTTGAGGGTATCAAGTTGGAAAAAAAGTGAGAGTTGAGGGTATCAAGTTGTACTTTAGCCTTTATGTAAATTAATGTTATTTTTGAGGAAATAACTATCAGTATCCCGCAATAACTGTAAAAGAATTTATACAACAGTAGAAATGCAAATTTGAGTTAATATGCATTTTTATATAAAGATTTCCTCGTATGTAAGTATCATTTTGTTTAGTTCACCAGAGCCTGTTAAAAAGGGATCACCACATACGATTGCGCTCGGGTCCGCCCAAGTTCAACATTAAAATAGGGAATCCATCAACATTCAACCACACCAAAGGTCCCCAATTTGGTCCTGAGAAACAACATACATATTACTTAATATTTGCTTAACTATGGTCTGGTCCATTTTTTTTCATCGAGTTAGAAAAGGGTTTTGCTGAATCCAGCCCGAAACAAGAGCCTATATAAGTGATAGAAATTTAGCTCATCAGATAAGCACACCTGTACACACAACCGGACCCGAATCCATATCCCATTGTAGAAGACAGTTCAATGAACCCTTTGTGTTAGCACGCTGGTTCACCATTGAGGGATGATACGTTTCAAAGACCCCATTCAGGGTTCAATGAACCCTTTATGTTGGCACACTGGTTCACTATTGAGGCGCTGAACCCAACCCAAACCCGAAACTGTAATGAAGGATAGGTTTCAAAGACCCCATTATATTCTTTTCACCATCTCACCTTGCTGGATCTGCCTCCTTTGCCGTGTTAGTGCCTCACTGCTTTCCTACTTTATCAAAAGCTTTTTTTTCCCTCTTGTCCTCTTTCCTCTTCATCCTCTACTGGGAAGCCTTTTTATTTCTTCTCGTTGTGATAAGTGTCCGGCAGCTTTTGCATGTTCCCGATCAGTTTTTGTCGAAATTGGCTGGACTAGTACATTGACACCCTAGACTGAGCCTTATAGTTCAAGACTGATATTTTAGGTCTGTTTCGGGTTAAAACTGGTCCAAGATGTATATGTTTTGACCGACTTTTGGAACCTTGCTTTCTTGAACCTGTAATAGCCTAATAGGTTTTTGATAGTTAAGTTGTAGTGATGCTTGTAAACACCCAAATAGACCAAGAGCAGCTTTGGACCGACTATCCTGATTGTTATGTACAGAAGTTTTCACATCGTCTTTTATCTCTTGGTTAGAATTGTTTCTCCTCTTGCCATAAAACGTCGAACTTTGGTTGAGAAATAAGTACAAACTGCTTTTTCTTAATTTTCCACATTTGTACCTATCATATGTTAGTGCCTGCATCGTCATCTTTTACTACAAACAGTGTTCTAAAGGTTGGATTAAGCGGCGATTAATTGTCCCACATAATGGACCAGTTGATTCAATTAATTTGGTGTCTGATTAAGCAAAATTTCCCTGTGTAATTTTTATTAATCAGTAGCATAACCCGATTAATTTGGTAACCACCCTAGAACAAGTGCATAATTAAAAGCTTAATATAACATGGGTAAATTGCAAAAAATCCCTTGTTAGATTTTCGTCTTTTGCATAGAAAAACCTATTAGCCAAAATTAGCAAATAAAGACCTCCGCAATATACGACTTGCTCAAAAAGGCCCCTACCGTCTGATGGACATTAGAAATGGCCAAGGCCCCTACCGTCTGATGGACATTAGAAATGGCCGCGCCCCCTCCTCCTCCTCCCCGTGTTCCCCTCCTCCTCCCCGCCCCCACCCCCCCTCCTCCTCCTCCCCGCCCCCTCCTCCTCCCCGCACCACCGGAGAGCGGGGGGGGGGGGGGGGGGGCGTCCTCCTCCCCGCCCTTCTCCTCCGCCCCGCACCACCGGAGAGGGGGGGGGGGGAGAGTGGGGGAGGGGTAAAATGGTCATTACATACCCAACTTATCACCAGTTAACAGAAATGGGACATAATGAGCAGATTTCATACTTTAATAAATTTTAAGAGCATGGGGTCTTTTTATGCAAAAGTCGGGAATCTAACGAGTTTTTTTTTGCACTTTACCCATCTAACATTGTCTAAACAATCATAGAAGGTTTTGTTTCTGCAGCTAGCTTTAGTGCTACCAAAATGATTAATCTATTGATCTATCACATCTATATAAAAGATAGAGTTGTTTTCTTTTGAGAAATGTCGGTAAATACGTAGCCAGTATCACCACGGCTAAGCACTCAACTAGACAATTTCATTACTAAAACTGATAAAAAGGTCTTCTCCAGAGTACAAATCTTAGATGATGAGAGAGACTGCTGGACTTCATGATGATCTATCTGTTTCTTACTATTTTTTTTACATGCCCAAAGGCTGCTCAAGTGTATCACTTCAACTAATATAACTAACTTCTGCACTGATCATACTAATCATCGTACTGATTCTTTTGACTTCATCCCTGTTCTTTCAGTCCAATTGAATTGGGTCATACTAGTGTCCACAAGTGCATCTTTTACTCCTGAAGAAACCACGTAACAGGATGATACCTCTTACCCCCTATGTAAATTCTGAATATTTCATTTTCCTATTAAAATTGTGTACTTTTTCCTAATGTCACTCTTTTTCATTAATATTATCGTTTTTAATTTTGTTGTTGTTATTCAACTCTCTACTACCTATAATTATTCTCCGTTCGTATGTATCCCTTTATTTTGCCAAACTTCCTGCCCATACTCACGAGGCTTTATGTACCATTTCTTTTCTTATATGACCTTCATTAGAAACTTCAGTCCAAACTTGGGAAAAGGTGGATTTTAGAAGTTGAAATCTCTCCCACCTTTGTGGCCTCTTCTTTGTTTTTCTATATTAACTTCTGTTATTTTGGGATTGACCATGTAAAGAAAGGGAGTCCTACCCTTGCCATTGTACGAAAATGCCTTGTAATGATTGTTTGTGGGGAACAGGCTGCTTTTAGAATGCTGAGTATTAACTTTCTGTTTGTTGTATGTTCTTTTTTATGGAACATGGTGTGGTATTGTAGTTCTTTGGATTTGGCATGGAGTTGGTTTTGGAGTTTTCGGGATCAGGCTACATGTAGTTTTTGAAGTAATGTATGATTAAACCGCACATTAGTCTTGTAAGCATTCTCTGGTGGTACAGACGAGTAGATAATGGGTGTTACCAAATTGGTCTTCCTTTTGTCTATAGGGGAATACTGTTATAAATCCAAATACTTTTCAGAACGAAAGTTGATAACTGTAGCGAAATACAGACACAGATCAGATAATTACAAGATACGAACCGGATAATATTGAATGTACAAAAAGATACGGAAAAAGAAAGGTCCAGATTTGTGTTCAAATCCTTTGACTAAAAGAGAATCTAAATTTGAATCTGATGAATGTTTATGTGATTGACATTAATGTAAAATATACATAATATGTGAACAATCACTTTCATTTACTTGAATATGCATGCTAAGTCCTCGTCGAATAAAGCTGTCAGTTATAATATACATATATTCAGATGTATGTGTTATAAGTACATATCGAGTCTTGCGATATTTTTCTACTATAATATCTGTTTTTATACCATATTCAAATTTGATGATATCAGATATCCATATCTGGAAAAAAAATCGAAATTGGATATGGACCGTAATATTTGTTTTTTTGCATCCGTTGTACCATCCCATTACTAGAAAAAGGTTTTTTTTTTCCCACTATGCTGTTGAAGCCTGCAATTTTGCTTTGACAAACAATTCAACCCATGCTATATGGACTTATTTCCTTCACATTGTTCACTTTTGCTTTCTTAATCTTCCATTATGAATACTTTAGTGCTTCACTCAGGAGTTTCTAGATTTTCAACTTCAATTGAATAGATCCACACTAACTATGACTTTCTGAGTTTTGCATGCGCTCACGCATACGTGCAAAGTGCAAACACACACACACATACACATAGACATATAGTCATTAATGTATTTTTCTTTGTTCATTATACCTCTCCTATATATTGTACATTTCCCCCCAAAATGAAGTCAGTCCATTAATGTTGATTCAACTTCTCGACATGCTACCAGAGCATGGTTGCCTTGTAACCTAGTTCTTTGCCTTCCCAAAACCCTACCCTCCACCATATTATAGCCCTCCCAAAACGCTATCCACCGCCATCCGGGACCCTTACTCTCAAGCCCTTGATGCAAACCCATAACCAGCCTTTTGAAACCCTAGATTTATCTTCTCTAGTCTCTCTTCTACAATAACTAATCCTAAGTCCTATAAATAAACCAAACAAAACCAAACCGAAATAAACTGTCTAAATAACCCAGTCACAAATATTTCCAATTGGATCCATTCTCCAGATGATCTCAAGTGTTACACTGAGTAAAAGCCAACTGCTGTTACGTTTCTTTCCAGCCACATGATCTATATCACTTTACATTGTTGTATAGATTAACAATATGGTTGACATGAACAGAAAATGATGTTGAGCTTAAAGGTCTCATTTTCTTTTGTTTCCTTTCATCGAGAATTCAATTTCTTCAGTTATTTCTACTTACAGACGTTTACATATATGTATCCTAGGTACGTTCAGTGACATAAGCGTTCAGTTATTGGCTTTTTTGATAAGGGATGAGGTGTTGGAGATATTGTTTTATGCAAATATTATCCTCTACATTTTACTTGTAAACATTTAATGTCTGTTCTAGTTGTGAATTGGGCTATTACATCCCTTTGTGGATTGTTGTACACCTTTAGTTTTGTAATATTTGATATTGAATTATAGGTAGGATAGCTTTTGCAGTTTGATCGCAATCTGGCATCAGAAATATGTTCATTTAAAGGAATAAATAGAATACACTTATTATTTCCTTTGTGCAAGCACTGTTATGAATAAAGGTTAAATACTTTAGTTACTACTGGTTATTCAATTTAAGGACTTCTTTCTTTGTGTGTATGTCTTTCAGATACACCAATAGTAAACCATATAACTACCTATTTAAACATCTATCGATTCTGATGTTGTGAAAATTTACAGGTTGTAAGCTATGTTCTGCAGACTATGGACCCTGGGAATCTGGTCATGCGTAAAGCTTGCCTTAGCAGCTCCCACATTGCTCTACGAGAAATTGTACGTGCATTTCCAATGGTTGGTATGAATGAGACATCAACAAAATTGGCTGTTGGAGATGCTATTGGGGATATTCACAGTGTTACTATTCGAGTATATGACATAGAAAGGTATGAAAGCTCAGAAAAAGGTTATTGGTCAATTGTAGCATTCGGTTTTCTGTTCCAGTTTCAATTGATATACCACTACCGTGTATTTGAGTGGCTTAATTGCCATAAAGTACCACGTACTTCTGCACATTGCATGTAGAAAAGAATATAATATAATATAATATATGAACTCCAAATCAATCGCAAGTGATGATATATCATTCAAATACCATAAAAACAAAAATTCATATTGTTTGCATTATTTCGTCCATGCGTCAATGCCCATACAAAATGAGCGGTTAAATGGTGATTTATAGAGATCCATAGTTTTTGAGATTTATGTTGATATTCCAACCTTTTGATCATGATCTACATGCTGAAAAATGCATGCACACCTTTTGATCATGATTTACATGCTTTAAAATACATGCACACCTTTTAATCACGACAATTCAAAGTATATTATTCTTTATAAAGCATCTCGATCAAGTTTTTCTTAAAAGATATAAACTTAAAGAGAAGCCATGTCCTTGGTCTCACCAACAACCTTGAAGGCATAGTTTAAAGTATCGGCCGATACCGATCCGATACGGCCGATACCGATACATTTTGGCATGTCCCGATCCGATACCGACCGATATCCGATACTGACCGATACCGACATTTGGGGGTCTCTTTTCCGATCAATTCAGCAAAGAGAATTGAACAAAAAAGGCAAATCAACAAGAGTTTGAAGCATAATAAGGTTGTAAAAGCATGTAAAAGAAGAAAATTGATCTATTGCATATAAAC
The DNA here is from genome assembly GCA_029216955.1 of Iris pallida. Lineage (NCBI taxonomy): Eukaryota > Viridiplantae > Streptophyta > Magnoliopsida > Asparagales > Iridaceae > Iris > Iris pallida. The sequence goes on from JANAVB010042420.1 coordinate 32,141,071, forward strand.
CAATCGGTAAGGGTAACTACTATTTCATTTATTTTCAAAACTACTAAGAAATAACACTGGAAATACTTAAAATTATGCCTAAATGTATAAATATATGTTTTAAATGTTAATAATTTATTAATAGTTATTTGTTTTCTGATACCGAAAAATCCGATACTTCGATCCGAAACCGCCGATACTACCGATATCGCCGATACCGATACTCATAGGAATGGTCCGATACCGATACTGTGAAGCTCTCAATTGGGATTCAAAGCATTGGCTGGAAATTTTCATTGTAGAAGATTTCAAAGATCATTGCATTTTTTCAGGAATGCTATTCATACTTTATTGTTTATCCATAAAGAATATAAAGATAAAATGAACAATGACTTCGATCATCATATAACCGATGGGTTTGAAGAATAGTCTTACAAGAGAGGAAGAACATAATACTTGTTGGTTTTGAAAAGGTTGATGACAAAAGAATTAAGATATGCACGGGTTTAACGTAGAGAGGAAGAAGAAAAAGAATTGCTGAATGATTTGAGGAATATGAGTGGTTAAAGAGGACTTGGGTTTCAGATTTGGTAATTTGAGGAAGATGATAAATTGTTGAAGTTAGGGTTTCAAGATATCTTTGATGGGTTGGAAAGGAATTTTGATTAGAGAGGAAGATCACTTGTTGAGGTTCCATTGTAGGTAGTAATATGCCCTCACATGGGAGTGTTTTGGTGGAAACAGTAATAGAGGGGCATACAGAGAGTAGTTAAGTGCCAATCTTCAAAAGTTATGGTTTATGCTAGTGCTGGAACTAGTATTGCGATATTCGGGCAAAAATTTTGTGGAACTTGGAGACTTTTCTGCACTTTATCCTATACAAGCACATTGGTAATATTATGTCAGTTACCTTTTTCCTTAATTAAGCACCCTGCAAACCTTTGCCAATCCAAAAGGTTAACCTTTCTTTAACTATTGTCACATTTAACATAGGAGATAAACATTCTTAATGTTTGTCTTGAGTTTTTTTTAACGATTAGACACTTTTGCAAGCTCCGTGGAATATTGACAGTGAACTTCTTGATCGTAGAACCATAAAATAACATTGGTTTGAACAGGCTTTGGGCCTTACACTAAATCAGACCAGGCATTTAGGCTTCTCTTTATCGAATTTTGCAAACCCAAGACTCAAGCCCGACCAATTAACATCAGCGGATAATTTTCTGAGCTCATTTTGTACTTATCAGAATATGTAGGAATGACATATTGCCATTTCCTCTCCTTTCTTTTGGTTTGCTGATGGAGACATCCATTCACTTCCTTCTCCAGTGACTGTTAAAATAGCATAGTCAAAACTTAAAGTTTTCTCTTGCAGCTTAAATTTACATCCCAGTTCAGAAAAGATATTTGCCTTAGCTAAATCGTCAGATTTTTGTGGGGACGAATCTGAAACTAAACCTGAAAAGTTGTTATACTCGATACTTACAGAAATTGAAAATGGCTGAGGATCAGTAAGCATTTCTAGTTTCGTGGATAGAACCGAAGAAAAGGGGAGAGAAAATTTATGTTTTTTTGCTATCTTCCTGTTTGCTTTCAAAAGTTAATTATATGGTTTACTTGTATCTAAGTTAGTTTATTAACATCGTTTTTCTAGATTTGGATTTCCTGTGTTGTTTATCCAATCGAGCTGAAAACTTCTTAAATTAACCTGAAAGATGGTTCACGTTTTAAAGAGTTTACGGTCTCTGAACATGGCAACCAGCACTGTGTCAAGTCTTTGGTGTATGCAAATAAGCTAGAATGTGAGATGGGAGGAACAATTGAAAAATCATTTAAATAAGTATTCCATTATGTTTGAACAATTATCATTAGTTTCCCGACAACTCCAATTGAACAGTAGAAAATGTCGGAACTGAAATACTAAAGGAGGGTTTGGTAGAAGCAAGGGAGAGAGCTCATATGAATAAATGTTACATTATGAAACAATTGAGACTGTCAAAATGGGATGGAATCTTAAAGGAACTGTTGGAACTGATATTTTTGCTGTATTTTTTTTGTGGGACAAAGATATATTACAGATGTATATTTTGGAGCTTAAGCTTGTATACATTTTGAACGTTGTTATAGAATAAGTTGGATCCTTGTTGCTTAATTCCATAGCTACAGTGGAAGGAATGTACTAGACTGAAACATGTTTCCTTCTTTCTCAAAATGCCCTTCTAACCATAGTTGAAAAAGGCTGCCATATTTTATAAAAAAATCTTCATGACCTTTTCTCTCTTTTTCTTCAAATGTTTCTCCCAAAGCAATCCATGATTAATATAATCTTGGAAACCTTACCTTTGATTTGAATTTTTCACATAATATCTTCTACATGAACAGTTTTCCCAATGCTTCACATTTGGTTCAAAGTAAATCTAAACGTTCAATTTATGTATAAATACCTCCTTGAAACTTTCCTTGTGGTGTTCGGGGGCACAAGGTTGCTAGACATATCCCTCTGCGGTTCTGCATTTATAACCTTTTTATGTTGCATTAAGTGCTTTTATCTGTATTTCCCCCACATGCTATTTTGCAGTAATATTGTTAAGTTGAAGCTCTTTGTATCCTTCTTATAAAGTATAAAAGTGCACATATTACATGTGACACTCGTGCTCCATATTTCATGTGTGCTTTCTCATGTTCCATAGCTGGCCCCATTGATAAGGCTTGTATGTGATGATGATGATGACTACTGCTGAAAAGTCCCATTGTTAAAACCAGAAAGGATATCTAACGCTATTTTCATTTTTGTTCTTTTACTGATACCTTAGTCTTCACATTCTATTTTGTAGTGTGACAAAAATAAAGATTTTGGATGCAAGTGGACCCCCGGGTCTTCCAAGTTTACTTGAAGGGGCCTCAAACACCAGGATTTCCACGGCAATATCAGCTTTGAGTTTTTCACTAGACGGAGAGGTAGCACACTCAACAATAATTACATAAAAAGGAGATACTGTTCTTAAATATATTTCTTGATACATTAGCTAACCTCAGTTTCATTCTTTTGCTTGTGTAACCTTCCAGCTATCACAACAGAGCTAATTGCATTTCTAGAATCACATGTAGAATTTGACCCTTAGGCTTTCACTTACAGAAGTGCTACCATAACAAGAGTTCTAGTGAATCTAGTGTTTTGATGCCATGAAATATTTATTGACTTATTACTTGGGATAAAGGCAGTGTTAAGTACCACATACACACCTATGCTTCACTTGTCTTCTATCTTTATTGGTGGCACTTGTACATATAGTGCACATGCTTGTCTGTTCACACTCATATTTATCTTCGGTACCTTTCTCTTAAGTAGTCAGTTTCCAAATGCTAGAGGAACATCATAAATTTCTTCTCTAGTTACTGGTATGTATGTTGAATTTACTGTTGCTGCATCCATTTTGAATCTTCATGATGCCCTTATTATGACTTGTTTAAACCAGTGCTTTTATCCTTGATCACTATTGCCTCACATATATATAGAGAGAGATTATTAGATGTGTTTTTTCCCTTAAGACCATGAAATTTGTTATTCCAACCACTGATGCAGTTATGACATCTTTACTGACCCAGGGACTGGTTGCGTTCTCTGAAAACGGGCTGATGATTAGATGGTGGTCCTTGGGAAGTGGCTGGTGGGAGAAACTCAGCAGAAATCTAGTACCTGTTCAATGTACTAAACTCATATTTGTTCCTCCATGGGAAGGGTTCTCACCTAATTCTTCTAGATCAAGTATAATGGCAAGCATTATTGGGCATGATAGACTTGATTATTCTCAGGTAGCTGATTTATTCAGGATCTCAATATTTTTGACTTTTCAGTTGCTTTAATATTCCCAAAAGTGCCATAAAACTCATGACTTTGTACAAACTTCTCCCCCTTGTTGGTCAATCAATTAAGTAATACATATTTGTGATCATTTAAATTTAGGAAGAAGGAAACCACAGTTGCAAATTATCTTGTAGGAAGTACTACTAAGCCTCAAATATATACTGCAACTTGTTCATACTGAAAGGCAAAGAATCTCCAACAGCCTAATCTACAAGTAAACATCACATTGTATTTTACACTAAAGCAAAAATCAAGATAAATCTATTTATTGACATTTTTTTTACATAAGCCTATTAAAAGTTTAAGACTGAATACAATTGAGCATCAGTATGCGGGACTTTAAAGAATTATGCCCTCTGATGGTTCATGTCATAGCTGCTTAGGCTTTCACACGGTAAGTCTAGGTGGAGGAGATCATTCCCAACCATTTGCAATTATAGTTTCAAAATCCAAAGTTCCTTGTGTAGGCCTTTTTGATTTCCTGTTAGTTTGTCTATCACAAGAAGCAACTTATGTAGAATTCAGACTCTGGATTTGATGAGGTGATGCTCTTCTTCCTAAAGCCTATTTGATAGTGTGTTTCCCCTTGCTGTGTAATATCTTCATAACAGTTTTAAATTGATAAAAACTCCCTTTTCTCTTACCAACGAAGGAGTTCCCCAAAATCAATAAACTTTATAATGTTAGTCATATTCTTGTATGATTCAATTGGCCTTATGTTTGCCTAATAGGAGCTTCAACTTGGCCTTATTTTCTTTCAATTATTATGTGTATGTGGGGGAAATTGCACCTCAAGTCCACAATGATTGTACTCTTTAAACAATTCTCACGTGTACGCAGTCGGACGTTTGTGAGGTAACTTATATTTTAGCTTTTGTGGTAGTCTCTTTTTCTTCTGTTGGATGACCTGTTAAATTTTATCTACTTATCGTACTTCTGAAAAATAGTATGCTTACGTGACACTCTACGATCTTTAATAGAAGGCATCTCTTAAAGATGTTCCTTGACGGAGTTAAAATTCATCAACAATTGGTATTGTTCATAATATTCTTAGTTTTGAAGATCCAAACTTTTTTACTTTTCCCATTCACCATTTCCAAAATTTGTATGCATTTGCTATTTTGTGATGGTAGACATGACCTGTTAATGATTCTAGGATAAGACGATGGAATTGGATGATGCAGACAGCCTGAAGCTCTTACTTCATAATCTTGACCTCTCTTATCGCCTTCAATGGATCACTGGAAGGAATGTTCAACTTACTCGGCATGGTCAGGAGCTGGGCACCTTCCCATTGTAAACATTCAACTTGTTGGTTTGGTTGAAGGTCTTGCATACTTTTGTGGTTTAATCTTTAGCATATAGTTACATTGGTCATTAAGTCATTTGGATAATTTGACAAGCTAGTGTGAATTATTTGTCTAGAGGAAATGTATATAAGGGACGTTTTGCCACTTTGTCCATTTGTAAAAGTATGTTTTTTCTTTTTTTGTGGCCAATTTTCAGCTGTATTTGTAACCTTGAATAAAAGAAATATATAATTACATTGCTCTTTCAAGATCAATATTACTTCTTGGTAGAAATGTAATTACACCGAGTCTCATAGTAGTTTTGTCTTTATTGTTCGAGTGAGGTTCATGATAGCTTGTGTGTGGCCAGATACATTTTAAATCGCATGCCAGAAGTGTGCTGTATGAGTAGCCGAAATGCATTATCAATTTACAATTTTGTAATACTTCATGGTTTATTAATGAGTAGGCTTTAGTATATCTTTCTATTGATAAGTTTGATAGAAAATTAAATTATATTAAAATAAGCCGTATCTATGTATATAATTACATAATTAAGAATTTTTAAAAACTTAATATTATCTAACTAAACATATATCCAAAGTTATATATATATATATATCTTTGGATATATGTTTAGTTAGATAATATCAAGATTTAAAAACAAGAAATTCTTGGAGTATAATCGGATATATATGCTAGTGGGCTACAGACTATGACCCATACTTGTTCATTCTTATTTATATGATTCCTGTGGATTGAGATATAGTTTAGATTAGACATGATATCCTACTCTGGACAGCTTATACGTACTCGAGTCGGGCTGGAGTCCGCTTGATACGTAGCTGGCTTGCTCACGCTCTCGCGTCCCGAAAAGCGGGGTGCGGATCGTGACAAGTTTTTGTGGTGGCCCATGCAGGTCAGAGCATATCGTATCGGTTACGTAACTGTACTGATACGAGCCTGCGAATATGACTAAACCTTAGAAATCCCAATCCACAACTGCCTTGAAAATTCTTCTAGAAATTTCTCTACCGTCTTTGAAACTTCGTATTCGTTCTCGATTATTCTCCCTTGCCTTCTTGTACCATTGATTCTCGTCCCTTCCTATTCTGAGGTGACGAACGATCGTGTCGTCTAGAATCTATCAGAAATTCTTAAAATTATAGTATAATATTGCTTGACTATTGAATATTTGGTTGTTTATAGATATGAGGTATTATAGATGCCCTATGCCCTAGATATCTGTTGGTAGAATTGTTAGCAACTAGTTAGAAGACTATAAGATTTTAATTACCATATTTTGAGGAGTAGTGTGATCAAAGGTGGGTAGAAGTCCCCAAGTATTCAGAGTTATAAAATGGCTAGAGAAGGTCATAGAATAATTTTGAGAAATTAAATTTGAGGAGATTAAGGTGATAGTAGACTTTGAATTTTAAGGAATAGTCATGAATTAGAATTTCGAGGACGAAATTATTTTTAAGGTGGGTAGATTTGTAGCTTCTCTTCTCGGAGAATTTTTCAAAATATTTTTTTTATTTATTTGATTTAAATAGTAATTTTAGAATTTTATAAATTTTTATTTAGTTAATTATTACGGTAGACGATTTTAGTCATGGTTGAGTTTTGGAGTACAAGGCGACTAGAAATCATGGCACAGATAGTGCAGTAGCGTGCTTGGACTAGTGTTTAGCCATGGTAGGGGAATACAAAGCTATAGGAGTGTCTTAACTAGGAAAACCAGGCCAAGTTACGACTTAACCTGTACCGAAGATTTTATTTATTATTTAATTATATTATTGAGTTTTCGGAAATCCGGTTGTACCGAACATGTCCAGATTGGACCCAAGTCAAATCTAAGCCCATGTAGTCATGTAGTGGGACCAAATACGGCCTTGTAGACATGTTTGGTAAATGCAAATATTTTGTATATATTTTAGAAATTGGCAATTATTTTCTAAATATTTATTATAGGTATTATTAATATTAAATATCGTTTTAGAATATTTATACGATTTTCTGGGGCCAGTAATGAGAGTATATGATATGCCCATCCAGGAGCTACTATTGAAGTATTTTAATTATTAGTGGGATTATTATTATTAATAATAATATTATTGTGGTTATTGAGAATAAACTATTTATTATTATTAGTTATTATAATTTATTCTTTATCAAAAGAATAAATATATGTGTGTATGTGTATTTATATAAAAATATATATATATATGTATATGGGTGTAGATGTATTTATATATAAATACATAAATGTATATGTGTGTAAATATAGATATAAATATAGGTATAAAAATATAGGTATAGGTATATACATGTATATAAATATAGATATATATGAGTGTATATACATAAATATATATTATATATGGGTGCATGTATGTATATATATATATATATATATATATATATATATATATATATATATATATATATATATATATATATATATATATATATATATATATATATATATATATAGTAATATGTGTGAAAAAAAAATATAGTAATATGTGTACGTATATATGTGTATATATATATGTACGTACACATATACGTACACATATTACTATATATATATATATATATATATATATATATATATGTGTGTGTGTGTGTGTGTGTGTGTGTATAAGTGTATGAATATATAAATATGTATTTGTGTGTATATATATATATATATATATATATATATATATATATATATATATATATATATATATATATATATATAGTAATATGTGTAAAATATATATATATATATATATATATATATATATATATATATATATATATATATATATATATATATATATATATATATATATATATATATAATATATATATATATATGTGTGTGTGTGTGTGTGTGTGGCTAAAAAGAAATATATATATATATATATATATATATATATATATATGTGTGTGTGTGTGTGTGTGTGTGTGTGTGTGTGGCTAAAAGAAAAAAAAATATATGTGGCTAAAAAGAAAAAGAAAAAGAAACCAAAGAGTAGCAGCAACAACCCCATACCAGTCTAGCCCGGCCCACTCCCTCTGCAAAAATCCCCACAACCCGAGCAACCCAAGCAACAAAGTCAGCCGAACACCATTCCCCGCTCGGCTAATCGGCCTATATAAACATATACCTATCGAGAGAGAAATACGCAAAACCCTAACTCGACACGCCGCCACCTCCACCTGGCGACCCCTTTCCCGTCCTGGCGACCACCCCACGGCCACCGTCGGCCGGAGAAAGCCGCAGCAGGCGCGCGGACAACAGCGCGCGCGGGCAGCAGAGCAGCAACCGCCTTTGCGAGGCCGACTTCGCGGAAAGGAAACGACCTCCACGTTCCATCGATCTTCGAACCAATTGCGTAGGTATACTCACAACCTATACGGCTTTGAATTCCTTCCAATAGTTTGTAGGATAAAGACCTAGGTTGCTCGATAAATCGATCCAAACATGGCAAAAAATCTGTCCGTAAACAATTAGAAAACAGTTGCAGACACCCGATTTGGAAGCCTATTTTCTGTCGAGCGATCGACAGTTTTGAGAAACTATTTGAACAGAAGTTTAGACAACCTAACCGAGATAGAAACCCCATCATTAGTTGTATTTCTAATAGTTTGTACAGTAAGATAAATAGGGTTGAAAATCGGGAAAAACCTGTTTTCGAAATTGTGAAATTTCAATAAAACCCTCCGATACCACGTGCGTCCCGCCAAACCGGACGACTTGGTCACGAACCGAATGTATCAAAAGGTGCGTAACGGCTTCGTGGTCGTGTGGGCTTTGACGGAATTCAAATTGGTCGCGTGTGTGCGACGAATTTGATACGTATCAGTCAAAATTTACCGTATCAGCCCCTTTACAAATTTCCCAATTACTTTGTGTATGCTCGTCAGATCGAGACGAAACTTATGCCAACAGGACCGTATCGTTTTTCTGGTCCTGTATGTCAAGTTTGGTCCGATTCTGAGACAGTTGATCGGATCGCGGTTTCGCGGGCCCTACGGTCCGATTTAATGGGCGATTTTGTGCACGGCCCACCGAAATCCACAATTGGACATACCATCGGGTTTGTATCATCAAAACAAATTTGTAACGGCACAACCAGGGTTGTTAGTAGATCTTCAGAAGATGGATATAGAAGTTGTCCTTCCTACCAGTGTGACATTGATGGCCAGTATGCAAGTTCAGTCCACTATAGTCAAGAGGATCCGGATGGCGCAGTCATCAGATTCTAAGCTTCAGCGACTTAGAGCAGAATGTGAGGCAGGACGAAGACCAGAGTTATGCATTCATGAAGACGGTACACTTCGACATGGGAGGCGTCTTTATGTACCTAGTGGAGATATCAGACAAGAGATCATGGCAGAAGCTCACAGTTTCCAGTATTCCATTCATCCCGGCGGTACGAAGATGTACCGTGATATCCGGCAGCACTTTTGGTGGAATGACATGAAGAGGGAGATAGCCCGGTTTGTCTCTCAGTGTTTGGTTTGCCAACAAGTTAAAGCTGAACATCAGAGGCCAGCTGGACTTCTTCAGTCCTTGCCAATTTCGGAATGGAAGTGGGAGCATATCACCATGGATTTTGTGACTGGTTTACCTAGGTCCCCAGCCGGTAGGGATGCTATTTGGGTTATTATAGACAGGCTCACGAAGATGGCTCACTTTCTCCCGTTCAGAGTTGGTCAGTCGACGGCTCATCTAGCAGAGATGTACCTCAGGCAGATCGTCAGACTTCATGGAGTACCAGTCAGCATCACTTCGAACAGAGATTCAAGATTTACGTCGCACTTTTGGCGTAGTCTGCAGGAGAGTTTGGAAACTCACCTCCAGTTCAGCTCAGCTTATCATCCGCAGACAGATGGTCAGTCAGAGCGTACCATACGAACCTTGGAAGATATGTTGAGATCTTGTACACTCGACTTCGGTGGTTTATGGAAAGATCACCTGCATCTGGTGGAATTCTCATACAATAACAGTTTTCAGGCCAGTATCCAGATGGCACCGTTCGAGACATTATATGGTAGAAAGTGCCAATCTCTGCTAGCATGGGACAATGTTGGAGAGAGGCAGATGCTCGGTCCGAAAATGATTGCTCAGACGGTAGAGGTGGTCAGGAGAGTCAGAGATCATCTTCGCGTTGCACAAGATCGCCAGTGTCATTGGGCCGATTCTCATCGGCGCCCTCTTGAGTTTTCTGTCGGCGACCATGTATTCCTGAGGATTTTGTCTAACCGTGGCGTCATTCGTTTCAGCGTACGGGGAAAGCTTAGTCCTAGGTATATACGACCATTCGACATTCTGGAGTGAGTAGGTGATGTATCATATCGTCTCGTTCTTCCGCCGTCGTTACGTGAGGTACATGACGTGTTCCATTTATCCCAACTACGACGGTATATTCCAGACCCGAGCCACATCCTGGATCATTCGGAATTGGTTGTTGGTACCAACCTTTCGTATGAGGAGAGGCCCGTGTCTATATTGGACCGAAGAGAGAAGATACTCAAGAACAAGACTATTAGTTTAGTCCGTGTTGCTTGGGGTCATCACTCTTTGGGTGAGTCAACATGGGAGCATGAGGATGATATCCGATCACGATATCCCAACCTGTTTGACTCGTAAGGTATAATGTCTTCCTTATGCCTTGTGCTCGCAGTTCATTGCTTGAATGAATGATTGCTTGATTGATTGCCTTGTTATAGCTTGCCTGTGATTAGTATAACTTGTCCTTGCCGCTCTGGCCTCTTAATTAAATTCCAAGGACGGAATTCTTTTAAGGTGGGTAGAGTTGTAACGACCGTGGTTCGTATTACGTATTTTGGTATACGTGTACGTATTTTGATTCATGGCATGTCTCATTGCATGGTTTATCTTGGTTCGATTCGATTTGCATGGTTCGGCTTGGCTTGGTTTCATGTGGACCTGTAAAACCCCTATTTTTTAATTATTTATTTTTATTATTTTATTAGACTTCAAATAAATTTATGCAATTTATGATTTTTATTTTATTAGAAATGACCTTAGCCATTGTTGAAATTTGGAACACAAGACTACCAAAAATTTTGGCACGGAAGATGTAGCAGTGTGCCTTGACTAGTGTACTAGCCATGCAGGGGAAAGCCTTGCCATGTGAATGACCGAACTAGGAAAACCAGGCCGAGTGGTGTAATGACTCATTTAAAATATTTTATTTAACTATTATTTTATTTAATGATTTTTATTGACCCGGTTGGACCAAACCAGCCCAAACTAGGCCCGGTACAAACCCAGGCCCAAGTAGGCATGTTGTGTGACCGAGACAACCCTGTAGCCCTATTATAATGTGTGTACATATACTTTCTAAATTATTTTAGAATTTTATGTACAATTTTTAATTATTTAAATATTTGTACTATTATTGGTATTCTGTTATTAAATAATATTTTGCAACACTGTAGAAATTGTTCTGGACCCGAATTTGGAAGTGTGGGATGGGTTCATCCAAACCACCCTTGAGCAAATTTATTATTTTATTATTTTTATTTAAAGTTATTTTTAATAAAATATATATTCACTTTACTTATAGGATTATTATTATTAAATCTATTGTAAAGTAAATTTGTATATGTATATATATATATATATATATATATATATATATATATATATATATATATATATATATAGATAGATGGGTTTAAATATGTTAATTATGTGAATAGATAATATTAAATTGTTATTTAAATTTATGGAGCTTTTATGTTACATTTAGATATATACCTAATAGATATAGATATATAAAGATATATACATATACATATACATATATATATATATATATATATATATATAAAAATATATATATATATATATATATATATATATATATATATATATATATATATATATATATATATATATATATATATATATATAAGATTTACTTAAGAATAAGAAAAAGTATAAAAAAAAAAGAGAAAATTTATGAAATGCCCAAAAATTTAAAAAGTTTTATGAAAAACCCACCCCAAAATAAACTTTCATCGCGTGCCCAGCATTAACTTAAAAATTAAAAAAAGGGCACGGCATGACCCTTTTGCCCTTCTAATTTATTAAGAATATCAACAAACCCAGCAAGTTTTATGAAAAACGGTTCGATTCCAGACTCTTCAAAAAAGTGTCTCTATCGCTCCCTCCTCTTCCATACTCTGTTCTGTTGCGATTTTAGGTCATCTCCTCCAAAAATCTTAGAAATTTCTTACAAGAAATCGCCAGCGAATCTCCATCACAATGTCGCAATCATCAGCAATGGAAGTAGACCAAGTTAGAGAAGAAGGAGAAGAAGTAGTTGGAAAACAACAGAAAGGAGGGAAGAAAGTTAAGAAGGTTGCTCGTAGACGAAATGCTCCAAAAGAAAAAGAAGTACAAGAAGCAGTAGAAGAACAAGAACACGGAGAACAACAAGAACAAGATCAAGAACAACAAGAAGCAGTAGCAGGGGGAGAAGAAGAAGATCAAGAAGAAGGGAAGAAAAAAGGTAAAACTTTGAGTCTTGTTTATTCTCCGTTTATATTGACGCGGCAAATGAAAATGATCATTCTCCGTCTATAAAATACACGGAGGATGCCCTTTCTGTGTCATTTAAACTAGAACTGGCCATTCTCCGTCTATTTTGAGACGGAGAATGGCATTCTCCGTGTTTAAACACACGGAGAATGTTCATTTCTGTGTTTTTGACCTAAAGAACGAGCATTCTCCGCCTAATATGAGACGGAGAATGACATTCTCCGTCTGTAAAATAGACGGAGAATGAACTTTCTTCTTGCATTAACCTAGAGAAATGGACATTCTCCGTCTCACTGACACGGAGAATGCCATTCTCCGTCTATTTTATAACGGAGAATGACGTTCTCTGTCTATTTTGACGCGGAGAATGGCATTCTTCTTGTAATTTGACCTAGAGAATGAGCATTCTCCGCCTTATTGAGACGGAGAATGTCATTCTCTGGGTCAAAATAAAGGGAGAATGCCATTCCCCGTGTTAAAACAAAACGGAGAATGATATTCTCCGTCTATTTTGAGACGGAGAATGGCATTCTCTCTTTATTTTGATCTAAAGAACGAGCATTCTCCGCCTAATATGAGACGGAGAATGGCATTCTCCGTATTAAAACACGCGGAGAATGGCATTCTCCTTGTAATTTGACCTAGAGAATGAACATTCTCCGCCTTATTGAGACGGAGAATGTCATTCTCTGGTTCAAAATAAAGGAAGAATGCCATTCCCCGTGTTAAAACAAAACGGAGAATGGCATTCTCCGTCTATTTTGAGACGGAGAATGGCATTCTCCCTTTATTTTGATCTAAAGAATGAGCATTCTCCGCCTAATATGAGACGGAGAATGGCATTCTCCGCCTTACTTAGACGGAGAATGCTCATTCTCCGGGACAAAATAAAGGGAGAATGTCATTCTCCATGTATTTTGACCTAGAGAATGGCATTCTCCGTCTTACTGACGCAGAGAATGAGCATTCTCCGTCTTGCTAACGTGGAGAATGGCATTCTCCGTATTAAAACACGCGGAGAATGACATTCTCCTTGTAATTTGACCTAGAGAATGAGCATTCTCCGCCTTATTGAGACGGAGAATGTCATTCTCTGGGTCAAAATAAAGGGAGAATGCCATTCCCCGTGTTAAAACAAAACAGAGAATGACATTCTCCGTCTATTTTGAGACGGAGAATGATATTCTCCGTCTATTTTAAAACGGAGAATGGCATTCTCTCTTTATTTTGATCTAAAGAACGAGCATTCTCCGCCTAATATGAGACGGAGAATGGCATTCTCCGCCTTACTTAGACGGAGAATGCTCATTCTCCGGGACAAAATAAAGGGAGAATGTCATTCTCCTTGTATTTTGACCTAGAGAATGAGCATTCTCCGTCTTTCTAAAGCGGAGAATGAGCATTCTCCGTCTTGCTAACGCGGAGAATGGCATTTTCCGTTTTAAAACACGCGGAGAATGTCATTCCCCGTGTTAATACAAAACGGAGAATGCCATTCTCCGTGTCAAAATAGACGGAGAATGATATTCTCCGTCTATTTTGACACGGAGAATGGCATTCTCCGTTTGAATATAAAACGGAGAATGCTCATTCTCCGTCTATTTTGACACGGAGAATGACATTCTCCGTCTAATATTAGACGGAGAATGGCTTTCTCTTTATTATAATAAAGAAGAATGTTGACGTAAACCTAATTGTTGTTGTTTTTAGGGAAAAAAACTGTCAGGAACAGAGACGAAAGACTTTTCCGTGCAACATTCACCCCAGTACTCTCTCTCATGGATGAGGTGAAGGAAAAGTTTCGCCATTTGCCTGAAGCAGTTGTCGAAAGCTTGAAGAATGTAGGATTCTACAACTTCGTAGATGTATTCTACAGAACTAAGGTGAAAAAATCAGAACTGTCTAAAGTCACCCAAGGTCTGGAGAAGTTGATGGGGACTTATTTGGAAGAAGATGGAATTGGATATTTCCAATTAAGCAGCAGTGTCAAAGTAGCACCAACTGCTGATGAGATGGCAACCATTTTCGGTCTGCCAATGAATGATGACACTGAAGTTGATGAGAAGTATTTGAAGATCATCACTGAGAAGCAGAAGACCCCCCCACCAGCAGACTCATTCAGCATGTGTACAAAATACTTCACAAGATTGCTGAAAAATTCCAAGGGCAAAAATGCTGAAGTCTCAAACGCAGAAGTTAGGAAAAGGATATTAGAGCTGCTGGGGGGCGAAAATGCAAGTCCCGATGAGGTGGCCAAGTTAATAGTATTCAACTTGTGCCAAACAGCATTCTTCACCAGAATGGGGGGGTCGAACTTGCCATACAAGTTCTTCGCTCTGGTGGAGAGCACA
Source organism: Iris pallida (assembly GCA_029216955.1). Taxonomy (NCBI): domain Eukaryota; kingdom Viridiplantae; phylum Streptophyta; class Magnoliopsida; order Asparagales; family Iridaceae; genus Iris; species Iris pallida. The sequence continues at coordinate 32,156,128 of JANAVB010042420.1, forward strand.
GATGTTATAAAAAGCATCTGTTGGCCTCGGATTATACTGGGGTACGTCATGGACAGCATAAAGAGGGCTGTCACAAAATCTGAAGATGATGATGTTGATATATCGTACAAGAAGATTGAAGGTTGTACGATATACTTCTTGTATTGGTTTGCAGAGCACAGTCGACTGGTAGAAAGGAAGTGCAAACCAACAGTCGCATCTCCGAGATTCTGCACATGGGATGGGAATAAAATCTCGATATTCCTAAAAAATGAATATCAAGGTGCTAAAATGGATTCGGATTTGATATTCAATGATCTTGTTGCATTGAATGTTGATGAACTTGAAGAAGTCCCAGCAGAGCAGCAATATATAGAAGGTGGAGATAATTCTGTTGATGAAGAAGAACTACAAGCTGAAGCTCAAGCACCAGCACCCTCTAAAGCTGACAATGTAGACATATTGCGTGTCTTGCAGGAGAAATCTCAGCTTATCGCTGAGAATGAGCAACTCCAGGAAAGAGCCCAGCAACTAGCGGCAAATGTAGCCCAACAACGTGCTGTGGGGCTCGTTGCTGATGGCTTGGAGAAGGAGTTAGACTCTTTAAGGAATGAGAAATCGCTCCTTATTGATGATAATAAGAAACTCCTTAAGCAAGTTGAAGAACTGGAGGCACAGGGGTCGGAACTAGACTCCCTGAGAAAGCAGAAGTCTGAGCTTACTGCTGATAATGAGAAGCTTCGTCAACATGTTGAGGAGCTACTTATAAAAGGTAAGATTTTATATTTTTTGTCTATTTTAATCTGTAATTACATGTATCTAACATGGAGAATGACCATTCTCCGTTATAAAATAGACGGAGAATGTCATTCTCCGTATTAAAACACACTTAGAATGACATTCTCCGTCTATTTTGACACGGAGAATGACATTCTCCGCTAGTATTTTGACACGGAGAATGACATTTTCTGTATTTTGACATAGAAATGACCATTCTCCGTATGTTTTGACACGGAGAATGACATTCTCCGTCTAATATTAGACGGAGAATGTCATTCTCCGTCTAAATTGACACGGAGAATGTCATTCTCCGTCTATTTGGAAACGGAGAATGACATTCTCCGTCTATTTTGACACGGAGAATGTCATTCTCCGTCTATTTTGACAAGGAGAATGTCATTCTCCGTCTAAATTGACACGAAGAATGACATTGTTTTTAAAAAGAAGATTATATAATATTGACATCATACCTCTTGTTCTTGTTTGTTTTTATATCAGTGAAAATGACAGAGGATCTGAAAAAAGAGAATGAAAAGCTAACTAATGATAATAACAGACTTCTAGAGGAAGTTGCCTCGTTGAATGACGAAGTCAAGAATAAGAACGATACAATCGTTAACCTTGAAGCAATGGCTAGAGCATTGGAAAGAGGGGATACTCAAGCAGTTCCCCAGAAGCATTACACAAGATCAAATGTACCTGCTGCAGATGAGGATGATTTTACTACATTGCAAAAGAAGAAAACATCAAATGCTACAACAAGTAAGAAGGCAGGTCCTGGTCGGAAAAGAAAAGATCCTTCCAGTCCCAGAAAGAAAGTAGCTCCTGCTGGGAAAAAAAAAGCTCCTTCCAGCCCCGAGAAGGTCGACAATAAAAAGGAGATGTCAGCTCCTGAAGAACTTAAGGAAGAATCTCCTCAAACAGCAAAGCTTGTTAAAGAGGGGAAAATGCTGATGCAATGTCCGAAGCTCAGACTTTGGAACGTTGCATACGATGAACTGAAGCAAGTATACAGGAGCATCGTATACACAAGAAGGATGTCTCCAACGTAAGTATTCTAAACTTGAACCAATTTCTGTACACGGAGTTATTTTTTATGCAATTTTATCATTAGCCTATATTATTCTCATAATCGAAACTAAATTTATGTGCAGTGATTATGTATACATGTACTTTCCAAGTGCTCCAGAAGAATGTAAAATAAGAAGAAGAAACAATGATGTCAACATGTTGTTAAGTGCTAAAGATTTTCAAGACATAATAAATGAGGCGGATATAGAAGCCGGTGTTATGAACTACCTAATAAAGCTTATGAACGAAGTTCAAGCCGAATTAAGGCAGAACATTCAGTCAAGCTCGCAGGGTGCACAATGTAAATGGTTTGCAATCATGATGCCCCATTCATTGGTAAGAATCGAAACTGAAAAATAAATATTAATGTGTACAGCTACTAATAGTGTTGTAAAAAACTAACTCATGTTATTATTTTATTTTTTTTTCTTCTGGAAAACAGGGTACTGCCAAGATTATCGATAAAGAAAATCCAACAGAAGGAGCAATATACAATTTCAAAGTTGATATAGAAGATTTTATCATGGAGCTGGAAGATGACATTGAATGGCTATTCGTGCCACTCTTCCGCGAGGAGAATAAACACTATACGCTGGTGGCATTCAACTTCAGCTCCTATGTTTGGACGCACTACAACTCATTGCGGAAAAACACAGGCGCTAAGGGAATCGAGGATGCAACATACATGAAGAATAAAATCGAGCCAATTATAATAAAGAAGATTGCATTGATGAGTAATAAAAGCCCAGCAATCTCGGAATACGAAACAACAGAGCTCAAGGTTTGCAAAGAATGTCCACAGCAACTAACACCCAGCTGCCTGCTGTATGTTTTATATTATATTGAAAAGTTGTCGAGATATCCATTTGATTTACAGAAGAAAACAAACAAAGAAGTTCACAATACTATTGTAAAGAGAAGGCTAGATTTGGCTAAGGCTTTGCTTATGAGTGAATGTGCAGTTCCTTTTGTACAATAAAAGAAAATGACAATGTAAATTGGCTAACAAATTCATTGTATATATTCTGTTTGTCAGGTTTCTTTTGTAATGTATTTGTTTTCCTTTGTAATGAAATTCAATTTTTCGACTAATTTACATTGTTCTATATATGTAAATCTGTTTTGTTAAAGTTCTGTTGTTTGATTCAAACCTATAATGTCATTTATCTGTGTTAATACAAACTTATAATGTGTGCATTTGGAACTTAGAAATGGCCATTCTCCGTGTCCAAATAGACGGAGAATGTCATTCTCCGGGTCAATAGAGACGGAGAATGCCATTCTGCTTGTATTTTGACCTAGAGAATGAGCATTCTCCGTCTTACTGACGCGGAGAATGGCATTCTCCGTTTTAAAACACGCGGAGAATGATTATTCTTTGTATTTTTGACCTAGAAAGTAACATTATCCGTCTTAGGGACGCGGAGAATGCCATTCTCCATGTCAAAATAGACGGAGAATGTCATTCTCCGGGTCAAAAGAAACGGAGAATGCCATTCTCCTTGTAATTTGACCTAGAGAATGAGCATTCTCCGTCTTACTGATGCGGAGAATGGCATTCTCCGTTTTAAAACACGCGGAGAATGATTATTCTCCTTGTATTTTTGACCTAGTAAGGAACATTGTCCGTCTTAGTGACGCGGAGAATGGCCATTCTCCGTATCAAAATAGACGGAGAATGTCATTCTCCGGGTCAAAAGAGACGGAGAATGCCATTCTCCTTTTATTTTGACCTAGAGAATGAGCATTCTCCGTCTTACTGACGCGGAGAATGGCATTCTCCGTTTTAAAACACGCGGAGAATGATTATTCTCCTTGTATTTTTGACCTAGTAAGGAACATTGTCCGTCTTAGTGACGCGGAGAATGGCCATTCTCCGTTTCGAATGAGACGGAGAATGTTATTCTCCGGGTCAAAAGAGACGGAGAATGCCATTCTCCTTTTATTTTGACCTAGAGAATGAGCATTCTCCGTCTTACTGACGCGGAGAATGGCATTCTCCGTTTTAAAACACGCGGAGAATGATTATTCTCCTTGTATTTTTGACCTAGTAAGGAACATTGTCCGTCTTAGTGACGCGGAGAATGGCCATTCTCCGTTTCGAATGAGACGGAGAATGTCATTCTCCGGGTCAAAAGAGACGGAGAATGCCATTCTCCTTGTATTTTGACCTAGAGAATGAGCATTCTCCGTCTTACTGATGCGGATACAACGCAATGGGCGAATGGACACATACAACAAGTGATCGCATAGGAAGTGGCCCGTGCCTATAAATAGGCCCTGGAGGAGAGAGAAATTTCATTATTCCCTTCTCTTTCAGTTTTTCAGAAAACTCTTCATCTTTTTTCTTTAATAACCATGTCTCCAAAGGTCGCCAAGAGATCCGCGAAGGGCAAGGGGGCTGCGCCGAGTGACTCTCCTCCTACGGCAGTGTCCTCGGCAGTGGTGAAGGAGGAGATGCTGCCTTCTCTCATCAAACAAGGGTCACCGTTCGTTAAGGAGGAGGTGATACAAAAAATTGAAGTAAAAGAAGAATTGTCGATGATCGGGGAAGGAATTACTCCCAAGATTGAAGCTGCTGTGAAAGAGGAGCCCAAGTCTGAGGGTAGTAGCAATGGAAGTTCTGACCATCCAGCCCCGGCCGACGACCTTGATCAATTACATCCTACATATGCGAAATGGTTGAGGGAATGGTATATCCCTCGACACAGATAGGGTCCGCGGGTTTTCATAAATTTTCGTATTTTGTATTGGTATTTCTATCTGTCTTCAGGTTTATGTTTCACTCCTTTTGGACATCAAATGTAATCCTCTACTTCTTGCCCTGATGAAGATATGAAGAACCTTTTCTTTTGCTCATGAGATGTAGTCCTGTGAATGTAACTGAAGCGGAATGTCATTCTCCGTGTCAAAATAGACGGATAATGCCATTCTCCGTCTTAAAATACACGGAGAATTACATTATCTTTGTATTTTGACTTATAAATAACCATTCTCCGTGTATATAAAACGGAGGAATGACATTTTCTGTGTTTTTTGACCTATAGAATGAACATTCTCCGTCTTACTGACGCGGAGAATGCCATTCTCCGTGTCCAAATAGACGGAGAATGTCATTCTCCGGATCAAAAAAGACGGAGAATGCCATTCTGCTTGTATTTTGACCTAGAGAATGAGCATTCTCCGTCTTACTGACGCGGGAGAATGGCATTCTCCGTTTTAAAACACGCGGAGAATGATTATTCTTTGTATTTTTGACCTAGAAAGGAACATTGTCCGTCTTAGGGACGCGGAGAATGCAATTCTCCGTTTCGTATGAGACGGAGAATGTCATTCTCCGGGTCAAAATAGACGGAGAATGCCATTCTGCTTGTATTTTGACCTAGAGAATGAGCATTCTCCGTCTTACTGACGCGGAGAATGGCATTCTCCGTTTTAAAACACGCGGAGAATGATTATTCTTTGTATTTTTGATCTAGAAAGCAACATTATCCGTCTTAGGGACGCGGAGAATGCCATTCTCCGTGTCCAAATAGACGGAGAATGTCATTCTCCGGGTCAAAAGAGACGGAGAATGCCATTCTGCTTGTATTTTGACCTAGAGAATGAGCATTCTCCGTCTTACTGACGCGTCCGTTTTAAAACACGCGGAGAATGATTATTCTCCTCCTATTTTTGACTTATAAATGGCCATTCTCCGTGTATCTAAAACGGAGAATGATTATTCTCCGTGTTAAAACACACGGAGAATGGTCATTCAATACATTATAAAGTCAGGGAGTATAAAGGAGAATAAGTTCTTATGCTGATATGCAGAATTCAAACTATTACCATTGATATCAAAAAATGTAAGATATGTATTCAAAAAACAATTTCCAGTTATATAAAAGAAGGAATATATTTGTATGTATTAACGAGGGGGTGCTGCCCCCTCGACCACCGTAGCAGCACGTGGAGGCAGAGGACAAGTGCTGCGATTGTGATTGCATAATTCAAAACAATTCTGGCACCTTATCTTTCTCTTCTCTTTTCCCTTGTTCTCATATTTGCTCTTGTAACGGTCCACTTTTGGTCGTCCAGGACCACGTTTCGGAACAGGGGGTAGAACAACATCAGTGGGATTATTTTCAAACTGTTTTTCGCAATCTGGAACAGGACGAATAACACATGAATATAACTTCCGGTAATAATCTGATGTCCAATACTGCTCCACAAAGTCGTAAACAGATTTATCTGAACCAACTCTGATGCATTGTATTGCATGGCTGCATGGGAATTCATATACCTTCCATCTACGACAACTACAATGACAATCAAGAAGATTCACCATGTGGGAGGAAGTATCTGCGATCACCTCAAATTCGAAATCACCGGACCGATATACCCTATAACACATGCCATCATCTGTAAGCTGCTTCAGCATATCCTCAGCGTATGGAGTCAATTTGCTATTCAAACCAATTGCATCCTTGTGGCGATCCGAAATCATCTTCATCATCTTCACATGGATGACATTTACAATTGCTGAAATAGGCAATTTCTTCTCAGCCTTTATCCATGCATTGAATGACTCTGCACAACTAGAAGCAACCTCACCGTATCTACATCCCGGGAAGAATGCGTTTGACCAGTGTTCAGGTTTTTGTTTATTCATCCAATTCACAACATGACCATAATTCAGATCATAAATCTTCTTGATTGCTTGTCTATACCCACCTTTATACAGAAAAACAAATAAGTAATAAAGAATTAGGTCAATTCATAAAATTATGAAAAAATAAGTGCATTCTCATAAGGATAATAGTCATTCTCCGTTCAAAAGCTAACGGAGAATGATATTCTCCGTTCTATGCAAGACGGAGAATACCATTCTCCGTTCAAAAGCTAACGGAGAATGCTATTCTCCGTTCTATGTTGGACGGAGAATGGTCATTCTCCGTGTGATTGAAACGGAGAATGACTATTCTCCGTCTTACTGACACGGAGAATGGTCATTCTCCTTGTTAAATTAATGGTAAATGCATAAAAAATGTGCATATATCTGTCTCATTAACACACCTGGAGTTAGAGCATATACTGCTTGCCTCCAAGCTTCAAGTACATGCGGATACAATCTTTCATTTCCTTTCTCTTTCATCGGTATGTTATTCTTCATGTGATAATAGCAATAGCTATGGTAATCATTAGGAAACACTTTAGGGACTTCAGAAACTAGACCAGTGCCTTGATCCGAAAGAAAAATAATACGCCTACTACATCCAACAACATTCTTTAGATTTCTAAGGAACCATTCCCAATTATCGCCATCTTCGCCTGAGACTATACCGTATGCAATAGGGTAGAACTGTTGGTTACCATTCTTCGCTGTAGCAGACATCAAACATCCTCTAAAATATAGCATTGGACGACAATATTGAAAGCCTTCTACGCAAGCCCCATATGAAAGAAAAAGCCGCTCAAACCTTATTGATGAATCATCTTTCTGGAAGTCGATAACGGAACCATTATTGGTTTCCTTTACCTTGTTGACATACCAACACAAGTCACTGTAAGATCTAACATCATCTCCGTACATTTCCTGGTGCACCAGTCTAATGCCATGGTATGCCTGCCCGTAGGTAACAGATAAGCCGTAGTCGACCTTGAAATCATCGACAACAGATTTTGCTGACTTTTTAGGATGCATCCGAACAATGTCACTAACCAAACTTTTCACAAACTTTGCTGGAACAACCTGATTACCTTTATCCATATAGCCAGCTCCACAATTATGTTCTCCCACATACCTCTTAACCTCAAAAATTTGATTATCTTTCGAAATAGATATAGCATGGAAGCTCCACAAACAAGCATGTGTCTTGTAATTCTTGCAGCAAACAGTATACCTCCCCGGCTCAGATTTTAAAATGTGAAATGGATGACGAGATTCAAAACATACCTTTCTAACAGCATTCCTAACTTCTTCAACACCATTTAGAAAAATCTGACCAACACCAGTAATTGATCCAGGCCACATATCCGATTTCCTCTTCTTCACTGTCTCAGTTGAGCCCTCATAAAATTGTACTACTCGTTTGTCCTTTACAGTAGGAGAAGATCTACTCAAAGAACTAGAGGAGGAAGACGAAGGTCCCATGTGAAAGCTTTGACAAGGAAAAGATGTTGATGAAGAACATTGAGAGTATATTTGCTCCACAAATAGATCAAAACTCACATCATGAGTACCGTTAAAACCACCAACCAATGAGCGAAGCCAAAAATTACTTTCAACATACAGTTCAGTCCCATCAGAGTGCAAAAACCTGAAACGGAAGGAAAGTGGATCCAAAGAAGTCCATCGATCGCACACTTTATTCTTTAAAAAATCTACGGTACTTTCATGTGTGACACGGCAGGAAACTATGTCTCCCTTGAAACAAATGTTAACTAAACAACTTGATTCCATATCTTTCCCCCCTGATAACATAAAAACATAAGAGGCCACAAATAGAACAATAAAATTCTCATCTAATAATGATTATTCTCCGTCTAAAAATAACGGAGAATAAATATCCTCAGTTGGAACTAACTTATAATGATCATTCTCCGTCTAAAGTAAAACGGAGAATGTCATTCTCCGTCCTAATTAAGACGGAGAATGACATTCTCCGTCCTAATTAAGACGGAGAATGTCATTCTCCGTCCTAACTAAGACGGATAATGTCATTCTCCGTTCAAATTAAAACGGAGAATGTCATTCTCCGTCCTAATTAAGACGGAGAATGGAATTCTCCGTCCCAAAAACATACGGATAATGATCTTTATAAGAAGTAATTGTCATTCTCCTTTAAAATATAATGGAGAATGCTATTCGCATAAAATAACAAGATTAAATATCTCACTAACATTTTCTAAGTTAATAATCTTCATAACAAAATCAAATTCAGCATAAATTTCGAGATATACGAAGCTGATGGATGAATTTCTACAGATCTGAACTCTCACCTTGTTTTAAGATCTATAAAAAGACGGAGAAGAAGATCTTCTATCCACAATTGACCTAATCGCCGGAAACCATGAAGATGATGTTGATGATGATGATGATCGATGATGATGAAGGATGATCGACGTTCGACTGACGAAAACCACAGTGAACTACGAACGATTCTGCGATCTCTAATAAAGATTATATCAATGGATTTCAAATTTCTCGTGAAGAAGAAGAAGAATACGAATTTTTCAATCCAAATCTGAGTTTGCGAATTCATAATTATATATAGATGTCCAAATTTACGCGAAGGGGTATTTTTGGAATTATGATAATGGCAAATTTTGTAAATACATAGCAACTAGAGAGAATCTTGAAATATTTAACGTGTAAAAACTTAATTCTGGGCATTTCATAAAAATAATCCAGCGGGTGGGCATTTCATAAAAGCCCACCCCGAAATTGGGCTTCTCAGCAATTTTCAGAAAAAAAAAACAAATAAAGCAATGGTGGTCGGCCCCACCCGACCACCACATTAGTAAGAGCAGCAAGCCAGCAACTTATAGTTGCTCACGAAAAGAAAAAAAGAAAAAAGAAAGAAAGGGGGCAACAACCACAGAACATTGGCCGACCCTTACCATTCTTATAGTTTTTTTTAGTTATTTTAAACCCTAATTTTCTTTCACCCTAAATTCTAATTACTCTTTCCTCCTCTTTCCTCCTTCCTTCCTCCTCACCCTCTCCTCGGCATGCGTGTCCAGCCTCACCAGAGGGATGGCAGTCCCGCCTCACGGTCGCCACGGCGACAACAACAAACACCACAACAGATTCCCACTTTAAGGTAACCCACTTTCTCGATTAATTTCTCTGTCAATTCTATTCCGATTTTCGATCCGTAAATTCATGTAGAAAGCCCCCATGACCCTCTATCATCCCCTTCAAATAGATTTATTTATTCTACAATAAATTTCAATTTAATTAAATTAAAAATCTCGAAAAATCAGTTTTTATAAACCTTAAAAACTCCGTACGAGGTACGTCCCGACAAACCGGGCGACCCCGTCGCAAACCGAAAGTACCGAAAGGTCCGTATCGAATTTGTGGACGTGCGAGAATTGACGGGATTCAAATTGGTTGCGTGTGCGCAACGAATTTGGTCCGTATCCGTCGAATTTTTGCGTATCGGGCTTTTCGGAATTTCCCAATTACTTTGTGCACACTCATCAAATTGCGCGCTTGAAATATTTTTTTGGTCCTGTGAGCCAAGTTTGGTCCGATTTTGAGACCGTTGATCGGGACGCTATTTTGGCGGGCCCACAATCCCACTCAACGGGCAATTTTGTGCACGGCCCACCGGAATCCAAAATTGGACATACCGTTGGGTTCGTCTCATCAAAACAAATCTGTAGACATGTAGTTTGACGACTTTAGAGACCATAGATATTGGCACGTATTTTGGTGCAAAGCGGGTCCAACGGCGGACATCGTTTTGATCCGAAATTATGATTTTGCCCCTGTTCCAGAATTTGACTTTTAGACAGGCGTTTTCTAGGCATATCTTTTATTCCAAACTCGTTCGTGATGTTTGTTGCAGCATCCGGAGCTTCTTGTGGATTTTGACTTTCGTGTTGACGATTCTGATTGTTGGATTTTGCTGCTTTTTGCACCACTCACAGGCAAGATACCTTGTCTTATTTACTGTTCATAATTAGATGCACCTTTATGTATTTATTTACTGCATATTTTATTATTTGTTCTCAGTTGGATCCAGTACTTGCTATTTTGTTCACTTTATTTTGTTTCGGTTATTTTTCTTTCTTGTCTTTTATATGCATGTGGACCTAGTCTTAGCGAACTACCTTTTGTTAGGGCCCTTGGGAGGGAGAAGACAGTTAAATGTATGGGCTACCCCAAATCCAAAAGCTGTAGTAACTGCGTACTACGGTAGTCGAGTCGCGAGGGTCACTAGCCACGAGCTATGTGGACTGATGGGTTATGTGGGCCGCTAGCCTCGAGTTATGCCGGCTGATAGTATTGGTACTGTCACGACCCGCACCCACTGTTTGGGTACGAGAACGTAACAACGCCCAGCCTACGCCGTAGTGTCGGCGGTAGAACGCTGTCCTAGGTCACAACATCTAACAATATAATGCTAAGCAGTTATACTCCCCGAATGGGGGTGACATAGCAGATACAGTCTCAATCACATCTAAGGCAGAGCATGATAATGATAGATAAAACATGAAATCCAAAAGAGATACAGAAGATAGAAGTCTAAGTATCTACGATACATAAACCCAGAAATACATCTCAAAACTCAAATACAGTAATCCACAAATCAAGTACAACTCCAGACAAATAAAATAACTATCTAAACATCCTCTAATGTGTCTCCTCTAGGCTAGCAGGCACCTCCAGGCTATCTGTAAAATTTATCAACAGGTCCAGTCAGGACTGGAGCGAGTACAGTACATCTCAACAGATCATAGCAGGTTAAAAAATATAATCATGCAGTAAAGTAAGATACAGGTACTGAAGGAAAATAGTATGTAAACAGAGAGAGAACTGTAATAGAAATATCTAATATACATAGAGAACTAGCAGTGACTAGTGAGTCAGAGTACAATATGAACATGTATACTCCCCGTACCCCCAATCAATACACAAGGATCCAGCCAGGTTATGTTATATGATGCTATGTAACAGCCCCCGAAGAGTGGTACATAGTAGTCCCATAAATGGGGATTCTGGGGGTAACCCAACAGTGTAAGTCCCATAAATGGGGATTCTGGGGGTAACCCAACAGTGTAAGTCCCATAAATGGGGATTCTGGGGGTAACCCAACAGTGTAAGATTCCAGAAAGACTCTACGAACATAAGAGTATATGTCGTAAGTGATCAAAGAACCAATGAAGCATAGTGATACGCCATGTAAGTGAAACACACAGAATATGTAGTACTCGATGCTCCCTAAGGATAACATCTCAAGAAAGGATCTATATAGTACCAATCCGTGTGACCATCGTGACAGTACAAGTAAAGTAATCTACTGCAGGAAATAATTCTAAGCAGGATATGAAATGATCAGAGAATGTACTCGCCTGATATCTGAATGTCCAAGGTAAAGATACTGTCCGAGGAGAGGTGTCTGGCCCATAATTAGAACAGCACAGGTCACAACATGTCCAGAAGGGTAATATAAAGCACTACAATGCATTCTACATGAATCTAGGTCAAACTAGGCCAAAGTCAACCCTTGGTCAACTCTGGTCAACTGCACTAGTCAAACTAGGTCAAACTAGGTCATGTCCTAACCCAGCAAGTCTTACTAGGCCTAACCAAGACTATTCTAGCAAGCACACATCAATACAAGGCTATACAAGCCAATATACACCCAACTCTATATAGCATGCAATTATTCAATACTCAAATAGGCAAGAATTCACATTGGATATACACTAGGTAATCTATTACTTTAAGCTATATATGTCTACACATATATACACATGCATATATTGGTATTCAACATTAGGTCTGTAATCATGGCATTTTAAATGGTTATATAAACTGATATATTACAACACAATATGCTAACATATATATAATATACATACATAGCTAAGTTAACTGTATTCATAAATACTTATTTAAGAGGCTATGTGTGTGTATGTGAACATGGCAAAGGGGCAAGTGAGGGTTAAATGGGCATACATAGTGTATACATATCAAAGAGTGTCAAAGTGTAAGTGAACAAAGTGTCAAGTGTGATAGTGTCAACATAGTGTAAGGGGTACATGAGGTAATATATGATTTGTGTTAACATAGAACATTACATCTCATTAACTTGTATATTGTATATATTACATCTATTATTACATTACATTCATGCTTGCATTCATTCATCATTCATTTATTCTCTTGCACTACTATATGCACCATACATTACATACTATGGAACCTACATATTCATTACAAGCCATACTTATACATGCTTACATTAGATAGTATACTTACACCTCATACATCATTTATTTAACCATTTACTCATTCTTGCATTCTCTATTTAATTACATAATGTATATACATTAACATGGGTTAAAATTAAATAGAACATTATATTACACACAAGGGTGCACAAAATGCATATGCCGAATAGTAACTCCTACTAATAATCAATACTGTACCATCTCAGCATGAATTAAAATCTAGGATTAAAGTATGTTATAGATCTATGTGTTAGCTTTCCGAAACTTCAAATGGATCGCGTTTTCGTTTCCGGAAACTCCCGGAATCGCGAAAACACCGAGAACGCGTTTGTCTTTCGTACAGCTGACACTCAAATAATTCTCCAGAAAGTTACAGAAAGAATTAGGCTATTAATATATTTTTTGGAAAGCTAACTTCAATACGCTTCTTTTAAAAAAAACGGGAGATTAAACCGAGCTTTGAGCTAAAAGTTATGACATTTCTAAGTTAGGGCTGAAATTAAAAACGTGGATAAAAATCATGACGGATTTGGGTAATTTGAGACAAAAGAACACAAATATATAACATAATATATCAAGAACTCACTCTCTACACTAATATATATATATGAGACACTATAGAACACATCTCCAATACAAAAATATGAGATTAAACATGTAATAATTCATTCATACATAACAACAACACATAGTGTGTCCAAATTTGGGATTTTCCCACATGGACACAACCAAAACACAAAGGACACTCCTATGACCTCTAAATGGACATGAAATGGACATAAATGGAGATACAACCATGGGGGTCATTCCTATGGGTTCAAAATAGACCTATATGCATGAGAAAATGAAAAGGAGAAGGAATTTATACCTCCCGGTAGATCGAATCGAAGAAAAGCCTTCCCGGAGCGACACCGACACGTAGAGATTCCAAAAGGACACGAACGAGCTCCGAATCCTCCCAAACTTGGGTAGCTTCCTCCTTGGCTAGAATGGAGAAGGAAAGAAGAAGATTTGGTGGCGAAATGGAAGAATTTGGTGGAGAAATTGCTAGGGATTGCTCTCTAGGAATTTGGGAAAGAACAAGAGAGAGAGTGTGGATGAGAATAATGAAATGAACTTGAGCCTATCCTCTCCCAAAGTGGCTGGCCATATGGGGCTATTTGTCCTATTATGGTAAGGTCCAAAATGCCCCCACTAACCTATTCTATGAGTATTAGGAAAGGGCTAATTGGTTGGGGCTAAATTAGTCATTCTAAAGTCTCTAATCACACTAACCTTATCCATAATAATTAGTCTAACCTCTAACTAAAATATTTCTATCATGTGGACTAAAATTAATATCATGTAGGCCATGCCTAACTAGTGTGTGGGTCCCACTAGAGTCAAACTACCCCCGGGTCCCCGTTTCAAGTCGGATTGAGTTGAAATTCGAACCCGACTCAAATAACCCCAAAACAATATCATAAATAATAAAATAATATCAAAATAATTCAAAGAGGTCAAATGCAAAAATATTCTTAGGCCAAAAATGATATTAAAATATCATAATCACATGGTTAGGCTCTAGGTCAAACAGTCTCTAGGGTTTCACTAGCAAAACGTCAAAACCACAAGTCATTGATTTAAATAATTTTAAAATGATTTAAAATCACCAAAAATTATATCATGAATTAAATATCATTATTAAAATAATTATAAACACGAAATTTCAAAATTACCCTCATTTGGGAAACTGGGTGCTACAGGTACTGACGTGTGTGTGTTGTGAGTTGTTACCTTGTCCTGTGGGAGTCAGCCTTCACCTGCCTATACATCGATATGTCTTCTAAATTGTCTACTAGAAGGGTTAGGAGACCTTAGCAAATTTCATGTTCCCATCATGGCATGGGAAAGTGTCACATCGCGGAATAGTAAGTTACCCCTTGTCCTTGTTTGGTTGTAGGGGTAGCCTACTGTTTCGATGATGGGATATGGAACCGTGTTATGGTTTGGACGCTTTTACTTTATCTTTATGTTATGGTGCATTTATATTCAGTTCATATGGCATGTTCTTCCTGTATCTTGTTACGTCCCTATGAGGACCTGGTTATCTCTCCAGGTGTGTGCTTCTGTGATTTGCAGGTGTTCTAGCCAAGGCCATGATCTTCTCCATTCTTTCGAAGACGATTGCACTTGGTTCGTCTCGTTATTTTATCGATCACTTCTTGTACATTTTATTTGAGATAGTTGGTAGTGGACTTTGTCTCCGCCCAACGATTGTATACATAACAAATTCAAAGTTGCTTTTATATCATTTAATTATCTAGTGGATGAGATTTAGTTATTATGGTTCTACTGCATTTTACAACTTATGTATACATACAAGGTTTCCATATATTGGAGTGTACTTCGTATGTATACAGCTGGCATGGATACGTACCTTGTCCTAAGTATTTTGGGACTGGAGCGTTACATATTTTTGTGGTGGCCCATGCAGGTCCTGTTTGTCACTTCGGTTACGTAATTGTACCGAAGTGAGCCTGCAATATAGGATTAGAATCTAGGAATCTCATCCACATACTTGATCACCTTCCTTGACCTTCTTGATTTCCCAATTTCGACTCTCGTGGTCTCCCTTGATTTTTGCATCCTGCTTGAACTCTCTCTACCAACACCTTACCTTCCCGTGCTTAGAAATGGTTAGGAAGATGACTACTCTAGTATATGCTCATAGGTCAAACACATGGCTAAGATGGTTATATTGGCAATTGGAATACATACAAGACTCTAATTGAGTTAAAAAGGCTTTTTGGTGAATTAATGATTAGTAATTTGTAAAGTAGGATATTACCATGAAAAGTTTTAACCTTAAGATTTCTAATAGTAAACACCAGAGGATTTATAGAATTTTATACTTGGTTTAAGAAATTGATTAATTTTCAAGATTTGATATTTATAATTTATTGGGTTATAGTTGTACATCCTTGCACAAGTATAAAATTGATTTATTTTTCGAGTTGTGATATTTATGAGTTTAGGATGATAGATATACATCTTTGAACAAATATAAAATTATTTGATTTTTGAGTTTTGATGTTTATGATTTATTAGATTATCGTTATATACATTTGAACAGTTATAAATTTGGATTGAAAATGATCTTAGATTTTAAATGTGGCAGTATATGTTATTTAAATTTGAATCATACAACTTGCAATTTGGTGTCTAGTAAATTTTAAACTTTAAGTGGAAGTAATGATGGCAAATTTTGGTTTAAATATTTGAAAGTTATGAAAATAATTTTTGAGAATTTTTCTTTATTTTAAATTGTGTCCTATGATTGAGGATTTACAAATCTATTTAGGTTTTTGGTAAAAAAAAAAAGATTTTGACTGATAAGATTATTTGAAAATTTAGTATTGCTAATATTAAAAAAGAATTTTGGGGAATTTCGAAGGATATGATGGAAAATTATTTGGATTGATTACAGGAAGTTACCATTTAAAATTTGTGATTTTGTTGGAATAACTTAGCATGAATAGAAGTTAAAATTTATGAGAGCATTGAGCTTAATTTTTGAGATTGCTTTTAATATGCTAATAATTTTATTATGAGTTATTTAAAAATTTTAGAGTGTTAAATTTTTGATTGATTGTGAAATTTTTTTTATGGATTCATAAATTATGAACTCTTGAGTTAAATAGTTGAATTTAAAAACGTTAGTTTTGGAAAAGGCTAGTAGTAACGTGATAAAATTTTGCTTTGAGATTTATGAAAGTGATTCAAATTTTTTATGATAAATTTGAACGGCTTGGAGTGAATACAAATTTTGGGAGATTTATTTTTGAAAATTTAATTTTGAAACTTTTGGAGGAAACTGGAGTTAATTTTAATGGTAGGCCCCAAGATAACCCTACTGAGTATTCCATACTAATTGCCATGTCACCCATGACCATGATAGTAGTATATACACAAGTGTTGTTAGTCATCTACCCAGCTATGTGACTGTATTTCCACCTCGGCTTACTCGACCTTCCTTCAATTCTAGAATTTTTAATGGCGACCTTCTAACCCACTTGCAATTTGAATAATGATCTAATGGTTCCTTAACTGTATTCATCTAGGAGACTATCTTCTCTCCGAAATTTTGTTCCTAAATTATTTTTATGGATTCTTTAATTAATTTTATCTCATGCTTTAACTTGATCTCCTTTATTATTGTGCATTAATTATCATCTCGTGAACTCCCACTTTCTATTTTTGATCTTCTGGCGTCCCTTACCGTGACTTGTATATTTGGAGTACAAACTACACTTTTCCTTCCAACAAATTTCATATGTAAGACCCAGACAAGCCCACCTTCATGTAGATATATCATGTCCCACTAGAACATGTCTCCTTGTACACTATTTTCATGATATGACTTTATGGTCAAAATGGCCAAACTATAATCATTACCATGATACCGATATATTTTTCGACCACGGATAGGGATTCAACCTCGACTCAATTCTTTCGACCCGATATGTGATTGTGGTCTACTAAATTCCTTAAATGCTTAAATTTGTGATTTATCTTGATTGCTTGACCCATTGTCCCATCACACTATTAGTTTAACTCTTGTAAGTTGGGTAGAATACCTGACGATCTAACAAAGCCTTTGTCCTTATGACCCATGTTGATAAGTTCGCTTAGACGATAAGTTCAGAAGACCCTAACTTAGCTAGTCAACCAAGACAACAGTATAGGCCCAAACTTCGGGCGAGACTTGATTTTAAAGGCTCTTGGACTATTTAAAAAGTCCTTCATCAGTACCTCCCTTGCTCATATTTTGACTATCTCATGCTACTAATGTATCTTCGGTTTTGCAAGCTTATTTCATTATCAAGCTTGATCATGACATATTTTATTGGGTGCACCCACTAACATATTGTCTAATCAGAATCGGTACATGATGGTCTGATCAACCTATTGCACTTTGGTTCGCTTATCTTATCTTATTCTATGTGGATGGAGACATAGTAAACTTGTCTTAGAATCTCATCCGCGACAGCCTTGGCAATTTTTTTAAATTATTTTCACCGCCTATGAACCCCGCAATTCGTACTCAATATACCACACCGTCTTTGAAACCTTGTTGTTCTTATCTTTTATTTATTTTGGAAAGACAAGGCACTGTACTTGCTAAGATAGACTCAAGGTATCATCTCTAGTTGCCCTATCAGTTATCTATACACAATGTAGATAGCCACCGACCGACTCATGTGGTTGAATTCTCATCTTTAACTACCCTTCATTCTTCAACTCTAGAATTGTTATCGTGCTCTTCCAATTGTTCTTGAGCACTCGAGAATGATTCTAATCATTCACTTAAATCAAACTCTCAATCGAGGCGATTAGTCTCCAGTTTCTCTCTACGAACCACATCTCCCAAAGGTCTAAATTATTCTCTTTGATCTACTCAATTCCTTATTACTCTCCAAATTGGATTATCAAAATTTTGCTACCTTCACTGGCAACCCATATTCAATTCCATAACCATGATATATTTTTGTATATATCGACTCCACAATTTTCTATTGCATGGTGGTGTTGAACGCCGTTTTATCGCCTCCTCCAAAAGAATTTAATTGCATTTTGGTATTGATGAACTCTTCCTATCCCTCAACCCTGTCTACCCTATTAATCCTAAATTTCGAGGACGAAATTTTTGTAAGTTGGGTAGGATGTAAAACCCCTATTTTTTAATTATTTATTTTTATTATTTTATTAGACTTCAAATAAATTTATGCAATTTATGATTTTTATTTTATTTGAAATGACCTTAGCCATTGTTGAAATTTGGAACACAAGACTACCAAGAATTTTGGCACGGAAGATGTAGCAGTGTGCCTTGACTAGTGTACTAGCCATGCAGGGGAAAGCCTTGCCATGTGAATGACCGAACTAGGAAAACCAGGCCGAGTGGTGTAATGACTCATTTAAAATATTTTATTTAACTATTATTTCATTTAATGATTTTTATTGACCCGGTTGGACCAAGCCAGCCCAAACTAGGCCCGGTACAAACCCAGGCCCAAGTAGGCATGTTGTGTGACCGAGACAACCCTGTAGCCCTATTATTATGTGTGTACATATACTTTCTAAATTATTTTAGAATTTTATGTACAATTTTTAATTATTTAAATATTTGTACTATTATTGGTATTCTGTTATTAAATAATATTTTGCAACACTGTACAAATTGTTCTGGACCCGAAATTGGAAGTGTGGGATGGGTTCATCCAAACCACCCTTGAGCAAATTTATTATTTTATTATTTTCATTTAAAGTTATTTTTAATAAAATATATATTCACTTTACTTATAGGATTATTATTATTAAATCTATTGTAAAGTAAATTTGTATATGTATATATATATATATATATATATATATATATATATATATATATATATATATATATATATATAGATGGGTTTAAATACGTTAATTATGTGAATAGATAATATTAAATTGTTATTTAAATTTAGGTTTTTTCTATGGGCACTACCAAAATTGCTAGGGGCTAGCCCAAAATTTTTCAAGTTTATTACAAGTTTGACATCCAAAAATTTTGCTAGGGGCTAGCCCAAGCACAACTATAAATACCAATTTTCATTTTCTCTCTCCTTCTTCTCTTTTCTTTTCTCCCTCAACTATTTTCTTCCCTCCTTCTCTTCTCTTAGGTCAAAGAATTAAAACCCTAATTTTTTTCTTTTCTCCTTACATTTTTGGCAAATTGTTCTCTCCCTCAACTCTAGGTCATTGACTTCTCCAAATTTTTGGTAAGTCATCGAACTATAATATGTTTCATGTTTTAAACAAGAATTTCACATATTAAAGTTGAATTATGTGTTAAATATAGAAAAATATTGAACATGGATCAACCGGGATCATCAAACGTTCCCGCCATGTCCGAAGAACACGTTCCCGCCACGTCCGAAGACAACTTTGATGCATCGAAAGCTCTCTTGGTAACTATATTTGAACTTGAGCTCGGATCTAAACTCGTGCTGTGACACAGAGGACTGCCAACACTCAGGCAGTCCTGATCATAGACTAGGACTGCCAGAGTGGTGGCAGTCCTTCACAAAAGAAGGACTGCCAAGACCCTGGCAGTCCTACAAATAGGTAGGACTGTCAGGGTCCTGGCAGTCCTTCTTTTGTGAAGGACTGCCACCACTCTGGCAGTCCTAGTCTATAATACTAGAATACAGAGTTTTATTGCAGTCCTTCACAGAAGACGGTCTTGCTATTAACACAATTTGCTATTTATGGACACCAATCTTATGTACGGGCCTAATCTATGAAACCTATTTACTTTAGGATTTTGTCTAATTGTACTAACCGAAGAACATTTATTGTAGGACTTGAGATCTTCCGATTTTGCGGTACCGGCTCCAATTGCAGTCAATGTAGCCCATTTATTTTGGACCGATCTATGTTTTGAATCAAGCGAGGGTGCGGTACATTGGTGTCGAAAAGTCGGACGGGAAAACAACATTGTTCTAGTGATATCCAGATCGGCCCGAAATCGACCGGGACGACAAACTATGGTGGTGGGCTGTGAAAGAGGTGGTGTGTTCAGGACGCACAAAAAAAATACAGTAGAAGTTATCTAAAGTAAAGTTCGAAGAAAAAATGTTGGAACGAAGAAATGTGGTTGTCCATTCACGATACATATCAGAAACGAAGAAGAGGGGAAATGGACAGTAGAAGTGAAGAATGGAACCCACAACCACGAGTTTGCCGAGACACTATTGGGTCATCCGTATGTCGGACGGTTGAACGATACGGAGAAGAAGATAGTCGAAGACTTGACCACCTCCGGAGTTGCACCGAGATAAATATATTCCGTCATACGACATGAAGATGAGAAGAACATGTCTACAATGAAGACAATATACGTCCTAACTTCTTCAAACGCTGTCCGGACGAAATCAAGAATGGCGATGCAAGAAGTGCTCAAGTTGCTTGCCGATAATCATTATGTTGAGTTCCATAGAAGACATCCCCAGAGTAATGAAGTATTATCACTCTTTTGGGCTCATCCTGATTGCACAAATTTGGCCAGGTCCTTTGCCAACGTGTTAGTCCTTGATTGCACGTTCAAGACAAATAAGTTCAAGATGCCTCTCTTTCATGTTGTCGGGTTCACCTCTACTTGAAAAACATTTCCAGTGGCATTTTGCTTCATGAAGAGTGAGAAGCTTGAAGACTACACATGGGCGTTGGAGAAACTGAAAACACTTTACACTGGTCATACAGAGCCGTCAGTATTTGTTACCGACAGAGAGTACGCCCTCATTAATGCTATTCGTATTGTTTTTCCTCAAGCGGATACATTGCTATGCACTTGGCATGTCAATCGTAATATTCAAGCCCAATGTAAGTTGAAGTTTCGGAAAGAGGATGGTAAAATCGACATGCAGATTTTTGACGAATTCTACAATGATTGGAATTGTGTGTGGCGAGCATCTACGATTGCCAGTTACGATGCCGCATGGTACTTGTTCAAGCAAAAGTGGGAGACGAAGGAGCCGGCATGCATTTCTTACATCAAAGATACATAGCTTGAACCGCACAAAGAATAATTCGTCTTAGCATGGTCGAATGTGGTGAAGCATTACGGGACGACAACTACCAACCGTGTCGAAGGAGCACACTTTTTATTGAAGAGGCACCTAAAATCATCTCTTGGCAACTTCGTCTCTGTTTGGCAAGCTATACATTTATCAGTAGACCGGACGGTGAATAAAATTAAGGCATAATTTGAGATGAGTTTGAATATAGTCAAGCATAAGCATAAAAAGGAAGTACTCTTAGATGCTTTAATGCGCGTGGTATCTCACAAGGCGTTGGCCTTAATTGTTGATGAGATTGAAAGATCAAAGTTTGTCGGACTTGATCCCGAGGTTTGCGGGTGTGTACATCGACATACACTGGGCCTCCCTTGTGCACATCAGATTAATGAATATCGCCGTGAATCCATTCCTATTCCAGTTGAAGCAGTCGATCAACGTTGGAGGCAGTTGTCTATGATGCCTGTGGTGAAGACGGACGATGATTTTTCTCTTTGCCACAACTGAAACTTCTCTACGCAAGGTGGTTAGCCTCAGTAGCAGCGGAGCGGCAGTCCATTGAGCTTAAAATGCAAGAAATTGCATATCCGGTCACTACTACAATGCATGAGCCGACCGTTGTTTCCAATCCTAAAGGCAGGCCTCACACAAGATTGACTAGTTCACAGAAGAGAAGACTGGAGTCAACTAGGAGAGATCTATCGCACTTTGAGCATGTTGAACGAAGCTTACAGCAACCTTCGCCTGCACGGAAGGGCAAGCTTGTCGTTCGCCGAAAAATAGAAAAAATGGATCTCCCAAGAAAAGATACAGTTGCAAGCCAAACAACGAGTTTGTATATTGACAAATTTCAACCTGCGCTTCGAAGTTACATTTGGTCTATTGTCGATGTCCCCGGTGATGGCCATTGCGGATTTCATGCCCTTGCAATGCATCTTGGTTATGATGACAAAGACGGATGGAGACGGGTGAGACAGGAGATGTACGAGGAGTTAGAGACTCGTCTTCCATTCTACTCCCGTATCCTAAGCAAAGAAACGGTTGCAAGTTTGTTGTTAAGTATCCCTTGCACCGACAGTGTTACCGGGACAGACCACTACATGTCAGTCCCGTCTGCCGGCTATTTATTTGCTAATAGGTACATGATACCTGTTGTAATTATCTCGCCGGATATTAACAATACATTCTTTCCGATGTGCGCTCCTCCGACGGACCACCGAGTGTCTAACCTATGTACTATAGGTCTGATCGGGGATCACTTTGTTGTACTAAAGATGATCGCTCATTCTCCGATTCCTCCACCTTCAACAGTTTGGTACAAAAGAGCACCGGTCGAAGCCATCGCTTGGACCACACCTTTCGTTGAGCAGATCAACCATTGTAAGAGATTGTTGAAGATTGAGGAGCCAAGAGACTTACCTGCTGACCACTACGACGTCAAAATCGACTAAGTATAGATATATTTATAGTCTAACATTTTGTATATGAAGGACCACTTTTGTATACAGTGAAATATGAAGTCCAGTAATATATATAGAGCAAATTTTTAGTTATATGTGTTTGATTTTGCCTACCTGTGTTATATGTGCCTACCTGTGTTATATGTGTCTGCCTGTGTTATATGTGTCTGCCTGTGTTATATGTGTTTACCTGTGTCTACCTGTGTTATATGTACCTACCTGTGTCTTATATGTGTAATTTATGTGTTACAGTCCTATCTATGAATCTCTGTGTGTAATTTATATGTGAATCAAATTCACACAGAGTTTCAGTATCAGGACTGCCACACCCTTGGCAGTCCAACACTGAAGTAGGACTGCCAGGGTGCTGGCAGTCCTACACAAAACTTACTGACAGCAAGTTTTGTGTAGGACTGCCAGCACTCTGGCAGTCCTACTTCAGTGTAGGACTGCCAAGGGTGTGGCAGTCCTATCTAAAAAGCTCTGTGATGAATTTCTGTGTGAATCAAATTCATACAGAGGTTCATAGATAGGACTGCCACACCCTTGGCAGTCCTACACTGAAGTAGGACTGCCAGGGTGCTGGCAGTCCTACACAAAACTTGCTGTCAACAAGTTTTGTGTATGACTGCCAGCACTCTGGTAGTCCTACTTCAGTGTAGGACTGCCAAGGGTGTGGCAGTCCTATCTATGAACCTCTGTGATGAATTTATGTGTTTATCAAATTCATACAGAGCTTTTTAGATAGGACTGCCACACCCTTGGCAGTCCTACACTGAAGTAGGACTGCCAGGGAGCTGGCAGTCCTAAACAAAACTTGCTGGCAGCAAGTTTTGAGTAGGACTGCCAGCTCCCTGGCAGTCCTACTTCAGTGTAGGACTGCCAAGGGTGTGGCAGTCCTATCTAAAAAACTCTGTGATGAATTTCTGTGTGAATCAAATTCACACAGTGGTTCATAGATAGGACTGCCACACCCTTGGCAGTCCTACACTGAAGTAGGACTGCCAGAGTGCTGGCAGTCCTACACAAAACTTGCTGTCACAGCAAGTTTTGAGTAGGACTGCCATCACCCTGGCAGTCCTACTTCAGTGTAGGACTGCCAAGGGTGTGGCAGTCCTGATACTGAAACTCTGTATGAATTTATGTGTGAATCAAATTCACACAGAGAGTCATAGACTGGAGTTCAAATTGTCACACAGAGTCAAATTGTCAAATTGCCACAGAGTCAAATTGCCACAGAATCAAATTGCCACAGAATCAAATTGCCACAGAGTTCAAATCATCACAACCACAGAGTCAAATTTCCACAGAGTTCAAATTGTCAAATTGCCACACAGAGTTCAAATTGTCAAATTGCCACAGAGTCAAATTGCCACAGAGTCAAATTGCCACAGAGTTCAAATCATCACAACCACAGAGTCAAATTGCCACAGAGTTCAAATTTTCACACAGAGTTGAAATCATCACAACTACAATAATTCATCACAACTACTTAGTCCCAAATATTCCACATCCAAATTAAGTTTCAAAATAATCCATCTACATATCATGCCGGGCCTTGGAACGAGACTCCCTATTGTTCATGAAGGGGAAGTCGACCACGTCGTCGATGCGCTCAAGCTCGTTGGCGACAGCGACACACTCATCACTTTGGCAACCTCTCCGGAGTGTCTGCGCCAACTCCTTGACCCTTTGAGACTGAAAATGAAAGTATAAATCAATTAAGTCTACAAACATTAAATTCTCAGTCTTATTACAAATACGGAACTCACCATTCTCACCAACCCAGCATATAAGGCATTCTTGGAAGGAAGAGCTCCAACTGCTCCGACGGCCACGGGACCCGGGTTGGTAGGGTTTGACAACTTAGGATGTCCGACCCCCAGGAAGTACTGTATGTAGTCCTCGCTGCAGTCGGCCATCTCGGTGACCGGTCGTCTCTCAGATTCCCGAAGTACATGTCGTTGCCACTCCGAGTAAAAGTCGGTCACCCAGTCGAATTCCGCCGGTTTGTAACTTAAAGGTTGGGTTCCGCGCGGAGGCTCCAACAGCCGTAATGTGCGCTTCGGCATAGTTTGCACGAACCCGAACTGACGAAGTACTCTGTCGGGCATGTACGGCTCCGTGATTTTATAGCATGTGATCATGCCATGAAATAAATAAACCGGTTGGACCTCACGATTCAAGTCACGTAAATCTCGGTATGGATTCCAAAAAATCTGTAGGAATAAAGTTAACAACAATACAAAATTAACATAAAAAAGTTAGTCAAATAATAGTACCTCTTCTGGCACCAATCTGTCTAATACTTCACGAATGGAAGCCAGTGTTTGCCAATTTTTTGTTTCCAGCTGGGATGGCCTCCATCGACACACTCGGGGAAAGTGTTCAAGATACGCTGGGTTTTCGTCAGCCCGTCTAGGCATCGAAAAGTGCTCGTATATCCATGCCTATTCAAACAACAAATAGTAAAAATTAAAACAACAAATTTAAGTATACAAGATTAAATTGTTAGAAGTTTTCTTACATGTAGAAGAGTCTGACAGCCGGCCATAGTCTTAGTCCCGACACGGGATACGATGCCGAGCTTGCGGTAAAGGTTGGCCAGGATACCGCTTCCCCAGGATATCTCCATGAAGTCATCCACTTCAGATAAGTTTAGCATGTACCGAGCATGTATCGACGTACCGAAATTGTCCGGAATGCCGACCGTTCCCAGGACGAACAACATATACGCACGAGCCACCGCGTCGACCGTCTCTTCGTCATCGTCATCCACCTCCATATTCATGAACTGGTCCACCAGAAATGATAGAGGAATTTCGTACGACTTCTTGAAGCCTGGTAGAGTTGTAAAACTCGTAGCCGTAACACCAAGGTGATCTGAGACGAACTTGACGATCTTCTCGTACCATTTCACGGATTTCTCGTTCGTTTAATGTTCTTTGGTCATTACACGCCCGGTCACTGGCAGCTCCAATATCTGGTAGACGTCGTCGAGCGTAATGGTCATCTCCCCTACTGGAAGATGAAATATGTTCGTCTCCGGGTGCCATCTCTCCACGAAGGCAGATATTAGGGCACTATCCATTGTTCGGTAGGCATTTTGCGCCAAATTGTGCAAGCCGCTCGGTATGATTTTGCTCCGAACGGCCTCGGATAAGCTTGTAAACTGCCAGGACACGATTTTCTTCCCGTGACTCACAGTCCTAAGGATACGATATGTCCTCTGTATACAACAAAACACATATCAATTATGAAATACATATTTGAAAAGTATACTACCGTTTACAAACGTCATGTACATACCGGGTTCTTCCATATTTCGTACGCAATGTAGTTCTCAAAAGAAACCAACATTGAGCAACCGGGCGGACGGACAGGCGGCTCAGAAGGACCGGCCTCCTCAGAAGGACCAGCCTCCTCAAATGGCGTAGAACCCTCTTGCCGTGATAGGAGTTGGGCAATTGGCAGGTCGTCGTCGTCGTCGTCGGAAGGAGGCGTAGGAGTAGGAGCTCGTTGCTTCGACCGAGCTTGACGTGCCGACGGCGATGTCCGAGACCGAGCTTCGGGCGCCGGTTCGGTAATTGTTATCGGACGCTCTCGAGGACGCTCCGCACGTTCCTTCCGCTTTGACGCGGTGGGCCGTATTCTTTTGTTCGGTGGACTGCATGACAACATACACTTATTAAGTAATAGAAAAAACATGCACTTACCCAACTACTATCTCATAATAAGTAGGACTGCCAGGAATGTGGCAGTCCTAATGAAAATTAGGACTGCCACATTCCTGGCAGTCCTCTTTCAGAATAGGACTGCCAGGACTGTGGCAGTCCTAATTTTCATTAGGACTGCTACATTCCTGGCAGTCCTACTGTCGTGAACCCGAACTCAAATAACGAAATCCTATTTTGTCGTGTTCTAGGGTTAGGGTTTCAACATAAATTTCGGGTTTCATGTGTTCGAAAATAAGGAAAGAGAACGTACAAGAGATTATAAACCTATTTTACAAAAAAAAATTCAAGAATTAAACCAATTTTAGGGTTTCGAATATAATCTAAAAAATTTCGAAGAAATTAGGGAAGAACGTACCTGGATTCTGGTTGCTTTGACTTGCGTGTCATCTCTTCGAGAATCTTCGTGGAGGGATTGAGAATGGAGTGATGGAGAAGAAGAAATTAGGGTTTAGGAGATGGAGAGGGAGAGGGAGAGGGAGAGAGCTTTCTTTCTTTTCTTCTTGAGGAGAGAGAGTCAATAATGAAAATGAAATGAAATTTTTGGGTTTGGGGGGGTTGGGCTGCCCCTAGCAATTTTTGGGTGCCTCCTAACAATTTCTCCACATTCATGGGCTGACCCCTAGCAATTGATGCCCCTAGCAATTTTGGTAGTGCCCATAGAAAAAACCTAAATTTGTGGAGCTTTTATGTTACATTTAGATATATACCTAATAGATATAGATATATAAAGATATATACATATATATATATAAAAGATTTACTTAAGAATAAGAAAAAGTATAAAAAAAACAAAAACAAAAAACAAATAAAGCAATGGTGGTCGGCCCCACCCGACCACCACATTAGTAAGAGCAGCAAGCCAGCAACTTATAGTTGCTCACGAAAAGAAAAAAAGAAGAAAAAAAAAGAAAGGGGGCAACAACCACAGAACATTGGCCGACCCTTACCATTCCTATAGTTTTTTTTAGTTATTTTAAACCCTAATTTTCTTTCACCCTAAATTCTAATTACTCTTTCCTCCTCTTTCCTCCTTCCTTCCTCCTCACCCTCTCATCGGCATGCGTGTCCAGCCTCACCGGAGGGATGGCAGTCCGCCTCATGGTCGCCACGGCGACAACAACAACACCATAACAGATTCCCACTTTAAGGTAACCCACTTCCCCAATTAATTTCTCTGTCAATTCTATTCCGATTTTTGACGTAAATTCGTGTAGAAAGCCCCCATGACCCTCTATCATCCCCTTCAAATAGATTTATTTATTCTGTAATAAATTTCAGTTTTAATTAAATTAAAAATCTCAAAAAATTAGTTTTTATAAACCTTAAAAACCCCGTACGAGGTACGTCCCGACAAACCGGGCGACCCCGTCGCAAACCGAAAGTACCGAAAGGTCCGTATCGAATTTGTGGACGTGCGAGAATTGACGGAATTCAAATTGGTTGCGTGTGCGCAACGAATTTGGTCCGTATCCGTCGAATTTTTGCGTATCGGACTTTTCGGAATTTCCCAATTACTTTGTGCACACTCATCAAATTGCGATGAAACTTGCGCCATTGGACTTGAAATATTTTTTTGGTCCCGTGAGCCAAGTTTGGTCCGATTCTGAGACCGTTGATCGGGACACTATTTTGGCGGGCCCACAATCCCACTTAACGGACAATTTTGTGCACGGCCCACCGGAATCCAAAATTTGACATACCGTTGGGTTTGTCTCATCAAAACAAATCTGTAGACATGTAGTTTGACGACTTTAGAGACCATAGATATTGGCACGCATTTTGGTGCAAAGCGGGTCCAACGGCGGACATCGTTTTGACCCAAAATTACGATTTTGCCCCTGTTCCAGAATTTGACTTTTGGACAGGCGTTTCCTAGGCATATCTTTTATTCCAAACTCGTTCGTGATGTTTGTTGCAGCATCCGGAGCTTCTTGTGGATTTTGACTTTCGTGTTGACGATTCTGATTGTTGGATTTTGCTGCTTCTCGCACCACCCACAGGCAAGATACCTTGCCTTATTTACCGTTCATAATTAGATGCACCTTTATGTATTTATTTACTGCATATTTTATTATTTGTTCTCAGTTGGATCCAGTACTTGCTATTTTGTTCACTTTATTTTCTTTCGGTTATTTTTCTTTCTTGTCTTTTATATGAATATGGACCTAGTCTTAGCGAACTACCTTTTTTTAGGGCCCTTGGGAGGGAGAAGAGAGTTAAATATAGGGGCTACCCCAAATCCAAAAGCTGTAGTAACTGCGTACTACGGTAGTCGAGTCGCGAGGGTCACTAGCCTCGAGCTATGTGGACTGATGGGTCACGTGGGCCGCTAGCCTCGAGTTATACCGGCTGATAGTATTGGTACTGACGTGTGCGTGTTGTGAGTTGTTACCTTGTCCTGGGGGAGTCAGCCTTCACCTGCCCATACATCGATATGTCTTCTAAATTGTCTACTAGAAGGGTTAGGAGACCTTAGCAAATTTCATGTTCCCATCATGGCATGGAAAAGTGTCACATCGCGGAATAGTAAGTTACCCCTTGTCCTTGTTTGGTTGTAGGGGTAGCCTACTGTTTCGATGATGGGATATGGAACCGTGTTATGGTTTGGACGCTTTTACTTTATCTTTATGTTATGGTGCATTTATATTCAGTTCATATGGCATGTTCTTCCTGTATCTTGTTACGTCCCTCTGAGGACCTGGTTATCTCTCCAGGTGTGTGCTTCTGTGATTTGCAGGTGTTCTAGCCAAGGCCATGATCTTCTCCATTCTTTCGAAGACGATTGCGCTTGGTTCGTCTTGTTATTTTATCGATCACTTCTTGTACATTTTATTTGAGATAGTTGGTAGTGGACTTTGTCTCCGTCCAACGATTGTATACATGACAAATTCAAAGTTGCTTTTATATCATTTAATTATCTAGTGGATGAGATTTAGTTATTATGGTTCTACTGCATTTTACAGCTTATGTATACATACAAGGTTTCCATATATTGGAGTGTACTTCGTATGTATACAGCTGGCATGGATACGTACCTTGTCCTAAGTATTTTAGGACTGGGGCGTTACAGGACCAACCCTACCTACCCACTCTTCCTTTATTAGCCGCCCACTTTTCTCTCTCTCTCTTTATTTACTTTTATTAACTCTTCTTCTGTCACGCCCCGATCCGAGAAATCGCTCGTCCTCGCTAGATTTTACCCAAATCATCGTCCTCGTTGGGGCGTGATGTCGCACGAGCCTAGAGTTGCGCTCGTGCAAGGCAAGATAACTGTTCATATAGTGATTATCTCAAAGTCGTAACATAAGCCGCAGAAGGAAAAGAAGAATACAATAAGAATCTCTTTTATTGATAACAAACTGAAGGTTACAAAGGCTCTGAATAGCCCAACATATATGCCAATTGGCTACAACGCTCATGATCTCTATAGCTCACAAAAGATTATATTGTTCCATACATTATGCCTCTTTATAGCCAACAAGTAGTCTTCGGCCGAACATCTCCATGTCGCAAGTCCGAATGCTT
Organism: Iris pallida; assembly: GCA_029216955.1. Classification (NCBI taxonomy): domain Eukaryota; kingdom Viridiplantae; phylum Streptophyta; class Magnoliopsida; order Asparagales; family Iridaceae; genus Iris; species Iris pallida. The sequence continues at coordinate 32,186,236 of JANAVB010042420.1, forward strand.
ATGCGGTAGTTCCTCTTGAAATGCTAAGGACTCCATGCCTCAGCGCGTCCAAGCCAGGCCCTGCCCCGAGCTGATCATAACCAAAACCTGCACATAAACTAGTGGGGGATTAGTGCTTTCGTCCTCGCTTCGCATTGATCAAGACCCGCTCGCACCCAAACCAAACACTAAGTATATTTAGTAGAACATGCAACATTATTTAGTGATCTTGCTAATTAGCCTTCGGATCAGTTTCATGACAATATTCAACATAGCAACTTAATATGATTGTGTCCCATATCGTGTTCCTGTAGCAGATACAGTTTGGCATAATCTGAAACATAACATAGTGGATTGTGCATAGCCCGTCCCTTTCTGCCTAGCCTGCAATGGTTAGAACTCGAATAAGCAATCATACATTTTACACAACTAGCCGACCATAAACTTAGGCATATGCATAAGGGTGGCAGGCCTGCGCCTGCACCCAACTTTTATCTCAGCCCACCGGCCCTATCTATATGAAGGTCACGGTGTTTCGCACCGTAATGGACTTGGCATCTCTTATGTGTAAGCCTATGATCACTTCGATACGGGTTGCGAGCCTAATATCCGAAGGATCCCAAACTTACTGATATCATAGCCTATCACAACACTGGCCGGTCGCAAACTGTTCGAATGATGTGCACCATAAATACCATACATAATTCCCTCCTAGGCTGGACGGTCCCGGTGCCCCGGTCGTAACCGTCCGAGGGAAGCCGCACCCTTGCACGGGCCATCCGAGTCCATTGACCATGCAATACGCGCCATAGCATACAAGTCATATCATTTCAACCAAATCTTACGTTCCATAAACATATTCATGCTCCATAAACATATTCATGTGCCGTAAACATAATCCGTTCTCTCTATCTCAAGTTCCGACGGTATTATTCCCCAACACATCCGTATTGATGCACGACGCCCAACGGCATAGACTTCTCATATTTTTATTCAATGCGTTCCTTTCATAAGTTATTCACATAGTCTAGTTCCGTAGTTACTTAGTCATTTCATAGCTTTCGTGCACGAGGGCACGCTTAACGCCATAATCAATGTTCTAGACTTAGTGTTCAATGTTCTCGGAGCCGTGCACGTGATGCACATCTCAATATCATCTTTCAATGTTCTACCATTATTGTCCTACCGTGACCCGTACACTTGATGCACGTCGCTTCAATTGTTCAATGTTCTACCTTAGTGTTCGACACATACTGAGACCTTAAATCGCCCGAGCCACGCTCGCTAACTCAATAGCTACTTACGCATACAATGATATATTTTATTTGACGTGAAGGAATAGGGAGAGAGAATCAAGAACCCGCCCACCTTAAGTCGATACGCCTTGTCGCCTCGTCGAGCTGAAGCGGCTCGATTCCATAACTTGCTTGCACAGCTAACTCTTTTGACTTAGCCATTCCGTTGAACTATTCGACTTATTCGGCCTACCGCACCCATGCCACGATCCGTAATCCAGCATAAAGGCATAGCCTGCACACCAGATCAACTAAAATCAGTACTTGCTCAACAGGACTTGTCCTTTGCATCAATTCAATCCATAGATTCTAATCGACTCAAAGCTTACCTTTGGCCAACGTAACTCTTGCATCGATTCACATCGATACTTCTTCGGGTCAACGCAACTCTTCGAGTCAACAACTCATCATAATGCACAGTACGGAGCGGGGCATTACATAATATACCACTCAAAACAAGGTTCGTCCTCGAACCGAAACTAACACTCAAACCAAGTGTTTCGTTAGATCGTTTCACGATCTCGAGCTACTATCGTTGGAATCATACAACTTAGTTTGGATCATATACATATTTTAGGCGTCCCACCAATATATGCATTTCAGCCAAGCTTAGTTGTAGGATATCGGGACAACTAACAAGCTCCACTTAAATCCTCAAGTACCAATCAGTTCATACTCGACTTAGTCATATCTTAGCGCCTATCCCCAAAATACTCCTCGTATGTTTATTCCATAACATGCAATCATCTTCCAACATCTTGCACATAACTTAACTCGAAACTATTAGTTCGATCTCATAAGTTTCTCGCTGGCCACCTAACACTCACACTGCATCAAGTCATTGCGCATCCGAGCGTAATAATTCTCCACAATGCCTACTCGCCAAATCATTTCCTATCTCTCACATAACTCAAGTCTTTTATCCAATCATTTATAACATTTGGCCTTAACGACCTGGACTAAGTCCAACATGTCTATAAATTCCTTTGCCTACAATCCGTACTAAGTCTCGCACACAACTATTCCAATATGATCTACGTTCTCGAACTATATACGTATCGCGTCTGGGGCTACCCCCGCTAAGTAACTTGTCCAGACATCATGCTTAACCTCTCCTAACACAAGAGGTCCACTTGAGTCTACGATGCTCAAAGGCAACAATCTTTTTGACCCAAGGTCTCTTACGATACGTCCATCTCCTATTCTCGACCGAGTACGAATCCTTTACTCAATTCTCGAATCAATCCCGACTAGTTCATTTTGTAACATAGATAGCGTGCTCAACACACATAGCCTAACCGTTACTCAAACCGATCTACGACACCACTCTTAGGATCGTTCTACTACTCGTTGCTCTCGCACATTACAGAATTCTTGCAATTGCCTTACCGTATCACTATACTAGGCACGTTCCTTAACATCTATTCGATCATCGACTAATCAAGTCTATCTACGTATCCATTCGATCGATCATAAACTTTTTCTTTTCTGACCATATCGTTCTAGTCGAAGGATACTCGCTAACTTTTGAAACACGATACTCACTCGCTTAGACTTATCCTCAACAAGCACTACATCATTCCTCCTCCTCGATAAAATTTCTTACGCGACTTCTTTAGGGTCATCCTATGGGACTTCAACATTCATTTGATTTGGCGGTCAAGTCTTCTAGGGTCATCTGCCCCGAAACTACGTTCGATAATTAAAGATCATCAACGAGGGGCAATTACAACGAACCATGCTATATCCTATCACAGAGCCAAATCAATTCCCATAATTCTTATGGGACTTTACCCAATCCAATATACCAATATATAATTTATCTACCCCCGTGCAACTGATGCGCCGATAACTACTCGAATCACTTATGCACATTGCACGCCGTTACTACTCGAATCACTCATGCATTACCGTCGACTATCTTTGCTAGTCGTATGACATCTACTCGCCTCAGGTCCGAGTTTACCTATCATGATCATAGTTCGACACATTCCATACTCATCGAAACTATCCTCGAACAACTTTCGTATCAAACCACAAGTCAAATCCAATTTCCCACATCTTACAAGTTCGATCATCCCCGTTGGATGAATCACCATACCAGCGCTCACGCGTAATGATCGCCCTAATTTGGCGTGACGCATGTACGATACTGGAGTTGCACTCGCATAAGACAAGAATGTCAACATTGTGGTTATCCTCGAAATAATCAAGCACTTTCATTTTCTTCCGAGTAACATCCATCGACTCTCAAATTCTCCGAAGTATTCCTACCATTGTCATCCAATCGACATCAACTTAACTTGCATCTTATTCATCCAACAATAATGCTCAACATAGCTTTCGTTCATTCGATCAGAGTATCCCCGAGTTATTACATATCGTCTTTGATACGCCTCAATACCATCGTCGATATGCATAACTTGAATATCTTCCTTTCTCATAAGCTCCAATTCGTTGCCATCACTTGTTATCATCCGAACTCGAATACGAATCAAGTCTTGCACACATCAAGATTCATTCCGTTATAACTAACTACCATAATCGCGACACAATTTCTAATTCACATATTCATTCTCATATCCTAACTCGTACTTCCAAAGTCGTGCTACCGACTCCTCGCGCTAATTCAAATTCATTCGTACGATTTCTTCGTACCTACTCAACTCATTTCGAATAAGCTTTCATACTAACTCAATGTAAATTCGACCCGGTCGACTATTTCCTCAACGTAACATTCCTTCGCTATGCTCAGCCTATCGTTCGACTTAAACTTAACAAATCCTCATCCGACGTATCATCCCTGGGTACGACGTCATGCATAATCTTCTTAACTCAATTCATCGAGGCATACTCGCATCGACTTTTATCGAGTCATTCCTATTCAAGTCTCGGTACTACTTCGTCCATTGAGGACAAACATATCGTAACAACAACATAATCGTCTCGACGAAATCTATCGCAAGTCACCTAACGGCTTAACATAGTTATCGTTAAGTGGTATTCCATATACCACTGAGGATCGAGCCTATCGTTATCAATACAATGCTTCACCACACTGTTCGCACAAGTACTATCGCATATACCACTCAAAATCGAGTCATTACTCGACTTTAAACTCCGCATAGGTCCGACATCTATCTTCCAATCAACTATCCCGTATGGCGATCTTTTCGATCCCAGCTCTAGCGTTCTTTTTACTCGAGTTGGCACAACAACTGGACCAACATGCCCTATCATTCGCTCAAGTTTGACATTCATTCAATCTAACCATACCTTGGCGATCATATCGATCACACCCGCAACATTCGTTTATTCAAAACTCAACGCGACATTCGGCCAATATAAACGTTCGCCTACACAACTCGACTTAGCGACCAACTCGACCCGTTACTATCGCATCCACGATCTTCCAATCTCACTCGTTGTAACTCGTGTAACAATTTACTATCGATACTTAAGGTCATCACTCAATCTTGGTTAACATATCGCTATCTATCCGCATAGCCATACAACACGTATCCTACCATGTCGATTCGTTACACTGATGCAACGAACGATTCATGACTTGCTACACTCTGTGCAACCAACAACACATAACCATTCGCATAGCAATATAACACGCATCGCCTCATATCTCGATTCGTTGCACTTCGTGCAACCAACAACACATATCTCTTTGCACTTCGTGCGACCAATAATACGTATATTATTGCACTTCGTGCAACCAACATCACCATATTCGTTGCACTTTGTGCGACCAAGGAAGGACTCTCCACGCCGCTATCTGACGTACTTCCAGTCTCAAACGGGACATCTCCCGAAGGAAGACGTACTACTCACCAACATATTTGTCGGGGCGTTGAAAGGTGTGGCTTACGACTGGTACTGCAGTCTCCCTGATAACTCCATATCTTCCTTCGACGACTTGACGCATCTCTTCCTCGATCGTTTCTACGACGGAGGGAAGGACATGACAATGGCGTCCCTCATAGAGATACGTCAGAAGAAGAAGTAAACAGTTCGAGCATTCATCGAATGGTTCTGACAAGCCTGCTTCAGACTGCTCCCGGGCATGCCAAAACATGCACTCCTCTCCTCCTGCAGCATGAACATACTGCCTGCGATTAAACTCTGGCTCAACTCCACTCCTTCTCCCGACTGGAGTTTATTGATCATCGAGGCTGAAGCAACAGAGAAGAAGACGTCCAATGCTCGTCTTCTGGGAGTCAGTTTTCCTGCCTTTGAGGACAAGAAAAAATGGCCTGCAGCCAACAACCCTGGACGAGAGACGAAGGGGAAGCAGGCGTTGACTATCAATGCCTCCAAAGGTACATCATCACCTACTCAGAAGCCTCCACTTGTACCAAGGCCAAAGAAGGTTTATTCTTTCAACGATGAAGACACCCTACAACTCTTCGAGATATTGAAGCAGGGTGACAAGATCAAGCTACCGGACCTAAAGTGTCCTGACGAGGTTGGGAGAGTAGACAATCCGAGGTACTGTCACTATCATCGGTTTGTCGGACATCCAACTAAGGACTACGTCCTCAAGAACTACATCCAGCGTATGATCAATGAAGATGTCATCTTCGTCGACTACGAGGAAAAAACGGTCTCGGCCAACCTGGTGTCACTCCAATTTGGCACCTTGCCGCCAACCACAACACAAGATGGCGTCGTCCCCATCCCAAAGGCGACAATGGAGGTGGTTAATCTACCACCTACTCGTGACAACGTGAGTGGACTCATCCCACTCACCACATCTCGGGGAGAGATCTTATGGGTTCACCCCGATCTCGTCTCCGAGGTTACTCAACCGGGGGTACAATCTACCTCCAAAATCAAGCACAGGAAGATCAAGTCTTGCCGCATGGTCTCTTCCTCTGCGGAAGAGGCACTTCCTGTACAGATGCATTCACATCAGAATGCCCAACCTGACGAAGCTGCCGTCGAGGTGGTGCCTCCTTGCACCGTCCCTGCTGCTCAGAAAGAAGGCACATCCAGGCCTCCAGGAGCCAATAAATAGAAGTATGTAAAGGCCCGTTTCGACAAGCCTTTGCGAAAGGAGAATGCTTCGGGGCTAGCCAAGCCCCACAATTTTGACATACTGGCACAATTTGCCAGTACTCCTGCCCGCCTATCTCTGTTTGAGCTTTTTCGTCTTTCCAAGGACACTCACGAAGCTCTCTGTGAAGCCCTGAAGGATGCTGAATCCTTTATCAGTCAGGTCAAGCAGCCTGAGGATACCACGACCATATGTGCACACTGCCATTGTGCGGATGAAGTTATCCCCAACATAACTTTCATCCAACAAGACATGCTGCTCAAGCACAACCGACATAACAGGCCACTGTATTATACAAGGTATGTCGGTTCCGTCAAGGTGAAGCGGATTTAGATCGATCTAGGGTCTTCCCTCAGCATCATCCCGAAGACGCTGGTCTCAATACTGGGAATCGCAATGTACCGTCTGGCACCTTCCAACACTACAATTAGCAGTTTCAATGCTAACAAAAGTGAACCGCTGGATAAAATACGGCTGAAATATCATATCGGTAACCTCCGAACCAAGGTGACTTGCTATGTCGTGGACGCTGACGTCAACTACAACCTTCTACTGGGTCGTCCGTGGCTGCATGAGTACATGGTGGTGCCATCTACACTCCACCAATGTATGAAGTATGTGTCCACCAACGACATCATCCGGACAGAATTTGCGGATATTGACCCTTGCAAGGGAGTCGAAGCCTACTTCACTGATTCTACCCTGTACAAGTCACCCGACGAAGGGGAAGCCAATGATGCTGAGGATGAAGCAGAAACGGCAGCAGAGCAGGACATGGAGCCAGAGGTGATTCCCGATGCTCCTTTGAAAATTTGACTCAAAGGAAAATTGCCTCAGACGCTACCTCCCATGATCATCAAGCTACCTGGAAAAGTACCAACTTCTCTAGGTAGAACACCTACTGAAGCTCCCTTGAAGATACGGCTCAAGGGAAAGCCGCCTCAAACATCGGCTCCCCTTGTGGCAAAACTACAGGGGAAGGCACCAATCACTGAAGGCGCAGTTGAGGCACCTCTGAAGGTGCGTCTTAAAGGCAAGCCTCCGCAATCATCCGTCTCATCCAAGCTGCCGGAGAAGGCCCATATAGCCCTCTCGGACCCCAAGGTCAAAGCTGCGGTGGACTCTCCCGAACCAACCCTAGTACTCACAGATGAAGAGCTAGGGGAGTACATATCTGCTGATGTAGATGCACCCTCTCTGGACAATGTAATCCCGCAGGACAAAATCTCAAATTTCATCAATAATAGAGTATCTTTTAATTATTCTAGTCTTCCATATTGGAATGCCATGTATACATTAGATAACGCTCTACGGTCGTTGTAAATACAAATAACGACCGTCAATCATATAAATCGAGTAGTCCCGTCCCAAGGGGTCTGTTTTGTAGTCCCACCATGGAATCGAGACGAAGAATCCATCATCTTCGGCAAAGTCGAGCGTCATCAAGACCTCCCGCCACTCGAGCAAGAACCAGATACCGGCAGAATACAAGTCTATCGGTACACGGACAAGGCAAAGTATCTCATCCAAAAGATGGGTTACGACCTAAAAAACAACTAAGGCCTGAACTACGACAAGGTCGACGTCTTCCTCTCCGGCTCCCAATACCTAAAGGAAAGTCGCAGGACTACTATCATCGAACTCGACGGGGGGTGGGCTATGTCACGCCACTGGCAACTCCAGAGAGTTCGGAGGCAGAAGAAGTAGAACATTTTTATTCGTCCAAAGCATCAACCTGGGATTCCGATACCAGTATCGGCTCAGTCTTCAAGAAGGTGCTATCAGTCAACATGGCATCTGCACAATCTCAAGAAGATGAAGGTGAAGACCAAATGCCAGAATTCTTCGAGGAAGAACCTTGGGCTCAACGCCTAGGAGCACAGTGGGAGTCTTGTTTTGAATTACGCGAACCCCCTACCGAAGACGAAGTTGAGCAGATCGACCTGGAGGATGGATCTTCTTCCAAACCTATCTTCATCAGCAAGAGTCTAAAGGGACCAGACCGGGAATCTTTAATCCAACTGGCTAAAGAATATATCAACGTCTTCGCCTGGAGCTACGAAGATATGCCCGGACTTGATCCCCAGATCGTGATGCATAGGCATAACATCTTACCTGATGCCAAGCCTATAAAACAACAACAGCGACGCTTTCGTCCTGACATCATGAACGCTATCGATCAGGAGGTAAACAAACTCTTGACCAGCGGGTTTATCCGTGAAGAATAACACCCGGATTGGGTGGCCAACGTCGTCCCTGTCACCAAAAAGAATGGGAAGATACGGGTCTGCATCGACTTCAGAGATCTCAATGCTGCTTGCCCGAAAGACGAATTCTCGCTTCCGATCACCGACGTAATAATTGATAATACATGCAGCTTCGAACGCATGTCTTTCATGGACGGGTATTCGGACTACAACCAGATCAAAATGTTCTCCGATGACGCAAAACACACGTCATTCAGGACGCTGAAAGGGGTTTTCTGCTACACAGTGATGCCCTTTGGCTTGAAGAACGCTGGTGCTACATACCAACGAGCTATGAGTACCATCTTCCGTTAATATCTTCGTAAAACAGTCGAATGCTATATTGATGATATCGCTGTCAAGAGCCGTCTCAAAGGTGATCACCTACAAGACCTAAAGACAGTCTTCGATCTCATGCGAGCGCATCAACTCAAGATGAACCCCGCTAAATCTTTCCTTGGGGTTTCTAGCAGAAAGTTCTTGGGCTTCATTATCACGGAGAAAGGCATTCATGTCGATCCCGAGAAGACCAAGGCCATCCTTGACATAGACCCTCCAAAGAACCTTCGAGAACTTCGAGGCCTTCAGGGGCGTCTGGCATACATCCGAAGGTTTATAGCAAACCTTTCCGAAAAATGTCAACCCTTCACCCAGCTCATGAAGAAGGAGGTCTCCTACGTCTGGACAGAGGAATGCCAGAAAGCTTTCGATGATATCAAGGCTTACTTGACGAGCCCGCCAGTCCTAGTGGCACCCGTCGTAGGCAAACCATTTCTCCTCTACGTCCGTGCCATGGATCATTCCCTCGGTGCTCTGCTGGCTCAGAACAACGATGTAGGTTACGAGCAAGCTATCTACTACCTCAGTAGGACACTGATCGGGGCCGAACACCGGTACAACCCCGTTGAAAAGGAGTGTATGGCTTTGGTATTCGCCATCCAGAAGACTCGCCATTATGTCTCGGGCCAGACAATTCATGTCATCTCCCGAGTCAATTCGCTCAGGGTTCTCATGACGAAGCCAGGATCATTGAACTCCCAGCTAGCTACATGGGCGATCCTGTTGACGCCGTACAACATGGTGTTCGTTCCATAAAAAGCCGTCAAGGGTCAAGCTCTGGCCGACTTTTTAGCTGTGCACCCCATTCCAGAGTCCTCCAGACTCTATGAAGACATCCCGGATGAGGTCCAAGAATCAAACGTTACCGAAGAAAGCTCCGTCTGGCGGGTATTTTTCGATGGCGCATCATGAGTAGGCCCCAAAGGCCAAATCATCGTCGGAGTGGGGATAGTCTTGGTCTCCTACGATCAGCTGGTCATCCAGCGTGCTTACTCCCTTTCAAAGCCGTGCTCCAACAATGTTGCCGAGTACAACGCTCTCATCATGGGACTCCAGCTGGCACAACAGCTGGAGGTGGATCATCTGGAGGCCTACGGCGACTCAAAACTCGTCATTAACCAGATAAGAGGGCAATACGAAGTTCGTCATGAAGATCTGGTTCCTTACCATGAAGTTGTATTAAATATTATTTCAACCTTCACCAAGTTCTTCATAGAACACGTACCTCGGTTACAAAACCTAGAGGCTGACGCTCTGGCTGGCCTAGCAGCCTCATTGGCAGCACCCCTCGGGACTCAACGCTACGTTATGGTAGTTGGTCGAGACTTGGTCTGTCCTAAAAATAACCTATGCTCACAAATAGCCCATGCCATGTCAACAAGTGCTGGTGTTAATATCCGAGACTGGAGGTTCCTGTTCATCGACTTTGCTGTCTACGGAATTCTCCCAGAAGACCCGAAAGAAGCCGTCTCAGTCAGGAGGCGTTCCCTTCGATTCTATTACGATACAGCTACTAAAATGCTGTACCGACGCTTCTACGATGGACTGCTCCTTCGATGCTTGTCCAACGAAGAAGCAGCCGAAGCCCTTCGAGAGGCTCATGATAGGACTTGCGGGGTTCATCAACCCGGCCCTAAGTTGTAGGATCGATTGCGACGCATGGGTTACTACTGGCCAACCATGGCAGCCGACGCCGTCGACTAGGCTAAAAAGTGCCATGCGTGCCAGCTCCATGCCGACTTCATCCATACACCGTCGGAACCACTACATCCTACGGTCGTCTCCTGGCCCTTTGAAGCTTGGGGCATGGACATTGTGGGACCTATCACCCCTCCTTCATCGAGGGGATACCGTTTCATCCTAGCTATCACTGACTACTTCTCCAAATGGGCAGAAGCAGTTCCACTTGCGGAAGTAAAAAGCTCTAGGGTGATCAGCTTCATCAAGCATCATGTCATTTACCATTTCGGGGTACCTCGGAGGATTATCCACGATAACGGTCCTCAGTTCATCAGCCATGTTTTCAGTAGATTCTGTGACAAGAACCGTATTCAGAACGTGACATCAACCACCTATAATCCGGCAGCAAACGGATTGGCCGAGGTTTTTAACAAGACTATCGTCAGGCTCCTCAAAAAAGTCATGTCATCTAACAAACGCGACTGGGACGAAAAGCTCGGCGAATGCCTTTGGGCCTATCGTACAACGGTACGAACTCCGACGGGCAATACCCAATTCTTCTTAGTCTATGGGAGCGAAGCGGTACTGCCTCTCGAGATCCAGATACCCTTATTCCACATAGCGATCACAAATTAACTAATAGAAGAAGACAATCAACGTTGTCATCTGCGAAAATTGGTGATACTTGACAAAAAAAGTCTCCTAGCTCAACAGCGCATCGAACTCTATCAAGCTCGTATATCACAGACTTTCAACAAGAAAGTCAAGTAGAGGACTTTCCAAGTAGGCGACCTGGTTCTGGCAGTCAGAAGGCCGATGGTGTTGACTCACAAAACACCAGAAAAGTTCAAACCCAAATGGGAGGGACCTTTCATCATAGAGACGGTATACTCAATCGGTGCTTACCGCCTCGCCCGATCAAACGGGGACTTGTTCATGATGCCCATCAATGACAAGTTCCTAAAGAAGTACTACTCTTGACATCTTTCAGATATGTACTTCCATCTCTACCTAGCAAGGGAGTCAGTGGATCTGATCATCAGAGCTCACATACACCTCCCTTTTATAAAAATTCTATGCTTTCGGAATCCAGTTGCTCCATTGCATTCTATCTCCCGTCGAAGGACAACCACGTCCACATTACCTCTGAGTTGCTCCTCTACACCCTACAAAACGGAATCTTACGCTCCGTAAGACTACGCTACCCATCATGTTTACCACGTCCACATTACCTCTGAGTAACATCCCGTACAGACAACCCTTACGTTGCCGTACATTGATCGCAGAACTTCCATGTCCATATTACCTCTGAGTAGTTACGCGTATCTCCCCAGAGTCATTCCTTCCACCTTCATAACACCTCTGAGTAGGAAGATTCCATCATTCGAATCCCATATTTGCCACGTCTATATTACTTCTGAGCAAACATGTCGGTTCTCTCAAACTTATTATCTGTATCTAACAACCAAGGTGCACAAAAGATAATAGGTCCACACAAATTACAAGTTCATGACAACAAAAAATGAACACACCATAAAATTCTTTATTTTTCATTCAAAAAGTAAAGGATTACATCCCCAGCATATAATAAAAAAAAGACGAGAGAAGACTACAAATCCCTAGGCATCATTGGGATTGGCGGACAGCTCTTCGATCCGACGCCTCAAGTCTGCAGCCCGGGTTTCTGCAGTCGCCAGGACCCGGCGTTCAGCTTCCTGCCGCATCATCTCCACAGCCTCGGGAGCAGTATCGTTCTCATGCTTGGCGTCCAACTCCTGCCGTTAGTGAGTCAGAGAAAGAATATGGCGAGTAACAACTGCCTCTTCCTCCTTGGACGAGATGTGCTCAGCCTGGGCCCGCTCAAGATCTAACATAAGTTGGACCCTCTGGTCTTCTAGGAGGCGAATCCTGGCAGTAATCTCCGCTATACTTGCCTCCAATGAGGCCCGCAGCTCCACATGCTCCTGTGTGGATTGAGACAGTCTCTCTACTGCAGCCTCAGCAGCGGCCACCTCGCCGTCCCAGATGGCCACCGTGGCCTGATAAGATGACTCAACCTCACCAATCAACTTCTTCTGTTCTGCTTCTATCAGAGCAGAAAAGTCATTCCGCTGGATACTCTACAGTTCAGAAAGACGCTGGTCGAGCTCAACCACCGACTCCTCCAGGATTACAGCCATGTGATCGTGGCCACGGTGCAAACGTATCAAACCAATGGAAGAGAGCGCCATGGCTTTCGCCGTTGCAAAACTCCCATTTGCATTCAGCACCGTTGATACGCCCTTCTGCAGTATCTTGTACACTGATTCAACAACAAACTGAACGTACTCATCTGCATCAGCCAGTACTTGAGGCATCATGGCAGGAGTTGTAGGAGGTACTCTGATAGACGGCGGACCTGAAGAAGACCCACCGACTTCAATCTGCGAGGCTGAAACCTCGGCATCAACGGACTCTCCCTCAACAGGGGCTTGAACTCCGCCACTGGTCCGAGGAGCCAAGAGAGCGGAAGGAGCCGAGAGGGGCGTTGATATCGTACCCCAAGTAGAAGGAACAATAGGGGGTTTCAGCAAACCTTTACTCTTCTCAAGCTTGGAGGGACCACCGACGTCAGGGGCTACCTCCTCTGGCTCCAACACACTATCAGCAGGCCGTACGGGACCTTTTCCCTCTGGCAAAGCAGTGAGATCAGTACTTATTTCCTGACTCGGCTCTCCTGGAGTCAGGCTCAGCGGACGAGTCTCATCTTCCTCACCGAATCCCTCCGTGGGGATAGAATCTGTCGCTACCTCCTGGTCGGCAGCCACCTCAGCTGCTGAGTCTGGAGAAGGGCTCGGCAACGCTGCAGCCGACCTCCCCTCATCATGACAAGGAGAGGAATCAGCCCTCTTCTCTGTTTCAATCATGTCTGTTGCTCCCGCAACAGGCTCACTCATCCCTGGAGGAACGTCATCTGAAGAAGACGAACTCCACTCCACTTCCTTATCTGGAAGCCCCGTATCTGCTGGATCCTCAATGTCAGAGGCCCCCACGGCAGCTTGTACCCTCCCGGGAACTGCTGCATCCTCATCTTCCCTTCCAACATAATCTGGAGATACTAAAATCTCTGCAAGAACGACATTGTCAGGATTCTCCTCCACGGAAGACGCTACAATCGAAGGAATGTGCTCGTCAGAAGAGCTCACCACCTCCTTCGGTTTACTGACGCCCAGTTTCGAAACCCGGGTTTTCTTCTTCAGTGGTTCCTACAAAAGGAAAGCATGTCATAAAAATGACAGAATGAGCCAGATTATAGGAGACGTCTTTACCTCAACAGGAACTGATTCCATTGGCATTACAGGCAGCACTCCCGTAGCCCCCACCTTTGGAGTCGTCACTTTTCTCGGCCTTTTTGGTGCAGACGAACCGGCTTCTGTGTCAGCCCGCCGCTTCCCAGCGGGGGGTTATTCCCGAGTGCCTCCCGTTGACGCTGCAGCAGCAGCCCAATATCCTGCCAACTCTGGTGGACGATATGATCGGGCCGCCGCCAACATATTTTTCGTGGTCTCTAGCTGAGTTCCAATGATGAAACTTATCTCCCTGTCATATTCAGGAGGCATAGTATTTATGGCACAATACAGCTTAACAGCCGAATACAGGATCTGTGGCCGAGGGTTGTGAACTGGTGTATTAAAACGAACCCCAGTGCACCCAGCATTGTAATATTGCCAATCCCGAACTCCATCCAGTAAACTTCCAGCAAACCCCAGACTGTTACTGGGTTTCCGTAATATTAGCTGGGTGTAACCAAACTGGCGAGCAAACCGGCTCGGCAAATACGGCTCCAGATAACACTTATTCTGGTTGCGGTAGACCAAGTGGGAAGGCCGAATACTCTGCAACCAAAGAAACCCCCATTTCGGCAGAGTGATCGCATCCTCACCCGAGTCTTCCAAATCTTGGTCAGTCTCGAAATTTTTGAAGATGGGGACTGACCTTGACGATCTTCTACCCCTGAAGATAAGACAAAACTCTCCTACAGACGGGGATGCCGGTGTGCAGCCACTTCCTCTTATAAAGCGGCGGATAAAGGCGTCACCTTTAATGTGATTATCTTCAGGACCCGAACTCATCACGTTCGGATGATGCAGAATTAACCATCCCATCAGATAATGGAATGGTAGCTCAGCTCGAGGAAAGTTATCTTTTCTGCCCCTCTCATGGGCCACATCGTCAGCAAAATCTCACAAACCCCGCAGCAGGTTACACACCATCGCGGGGAGGAGAGCCAAAGGGCGACCAAAAACCAGTTTCACTGCTGGCAAAATGAGGTTCCGGGTCACCCTCTCCACAGAGCCTGACCCACCTGAGAACACACAGTCCCGGAGCCATATCATCAAGTAGGCAGTCAACACTGCCTTGGACGACATCCGGTGTACGTAATGCCAGAAATAGCTGTATACATCTTCGCCACTCTCATTTGAACGAGGGGCCTTCTCGCCTAGTCGGCTCATTTTGGAGGTTACTTCCGCGGGTTTCAGTCCCTGCGGAGTCGTAAACCGAATCTTCGTAGAGTCCGCCAGGTCCTGCTTGAAGACGTAATCCCTCCAAGCAGCCACATGAGGCTGTGACTTACCTTCGTCCTTCCGTTGCATCAGATAATGATGGCTCGCCACCTCCTTGAAAACAGCCATCATCTTCGGGTCCTTTCCTTCCAGAACAAGAATCTCTTCATTTGTTGGAAAATATTCCTCGTACGGTTCTGAGCCCCAGGGAAGCTTGGACACCTCGTATATCTTATGGAGAGCCAATCCCAACTTCCCTACCGGAGTAAAGAAAGTGCCAGTCTGGGTATTGAACATTTCCAGGAGTGCAAGGAACATATGCTTGTTGAGGTCCACGACTGTCTGTGTGGCCCGGATAGCGACAGTCAGCCCAATCTCTTTAAGCTCAGCCTTGAACTTCGACAAAACCCAAAGGATCAGCTCGTCCTACCTTGGCACATGGTGACACCAACCTTCAACCCTAAAACTACCTTTCGGATACATAACCTTCGATGTTAGCATCCGATTTGCAAAGGTTGAAGCACCAAAGGCAAAAGTGTCATTAGGGACATCACTATAAAGGCTCCCAGGGCACAAAGTTTGGCAACTGAACGAGGTCTCGGCTCGCGAGGTGGCCAAGGTATCCCTTTGATTCGAAGTAACATCAATCGAAAGGGTACCCCCCACTGCCCCTCCTTGAGAAGGAGTAAGTTCCCATGGCATCCTTCTCTTGGAAGCCTAACGGAAGAAGGCCGTCAGCGGCAATTGACGTTCAAGCTACCTCATGTACAGAACCATGCCCTTCGTAGATCGGTGGAAGTCAAGCGATCACCAAACAGAAAGGCAGGTTTCAAGAAAGTCGCATCATTGGATTCAGCGGATTTTAGTTTGCCGCTCTCCATCATACTCTGGAGAAAAATAGGCGACTGATCCCGAATTTGCAACATTCTCTCGGAAGGCTGATTCAGTAGGATAGCAGCCTTCGCGGGGTTAATAACTTCCTCATCGAAATCAACCCCCATTTGGCAGAGAGAAGCATCCAGAAGGACTTCATTCAACAAAGGGATAGTCATCGACACTGACATAGCAAAGACAAAAGTCAGGCAACATTGAGAAGACAAAGTATTGGGTGTGTCAAGCAGCCCGGCGCATCATTAGGGTCTAAACCCATGCACGTCAGCAGTGAAGCAGCCTGGCGCATCATCAGGGTCTAAACCCATGTACGTCAGCAGTGAAGCAGCGTGGCGCATCATCAGGGTCTAAACCTATGCGCGTCAGCAGTGAAGCAGTCTGGCGCATCATCAGGGTCTAAACCTATGCGCGTCAGCAGTGAAGCAGCCTGGCGCATCATTAGGGTCTAAACCCATGTGCGTCAGCAGTAAAACTTCGGCACATCATCAAGGTTTAAACCATGCGCATCAGTAGTGAAGCTTCGGCGCATCATCAGGGTTTAAACCCATACGCGTCAGCAGTGAAGCTTCGGCACATCATCAGGGTGTAAACCCATGCGAGTCAGCAATAAAACTTCATCGCATAATCAGGGCCTAAACCCATATGCGTCGGCAGATTGGCCTCAGCGTATCATCAGGGCCTAAACCCATGCGCGTCGACAGATTGGCCTCAGTGCATCATCAGGACAGAAGTCCATGCACGTCAGCAACAAAGAGTTAGGGCACAACAACATGATGCAACTCATCCATGTGCTCCAGAAAAAGTTGGAAGATCACACCTACCCGTCACCGCAGGTCGAACATCGGCTGGAGTCACAATGGTGACATGAGCGTCCTCCTCGACGAACTCCGCAGGCTCCTTCCCCTTGCCAGCACCAACGCGAGGAGTTTTGGGGGCCATTTCGTGAAAGAAGAAGTTAGGGTTTTTCGAAAGAAGAACTCTAGAGGAAAGCAAAAAGGAGAAGAACCCTCTCTCTCTATCAGACGCCTACTTATAGGCTAGGGCATACGCAAAAACCGATGAGGAGTGACGTCAGCCACCGTTTGGGGTTCTGCGAAATGATAACTGCAAATAATCCAAAAAGATCATTATTAATCTTTTGTTGATTACTTCGAAGCGTTATCATTTGCATTAAGTGAGAGGAGCATGTGCCCCATCACTGATGTGCAGAGTAATCATGAGCCCGAACAGTCATGCGCCCCGTTGAAGACACCACCATGCTTCTTATTCAAAGTATTCCAAAACTTGACAAAAAGTTTTGAAAACTTTGAAGGGGGTCTTGTAGAAGCATGGAATTTTAGGGCGCATCTATGTGCCAGAATTCCTATGCGCTCAAATACTACTCAGAACATGCGCCAGGGAGCTTAAACGAAGTACTTGGCACAGCAAGACAGCAAAAGTATAGACAATCAAAAGAAGATTTTTATTTCATATAAAAGTCTATTACATGTCTAAAGGAAAGGCTTTACATAGGAGAATTTTTACAAAAAAAACATCCTAAGACTACAGCCAGGTGCAGCAAACTGTCATGCGCCCTCCACCAGGCGCATCATCAGGCAGGCGCATCACTTCAGCGTCTCAATCAGGCGTGTCTCTTCAGCGTCTCAGTCAGGCTCAGCCTTCAGCATTTCAGTCAGGCACATCCCTTCAGCATCTCAGTTATGCGCATCATGAAGTCTCAGCATATGTGCCTTACTTCGACCCGATCAAATACTTCGATTAATAAAGCATTTATTGAGCAGAACCTAGGTGGGCGATCAACCCCACCCTAGCGGGAGGAAGAGCTCTCCTCTGAGGCTAAATGAGCAGCTTTCAACACAACCAGAATGGGCAACACCCACTCTTGCAGGAGGAAGAGCTCTCTAAAGCCCAAGGAAGATGAGAGCACCGCAATTCCGATCTGTGGCTCTTCCAGCATAACGGAGACAGGGCTCGAGCATCCCAATCTTTGGATGCAACAGGCACCTTCTGCCTGCCTCAGAAGCCCTCGACCCCGACTTTTGGATGTAACAGTCACCTTCACGAGTGCATGAATGAAGACAATGCGTCGCATCTTCACCCTCGGGAGCATCTCGTCAACAGATTGTGCTCGAGCAAACAAGTTTATTTGGGAAGACGTAAGAGAACGAGAGGCAAACTCTCTCCTTGCCACTATTCTCGGTACTACTTCGTCCATTGAGGAGATAATCGTCTCGACAAAATCTATCGCAAGTCACCTAACGGCTTAACATAGTTATCGTTAAGTGGTATTCCATATACCACTGAGGATCGAGCCTATCGTTATCAATACAATGCTTCACCACACTGTTCGCACAAGTACTATCGCATATACCACTCAAAATTGAGTCATTACTCGACTTTAAACTCCGCATAGGTCCGACATCTATCTTCCAATCAACTATCCCGTATGGCGATCTTTTCGATCCCAGCTCTAGCATTCTTTTTACTCGAGTTGGCACAACAACTGGACCAACATGCCCTATCATTCGCTCAAGTTTGACATTCATTCAATCTAACCATACCTTGGCGATCATATCGATCACACCCGCAACATTCGTTTATTCAAAACTCAACGCAACATTCGGCCAATATAAACGTTCGCCTACATAACTCGACTTAGCGACCAACTCGATCCGTTACTATCGCATCCACGATCTTCCAATCTCACTCGTTGCAACTCGTGTAACAATTTACTATCGATACTTAAGGTCATCACTCAATCTTGGTTAACATATCGCTATCCATCCGCATAGCCATATAACACGTATCCTACCATGTCGACTCGTTACACTGATGCAACGAACGATTCATGACTTGCTACACTCTGTGCAACCAACAATACATAACCATTCGCATAGCAACATAACACGCATCGCCTCATATCTCGATTCGTTGCACTTCGTGCAACCAACAACACATATCTCTTTGCACTTCGTGCGACCAACAATACGTATATTATTGTACTTCGTGCAACCAACATCACCATATTCGTTGCACTTTGTGCGACCAACATTCCATAACTCGTTGCACTTCGTGCAACCAACATTCTCCGATAGCACTCGGAGATCACGTGATAGTCACGACATACTTGTGGCAAACGTACTCACTTAATAT
The DNA here is from genome assembly GCA_029216955.1 of Iris pallida. Classification (NCBI taxonomy): domain Eukaryota; kingdom Viridiplantae; phylum Streptophyta; class Magnoliopsida; order Asparagales; family Iridaceae; genus Iris; species Iris pallida. Next base: position 32,205,431 of record JANAVB010042420.1, read on the forward strand.
AGACTTATTATATGGAACATCCAATGTAGCGTCGAGCAGATCCATGAGCCATACGGTTGCAGAAACAACTTAGAGTCAACTGATTTCAATAGCGAAGCAACTGAGGGTCAAAGAGATTCGTTCACGGTCCAGAGGATGGAACCGCTCTGATACCAACTTGTCACGCCCCATTCTGGGAAATCGTTCGTCCTTGCTAGATTTTACCAAAATCATCGTCCTCGCACTACAACAAAAAGACCTATTAATGACGCTCGACAAGGAGTTTTAATGACGGCTGATACATAAGCGTTATTAAGTTGAAAAATACCTTTTTTCTATGACGGTTTGGACTAATTCTGGGCTTTTTATAACGTTTTTAAAACAAAGCGTTATTTATATTTTAGAGCGGTGGCAAACTTGTAATAAACTTTCTGTAATATATTTTATCCCTCCCACGATCTTATTCGGAAGAACTCTCCTTCTCCTTGCTCCCCTTCTGCCCCCTCTTCCCTCCTCTCCCCAAACCCTAAAATTTTCCTCTCTCTCTCACCCCACCCCTGCCGCCTCTCCCTCCGTCGCACAAAGCCTGCTGCCCCTCTCATCACCGTCCGATCGCCGCACAAAGCCTGCCGCACAAACCCTAAAATTTCGGAGGAGGGTGGAATGGGGACGACGAGGGGGGTCCTCGGGGAGGAGGTCGCGATGGCGCTGGCGGAGATGGGAAGGGGGACGGAGAGCCTCCCCGCGGACCTCGCGGCGACGGTGGAGGGGGGAAGGATCCCGGTGGAGATCGTGAGGAGGTTCGAGGAGCTGGAGAGGTCGGCGGCGACCTCAGCTCCATGTCCGTCCTCCCTCCCCATTCAACAAGGCCTGCGACCTCAGCTCCATGTCCGTCCTCCCTCCCCATTCAAGGTTCGGATCCCTCCATTTTAAATGCTCTTTTTAACAACCTGAAGTCAACTGCTTGATTTATTTATGTTTTTTCTTAACCTAATATTTAGAAGTTCTTTCCATGATCTTATGCTGTTTGTCTACTTGATTTAAGATGATGACTCTTATGTGAATTTTGTTAGCACTTAAAATGCAATGCTTGAATTGAAAATCCTGTAGTCATAGACCTCTGAGCTGGGGCCTTTACATTTAACTATTTTCCCTTTACGAAGTTTAGCAAAGAATTGAATTTATTTCTGTAGAATTGTTTGGTAAAGGACAACACTCTCAGGATGGTGTAGCCTTGGCTGTTTCATACAAATAAATTGTACTCTGTTTGAGTTATTTTATTAACACATTTACTAACTCAGTCGAGATGGTGAGAAGACAAGCTTTATTTCCTGGCGACTCAGAATTGCAGCAATTGCTTCACATCTTCAGGTACTTGTTGGATCTTTGTTCGTCAAATATCATGCTCAGTGAGCTGCTAATAAAAAATTCTTTTTAAGTTGCTAAAACACAGTTTTTATTCAGCTCATGAATATATAACAAAATCAAGAACTTTAACATGTCGGTTGTAATGTTATTTTGTTATCATATATAGTCTTTCTAGGTCACTTAATAGCTTACCTGTTTCATGAATTTCAGAATAAATTTCCTTCTTTCTTCTACTTTTAACTGTCCATTGATATACATATATGTTGAGCATACGAACACACTTTCTTATTTCTATAGGACAACTTACCTTGTTAGTATTGTGCACTGAGATAATTACAAATCTATGTTGCACAGGTACTACTGATTATGTTGGTACTCATATATGTTGGTACTCATATCTGACACGAATTTCGACCTAGTAATTGATAATTACAAATCTATGTTGCACAGGTACTACTGATAATTACAAACCTAATATTTTGTTCTATATATGTTGTATGGATATTATCATTTTGTTTTGTTTGGCACACCAGTAACAAAGTAATTGACTGCTGTCAATCCTCTATCCATGGGCCAATAATTAATCCTACAAGGAAATTGTCTGTATTTTTTCCCCATCATTATATGAAGGTATTGTTGCTTATTTTGTGTACTTCTTTCTTTCCTAACAGGTTGTTGGGGACTCATACTGAAGAACAATGGCCTGGAGTGAGCTCTCTGCGGGACTGGCATGAATATCCCCAATGGAAGCCCCAAAATTTGGCACGTGCAGTTCCCACATTGGAGCCTGAGGGCATTGACCTCCTATCGGTAATTTGTTGTTTAATATCACATAATAACATCTTAAGCATGCTTGACTGATATGAGTGACTTGAACTTGCTACTACTTTTGTTCCAACCTTTGTTTTCCCTGGTTTAAGATGTTGATGTTAAATGGTTCTCCAATATATTGAACTTTTTGAATTATGAGAAAATATTTGTGAATATTCATATCACGATTATTCTGAAATTATGCAATTAATATTTTGATTTTTACTCTTTGTCATTATTTTATTCACTCGTGCTTAAGTTTGTTTCCTATTAGTTTTGTTTTTTTGTATGGGCTGTGAAGAGGCGAAAATAACAAATGGTTTGTATAAAATAAATTGTTAGTAATGTTGGTTGCATTCCTTATCAAACATGTTGGGGGAAGAGGTAACGAAACTTAGTATCAAAATTTACAATTTCTGATACTAAGTTTTGATGCATTCCTCAACTTGTTCTGATAGTTGGAAGTGGTACCGGTGTTCCTAATGTGCCAATGATATTAACATGCATTACTCTGAGCCAACCTCCTAATTTTCTTAATATACTACTTATTCTATATATGATGATGCATTTTGGGGGAATCTATACAAATTTGAGTAATTTTTAGAGAATTGTGATACATTACCTGCTTACATTTCTCGCCTTGTGTATTGGAAATTTGGAATTATGATAGATTCAAAATGCTGCTGCTAGTCCCGCTGCTACATTTGAATTATGATACAAAAATATGACTAACTTGAATTCTTTGCTTTTATTATGAAGTGATAATATTGTTGCTGCTACATGGAGACAGGGAGTGGATAGGACAGTAGAGTTTTTCCCAAACCCATACTTTCCAGATATTTACCTTAGCTGAAATATAAGGAACAGGGCATGTTTCAATCGGAAAACCAAATTCACAACCCATATTTCACTGCAAACAATTTTTTTCTATTCCATTGTCTATATACCTACAACTTTATTGTGTTCCTATCAAAAAATTTATATATTGGCAATGATGAGATACAATTTGGAGATGGTTTTGTGACTTCCGTTGCAATGAATTATGGTTTTGAAAAAATCTGTCCATGCAGTTCTACTATGCACTATGAGCCAACCTTATGTATTTTGATCCTGCTATTTTTTTTACCTTTCTTTGGTCATTTTCTTGACTGTTTTTACAATTTGCAGTTGTGGTTAACTTGTTTTTACATGGCAGCTTTGTTCCTGCAGTTCTACTATGCACTCTGAGCCAACCTTATGTATTTTGATCCTGCTATTTTTTACCATACTTTGGTCATTTTCTCGACAGTTTTTCCAATTTGCAGGTGCAGGTAACTTGTTTTTACATGGCATTTCCTGTAGTTCTACTATGCACTATGAGCCAACCTTATGTATTTTGATCCTACTATTTTTTACCTTACTTTGGTCAATTTGCAGGTGCAGGTAACTTGTTTTTTTTTCCTCTATGTTTTATTGCTTGTGTTTCAAGGACTTACTTGCTTATCTGTGATTCGGTGAGTATCCACTAATACCTGTTGTGCTTCTTCTGTGATATTTTTTTTTTAATCTTTTTCAGGGTTTTGCTACGTGATGCTGACAGTTTTGATGTGCTCAAAGTTGAAACCAATGTACTAATAGTTTTGAGGGTCTACTTACTAGTAGTAGTTGTAAATATATGTATTTGGATGTCCTATTTTGAAAAAATGTAATGAAGATGGTGATATATATTATGTATATATTTGTAAATGGATTAAATGGTACTCTATGACATTTAGATGTTTTCTTGTGAATATGGTTCAAAATGAATGTTTTGAAATTGAATTGAGCAACATTGAGCATTGATCTATAATTTTTTGGAAAGTAATATATAAATGTGCAGAATTGAGCGTTATAAATGTGCTGAATTGAGTCTATAGAGATTATCTATTCATAACGCTTTCAAACTACGCTGAAAATAAGTGTAGCAGAAACTCATCATATTCATGACGTTTATTTTATGACGCTTTTAAAAAACATTTATAACACCCGTTTTTATCACGCTTTCTTTAGAAAAAAAAAGCGTCATGGTTGGTCATTAATGACGGTTTTTAGCCGTCATTAAAAGGTATTTCTGTTGTAGTGTCGCTGGGGCGTGATGCCGCACGAGCCTGGAGTTGCGCTCATGCAAGGCAAGATAACGGTTCACATAGTGATTATCTCACAGTCGTAACATAAGCAGCGAAAGGAAACGAAGAATACAATAAGAATCTCTTTTATTGATAACAAACTGAAGGTTACAAAGGCTATGAATAGCCCAACATATATGCCAATTGGCTACAACGCTCATGATCTCTCTAGCTCACAAAGGATTACATTGTTCCATACATTATGCCTCTTTATAGCCAACAAGTAGTCTTTGGCCGAACATCTCCATGTCGCAAGTCCGAACGCTTATGCGATAGCTCCTCTTGAAACGCTAAGGAATCCATGCCACAGTGCGTCCAAGCCAGGCCCCACCCCTAGCCGATCATAACCTGAACCTGCACATAAACTAGTGGAAGATTAGTGCTTTCGTCCTTGCTTTACACTGATCAAGACCCGCTCGCACCCAAACCAAACACTAAGTATATTTAGTAGAACATGCAACATTATTTGGTGATCATGCTAATTTACCTTAGGATCAGTTTCATGGCAATATTCAACATAGCAACTTAATATGATTGTGTCCCATATCGTGTTCCTGCAGCAGATACAGTTTGGCATAATCTGAAACATAATATAGTGGATTGTACATAGCCCGTCCCTTTCTGTCTAGCCTGCAACGGTTAAAACTCGAATAAGCAATCATACATTTTATACAACTAGCCGACCATAAACTTAGACATATGCATAAGGGTGGCAGGCCCTGCGCCTGTACCCAACGCTCATCTAAGCCCACCGGCCCTATCTATATGAAGGTCACGGTGTTTCGTACCGTAATGGACTTGGCATCTCTTATGTGTAAGCCTATGATCACTTCGATATGGGTTGCGAGCCCAATATCTGAAGGATCCCAAACTTACTGATATTATAGCCTATCATAACACTGGTCGGTCGCAAACCGTCCGAATAATATGTACCATAAATACCATACATAATTTTCTCCTAGGTCGGACGGTCCCGGTGTCCCGGTCGTAACCGTCCGAGGGAAGCCGTACCCGTACATGGGCCATCCGAGTCCGTTGACCATGTAATACGCGCCATAGCATACAAGTCATATCATTCCAACCAAATCTTACGTTCCATAAACATATTCATGCTCTATAAACATATTCATGTTCCGTAAACATAATCCGTTCTCTCTATCTCAAGTTCCGACGGTATTATGCCCCAACACATCAGTATTGATGCACGACGCCCAACAGCTTAGACTTCTCGTATTTTTATTCAACGCGTTCCTTTCATAAGTTATTCACATAGCCTAGTTCCGTAGTTACTTAGTCATTTCGTAGCTTTCGTGAACGAGGGCACGCTTAATGCCATAATCAATGTTCTAGACTTGGTGTTCAATATTTTCGGAGCCGTGCACGTGATGCACATCTCAATATCATCTTTCAATGTTCTACCTTCATTGCCCTACCACGACCCGTACACTTGATGCACGTCGCTTCAATTGTTCAATGTTCAATGTTCTACCTTAGTGTTCGACACATACTGAGACCTTAAATCGCCCGAGCCACGCTCGCTAACTCAATAGCTACTTACGCGTACAATGATATATTTTATTTGACATGAAGGAATAGGAAGAGAGAGTCAAGAACCCGTCCACCTTAAGTCGATACGCCTTGTCGCCTCGTCGAGCTGAAGCAGCTCGATTCCATAACTTGCTTGCACAGCTAACTCTCTTGACTTAGCCGTTCCGTTGAACTATTCGACTTATTCGGCCTACCGTGCCCATGCCACGATCCGTAATCCAGCATAAAGGTATAGCCTGCACACCAGATCAACTAAAATCAGTACTTGCTCAATGGGACTTATCATTTGCATCGATTCGATCCATAGATTCCAATCGACTCAAAGCTTACCTTTGGCCAACGTAACTCTTGCATCGATTCGCATCGATACTTCTTTGGGTCAACGCAATTCTTTGAGTTAACGACTCATCATAATGCTCCGTGCGGAGCGGGGCATTACATCTTCTTTATTACTTCTTCTTCTCTACCATTACTCTCTTCCACCTAACATGAGGTTTAGGCAAGTGCAACTTGCTTCATGGAGGAACTCAAGTTTTATTGTTCCATTTTCTTCTCCACAAGATCCTAAGTCACTTTAGTACTTAGCATTTTCGAATTCTATGGCTCTTTTCATGTAGATCTAAGTTTTTAGTATTTTGATCTTTCAAAACTTGGCTGCTTCCGAATTGGAGAGTCCCATGTAGTAGGGATTTTGATTTTTACGCAAGTTTGGTTTTGAGATGGCCGGACTTCACCAAGTCTTGGCCGAGATGGAGTTCCTCGAGTACCTGAGCTTTTACACATACTTGTCTTGGCCATAGGAGAAGGCGAAGTCTTTACGCACACGTTTTAATATGTCGGCATAGTGATTATTCCTTTTACGTCCACGCATTACGTGCTAGCGTAATTTTTCAGCTCTTTTACGCACACGTTTTAACGTGGTCCGCGTAGTGCCTCTTTACGCACACGCAGTTGCGTGCTAGCATATTCGTTCTACACCGAGTTCATTCAAACTCTATGCCGGGACCCTCTTTCTTGCGTAGAGGCTCACTCGCGTAGACTTTGACTCAATTAGACTCTCGCATGCGTAGAGTTCCGCTCGGAAGTTTGCATGCGTAAAATTCTACTCGCGTAAAATCTTACGTGCGTATAATTTCGCTTGCTTAAAGCCCGGCCAGCGTAAAACACCACCCACGTGCATCTTCTCTCGCGTAGAGCCATCTCTCCCTTGCTCGTGCTCGCGTAGAGCCGTTTTATGCTTGAGGCCTTTGCTAGCGTAGAGGCTCACTCGCGTAGAGCCTCGAGCCCTTTTGTGCACCCGATTGTCTTTTGTCTTGCACTATTCATGAATTGGCAAGCACGGATTGAGTGATATGACCAGACTAATAATGGTGCATGACATGACATGGCATGGCATAGCCTGACATAACAGGATATGACAATACGCAAGATGGTAACTACTGAAAGTTGTTGCGACGGCTTGTATGACATGACTATAATAAATGACCTGGACACCGTGGATAATTGTGTTTTTACAGATGAACCAGTATTGTCTTGCATCATGTCTCGGGTATGGATCCCTGAATACTACGGTCAGGGGTACCTACTGAAAATTTACTAAGGCTAATAACTAGAATAATTCAGTAGTCATGAAGAGATTTCCCAGCTACAGGCAATCCCGTTATCTGGGCGCCCCAAGTGGACTTGTAGCCTGTCGATGAGTATGGTACATTTCCAGCACACTGTCATGTGTTGCCCTCTTCATGGATGGGTATTCGACCTGGATAACCTGGATGGTCTGCAGGACTTGTGGCTGTTGGAATAATCTTATTGCATCTTGCTAGTAACTAGGCCTGTGATAACCCTAATTAGTTAAGAATCAAGCCGTACTCTTTGCTTGGCCGTGATTGATTGAATGGAATCTAGCCCAGTTTTGTCTCGTCCTGATCCTGTACAAGATGGTGACAAGACATGATCACTTATGCTTACTTTAACAATAATGATCAGGGGGCCAGTTCTGTTCAGGCGAAGGGTTACAACTCAGGTCCTTGTTTGGTTTAAGGGTTGTAATCTGGCTTCCGGTGCAGTTCTGCGTCCTCTCTTCGTTTATTGTCTTGTTGCACCGGTAGAAGCATGGAATTTTAGGGCACATCTATGTGCCAGAATTTCTATGCGTTCAAATACTACTCAGAACATGCGCCAGGGAGCTTAAACAAAGTACTTGGCACAACAAGACAGCAAAAGTATAGACAATCAAAAGAAGATTTTTATTTCATCTAAAAATCTATTACATGTCTAAAGGAAAGGCTTTACATAGGAGAATTTCTACAAAAAGAAACATCCTAAGACTACAGCCAGGCGCAGCAAACTGTCATGCGCCCCCCACTAGGCGCATCATAAGGCAGGCGCATCACTTCAGCGTCTCAGTCAGGCGTGTCTCTTCAGCGTCTCAGTCAGGCGCAGCCTTCAGCGTTTCAGTTAGGCACATCCCTTCAGGGTCTCAGTTATGCGCATCATGAAGTCTCAGCATATGCGCCTTACTTCGACCTGATCAAATGCTTCGACTAATGAAGCATTTATTGAGCAGAACCTAGGTGGACGATCAACCCCACCCTAGCGGGAGGAAGAGCTCTCCTCCGAGGCTAAAGGAGCAGCTTTCAACACAACCAGAATGGACAACACCCACTCTTGCAGGAGGAAGAGCTCTCCAAAGCCCAAGGAAGATGAGAGCACCGCAATTCCGATCTGCGGCTCTTCCAACATAACGGAGACAGGGCTCAAGCATCCCGATCTTCGAATGCAACAGGCACCTTCCGCCTGCCTCAGAAGCCCTCAACCCCGACTTTTGGATGTAACAGTCACCTTCATGAGTGCATGAATGAAGATAATGTGTCGCATCTTCACCTTCGGGAGCATCTCGTCAATAGAATGTGCTCGAGCAAACAAGTTCATTCGGGAAGACGTGAGAGAACAAGAGGCAAACTTTCTCCTTGACACTATTTATAGGCCGGGTAAATCAAATCTACGGGCCAAGTGGCGGGCTCTCCGAATTTTGTGCAATAAATTTGCATTTATGGTGATAAACATGACGCTTCGAATTCAGCCAAGTCAAAATGGCTATTTAAAGCACTTAAAGAACACAAAAGTCGGACCAATAAAAGCACGTCATGCAAAAGGATGCGCCGGTCAGAAACCGCGCATCGTACAGACGTGCCCCTCGGTTCCAAAGCACCCCGTATGGATGCGCACAACAGAGCACAAACCCATGCGTCCTAATCAACATGGACCCATACGTCCATTTCGGCTTGTCATCTATCAAGCAATTAATGCTCAAGTGACAGAGTTGGCAGCACGTTCCCCCAGGACTGGACAGTTAGCAGCTTTTCAGAAGATGAAGTGTCACTGACATCGGCATCATCATTACTTTCCTCCGGCGGCTACGACCCACGTGGCTGACCAACCACTCGCATGCGCCTCAGCGGCCATGCGCCTGAAGACTCGCATGCGCCTTAAAAGCCGTACGCCTAGACTGGTTCGTGACTCCTGAAGGTTGTGAGCCAAAGTCTTCTCATGCGCCCGATCCCAGGTGCATCCTATCAGATCACTCTCCACCAAATCCGAGATCTTTGAGCCATGGACGTGCGCCACGTGTCCTTTGACTCAATTCAGCCAATAAAGGGGTGCTAATCACCCAAGATCTCAGCAAAAGAAAGATCCTCTCCTCTGTTACGTGCCAGACCACAAAAGCAGCATGAAGGATTCAACCCACAAATGATGGCGCATCATCCATGCGCCTCCCGCAGCTTCAACTACGTGGCGTCCCCACGTACAGGCGCATCCTACATATGCGCGCATGAGAAGCCAGCCTGCAAGCTATAAATAGGGGGATCATTTTCTTCTTCCACACAGGAAGACAGACACACACACAGAGACAAACCTACGGATAGAAGCCTACACACATAGTGAGAGAGGCAGATACAGACACTCAACGTCTTCTTCCTCTCCGCAAGCTCCAGTACCCAGAGCAACTCAGATCTTCAGAGAACCGAGAACCGTCGTCAGGTCGTCAACGGAGTCACATATTACTACTCGCTCCATCGACACAGGAACCCAGATAAACAAAAGTGTTTTCCTAGGACTACATCTAAGTCCTACATTGTAACACTGTTCTGTTTGTAATTGAAATTGCGATAAAAGATTTTAATGGCAAACAAGCTGGCGACTCTGCTGGGGACCTCTTTCTCCTCCACTAAGAAAGCTGTGTCGCAATCCGACGACGTGAAGGTGGGCTCCTCCCACAAGACGCTGGTCGTACGCCTCAATCAACACGCGTATGAGGAGTTCATCTCTCAAGGCAGCGCAAGTCCTTCGAAGCGGCTGCCAAAGCCGAAGAAGACTCGCCAAGTCTGGGTGCGCAAGGTCGAGGCCCCTGGCATCACCACTGAAGGGGATGCGTCGATGCAGTCCACCCTTCTCGCTGACGTCCTCAGCGGCCAGGATGTGTCCACCGGTGCAGCGCATCTTTCGGGAAAGCATGGTGCTGACCACATTCCCCAGCCATCTCCTTCTCAGACAAGAAAGATGTACCGACGGAGCAAGGGCGCATCTAACACCCTATACAGTAACTCTGCTGTGCCACAGAAGGCTTCTGTCTTTAACAGACTCACTCGCTGTCGTGGCGAGAAGAATTTAGACTCTGAGTACTATGCACCCCAGCGGGCTAGTACGAAGAAGTCCAAGGCAGCATGGGCCATGCGCCTCAAACGTGCTATACCGGCAGCAAACCAGAAGCATGCGCTCACAATCATGCGCGCTGCTGATGGTAAGCTGTATAAGGTCGACTCGGGTGCTTCTGCGCCAGCAATGAGCCGACCTTCAAAGTCCTTGCCTCACTTGGGCGCATCTGTTGCGTTCGCAACCAAGTCGAGCAAGACAAACTCTGTGGTCTTGAACCCAACGCCTACATAGGATGTACGTCTGTGGCTGGTTCAAGTCACTGTAAATGTTGTATCCCCACTACTGATCTGAGCGTATCTTCTGCGTTGGTTCAGGGGACGCAGCATTCACCTGACCACCCCGACGCTTGGCCTTACCATGCGCCTGATGGGGGTGTGAAGGTGGCACTCTCCCTCAATGATTTGCGTAATGTGATCAGTCATAAGCGTCGATCAGGAGAGTCGACTGACAAGCACAATGCGCCCCTCATAGGGAACACCTGTGCTGTAGTCACCATCAACTGTTGTTGCAAAACAGCAGTCCCACTATCAAGGCAGTCGGTGTTCCAGCGGCTGCAATCATCAACACCTCTCCAATATCGCCTCGGGAAGAAGGTGTCAACTGAAGTGGAGCCAGAACTACAGGTTGCTTCTTGCAACGTAGTCTCCAACTCCCCATCAATTCGGAAGGCGACCGGCACCTCCTCGACTTTATCCTCATCCAAGAGCCAGCCGAGGAAGACCAAGACGACTGTCCCATCCTCAAGAGTGTTTGAGGGCACTCGGAGGAGAAAAAAGATCTCGGAGGAAGATGGAGGTAGTCAAGCCCCTGTGGATCTTCATTTTGGAGACGAAGTCAGCCTCCCGGACATAGCTAGGGATAGTCAAGCCCTTGTGGATCTTCATCCTAGAGACGAAGTTAGCCTCCCAGACATAGCTGGGGGTAGTCAAGTCCCTGTAGATCTACGTCTCGAAGACGAAGAAGTCCTCCAAGACAGAGCTGGGGGTAGTCAGGTCCTTGCTGATACTTCTCCCGAAGTAGAAGTTGTTCTCCAGAACATAGCTTGGGGTAGCCAAGACGAAGCTCCGGGGGAAGTTCTTCTTCTACAAGAGAGCAAGGCCGAAAGCGAAGCCTCAACTGATCCATCCACTTCCAGTCGTGTCATGACGGTGTACATGACGGGAGCTGGTGATGCAGAGTCAGATGCGCCGCCAGCAGATCTCGTCCAGCGCATGGATACCTTGGAGGGAGGACTCAAAACCCTCTCTGCCTCCATGCAAACACGGACTCAAGCAGTGTTTGAGATACGGTCAGCTTTGGCCAGGGCACCGTCTACCGGTCCTGACCCAGGGGCCAATGGAGAATCAAGTGTACCCCTTCAACGGGTATCCTTGGATACAGATCACCGTGAAGCACCTCGGACGTCGGAGCCATCAAATGCTCAACTCCAGGCTGTACCACCTTCCCCGACTCCCAGCTCCATGGAAGACGTGGTGGAGATGATCAGGGACTTGCGCGAGTGCTTTGAGTCCAAGAACAGACAAGAGGAGCGCCAGAAGATGGGGATCCCACAACCATACCCCCTCGAATGGAACAAAGTGGTTTATCCTTCCAAGTATAAACCACAAACATTGACGCCATACGATAGGAAGAACTCTCCACGCCGCTATCTGACGTACTTCCAGTCTCAAACGGGACATCTCCCAAAGGAAGACGCACTACTCACCAATATATTTGTCGGGGCATTGAAAGGAGTGGCTTACGACTGGTACTGCAGTCTCCCTGATAACTCCATATCTTCCTTCGACGACTTGATGTATCTCTTCCTCGATCGTTTCTACGACGGAGGGAAGGACATGACAATGGCATCCCTCATAGAGATACGTCAGAAGGAGAAGTAAACAGTTCGAGCATTCATCGAATGGTTCTGACAAGCCTGCTTCAGACTGCCCCCGGGCATGCCAAACATGCACTCCTCTCCTCCTACAGCATGAATATGCTGCCTGCGATTAAACTCTGGCTCAACTCCACTCCTCCTCTCGACTGGAGTTTATTGATCATCGAGGCCGAAGCAACAGAGAAGAAGACGTCCAATGCTCATCTTCTGGGAGTCAGTTTTTCTGCCTTTGAGGACAAAGAAAAATGGCCTGCAGCCAACAACCCTGGACGAGAGACGAAGGGGAAGCAGGCATTGACTATCAATGCCTCCAAAGGTGCATCATCACCTACTCAGAAGCCTCCACTTGCACCAAGGCCAAAGAAGGTTTATTCTTTCAACGATGAAGACACCCTACAACTCTTCGAGATATTGAAGCAGGGTGACAAGATCAAGCTACCGGACCTAAAGCATCCTGACGAGGTTGGGAGAGTAGACAATCCGAGGTACTGTCACTATCATCGGTTTGTCGGACATCTAACTAGGACTACGTCCTCAAGAACTACATCCAGCGTATGATCAATGAAGATGTCATCTCCGTCGACTACGAGGAGAAAATGGTCTCGGCCAACCTGGTGTAACTCCAATTTGGCACCTTGCCGCCAACCACAACACAAGATGGCGTCGTCCCCATCCCAAAGGCGACAATGGAGGTGGTTAATCTACCACCTACTCGTGACAACGTGAGTGGACTCATCCCACTTACCACATCTCGGGGAGAGATCTTATGGGTTCACCCCGATCTCGTCTCCGAGGTTACTCAACCGGGGGTACAATCTACCTCCAAAATCAAGCACAGGAAGATCAAGTCTTGCCGCATGGCCTCTTCCTCTGCAGAAGAGGCACTTCCTGTACAGATGCGTTCACATCAGAACGCCCAACCTGACGAAGCTGCCGTCGAGGTGGTGCCTCCTTGCACCGTCCCTGCTGCTCAAAAAGAAGGCACATCCAGGCCTCTAGGAGCCAATAAATAGAAGTATGTAGAGGCCCGTTTCGACAAGCCTTTGCGAAAGGAGAATACTTCGGGGCTAGCCAAGCCCCACAATTTTGACATACTGGCACAATTTGCCAGTACTCCTGCCCGCCTATCTCTGTTTGAGCTTTTTCGTCTTTCCAAGGACACTCGCGAAGCTCTCTGTGAAGCCCTGAAGGATGCTGAATCCTTTATCAGTCAGGTCAAGCAGCCTGAGGATACCACGACCACATGTGCATACTGCCATTGTGCGGATGAAGTTATCCCCAACATAACTTTTACCCAACAAGACATGCTGCTCAAGCACAACCGACACAACAGGCCATTGTATTATACAGGGTATGTCGGTTCCGTCAAGGTGAAGCGGATTTAGATCGATCTAGGGTCTTCCCTCAGCATCATCCCGAAGACGCTGGTCTCAATACTGGGAATCGCAATGTACCATCTGGCACCTTCCAACACTACAATTAGCAGTTTCAATGCTAACAAAAGTGAACCGCTGGATAAAATACGGCTGAAATGTCATATCGGTAACCTCCGAACCAAGGTGACTTGCTATGTCGTGGACGCTGACGTCAACTATAACCTTCTACTGGGTCGTCCGTGGCTGCATGAGTACATGGTGGTGCCATCTACACTCCACCAATGTATGAAGTATGTGTCCACCAACGACATCATCCGGACAGAGTTTGCGGATATTGACCCTTGCAAGGGAGTCGAAGCCTACTTCACTGATTCTACCCTGTACAAGTCACCCGACGAAGGGGAAGCCAATGATGCTGAGGATGAAGCAGAAACGGCAGCAGAGCAGGACATGGAGCCAGAGGTGATTCTCGATGCTCCTTTGAAAATTCGACTCAAAGGAAAATTGCCTCAGACGCTGCCTCCCATGATCATCAAGCTACCTGGAAAAGTACCAACTTCTCTAGATAGAACACCTACTGAAGCTCCCTTGAAGATACGGCTCAAGGAAAAGCTGCCTCAAACATCGGCTTCCCTTGTGGCAAAACTACAGGGGAAGACACCAATCACTGAAGGCGCAGTTGAGGCACCTCTGAAGGTGCATCTTAAAGGCAAGCCTCCGCAATCATCCGTCTCATCCAACCTGCCGGAGAAGGCCCACATAGCCCTCTCGGACCCCAAGGTCAAAGCTGCGGTGGACTCTCCCGAACCAACCCTAGTACTCACAGATGAAGAGCTAGGGGAGTACATATCTGCTGATGTAGATACAGCCTCTCTGGACAATGTAATCCCGCGGGACAAAATCTCGAATTTCATCAATAATAGAGTATCTTTTAATTATTCTAGTCTTCCATATTGGAATGCCATGTATACATTAGATAACGCTCTACGGTCGTTGCAAACACAAATAACGACCGTCAATCATGTAAATCGAGTAGTCCCGTCCCAAGGGGTCTCTTTTGTAGTCCCACCGTGGAATCGAGACGAAGAATCCATCATCTTCGGCAAAGTCGAGCGTCATCAAGACCTCCAGCCACTCGAGCAAGAACCAGATACCGGCAGAATATAAGTCTATCGGTACACGGACAAGGCAAAGTATCTCATCCAAAAGATGGGTTACGACCAAAAAAACAACAAAGGCCTGAACTACGGCAAGGTCGACGTCTTCCTCTCCGGCTCCCAATACCTAAAGGAAAGCCGCAGGACTACTATCATCGAACTCGGCGGGGGGTGGACTATGTCACGCCACTGGCAACTCCAGAGAGTTCGGAGGCAGAAGAAGTAGAACATTTTCATTCGTCCAAAGCATCAACCTGGGATTCCGATACCAGTATCGGCTCAGTCTTCAAGAAGGTGCTATCAGTCAATATGGCATCTGCACAATCTCAAGAAGATGAAGGTGAAGACCAAATGCCAGAATTCTTCGAGGAAGAACCTTGGGCTCAACGCCTAGGAGCACAGTGGGAGTCTTGTTTTGAATTACGCGAACCCCCTACCGAAGACGAAGTCGAGCAGATCGACCTGGAGGATGGATCTTCTTCCAAACCTATCTTCATCAGCAAGAGTCTAAAGGGACCAGACCGGGAATCTTTAATCCAACTGGCTAAAGAATATATCAACGTCTTCGCCTGGAGCTACGAAGATATGCCCGGACTTGATCCCTAGATCGCGATGTATAGGCTTAACATCTTACTTGATGCCAAGCCTATAAAACAACAACAGCGACGCTTTTGTCCTGACATCATGAACGCTATCGATCAGGAGGTAGACAAACTCTTGACCAGCGGGTTTATCCGTGAAGAACAACACCCGGATTGGGTGGCCAACGTCGTCTCTGTCACCAAAAAGAATAGAAAGATACGGGTCTGCATCGACTTCAGAGATCTCAATGCTGCTTGCCCGAAAGACGAATTCTCGCTTTCGATCACCGACGTAATAATCGATAATACATGCAGCTTCGAACGCATGTCTTTCATGGACGGGTATTCGGACTACAACCAGATCAAAATGTTCCCCGATGACGCAAAACACACGTCATTCAGGACGCCGAAAGGGGTTTTCTGCTACACAGTGATGCCCTTTGGCTTGAAGAACGCCGGTGCTACTTACCAACGAGCTATGAGTACCATCTTCCGTCAACATCTTCGTAAAACAGTCGAATGCTATATTGATGATATCGCTGTCAAGAGCCGTCTCAAAGGTGATCACCTACAAGACCTAAAGACAGTCTTCGATCTCATACGAGCGCATCAACTCAAGATGAACCCCGCTAAATCTTTCCTTGGGGTTTCTAGCGGAAAGTTCTTGGGCTTCATTATCACGGAGAAAGGCATTCATGTCGATCCCGAGAAGACCAAGGCCATCCTTGACATAGACCCTCCAAAGAACCTCCGAGAACTTCGAGGCCTTCAGGGGCGTCTGGCATACATCCGAAGGTTTATAGCAAACCTTTCCGGAAAATGTCAACCCTTCACCCAGCTCATGAAGAAGGGGGTCTCCTACGTCTGGACAGAGGAATGCCAGAAAGCTTTTGATGATATCAAGGCTTACTTGACGAGCCCGCCAGTCCTGGTGGCACCCGTCGCAGGCAAACCATTTTTCCTCTACGTCCGTGCCATGGATCATTCCCTCGGTGCTCTGCTGGCTCAGAACAGCGATGCAGGTTACGAGCAAGCTATCTACTACCTCAGTAGGACACTGATCGGGGCCGAACACCGGTACAACCCCGTTGAAAAGGAGTGTTTGGCTTTGGTATTCGCCATCCAGAAGACTCGCCTTTATGTCTCGGGCCAGACAATTCATGTCATCTCCCGAGTCAATCCGCTCAGGGTTCTCATGACGAAGCCAGGATCATTGAACTCCCAGCTAGCTACATGGGCGATCCTGTTGACGCCGTACAACATGGTGTTCGTTCCATAAAAAGCCGTCAAGGGTCAAGCTCTGGCCGACTTTTTAGCTGCGCACCCCATCCCAGAGTCCTCCAGACTCTATGAAGACATCCCGGATGAGGTCCAAGAATCAAACGTTACCGAAGAAAGCTCCGTCTGGCGGGTATTTTTCGATGGCGCATCATGAACAGGCCCCAAAGGCCAAATCATCGCCGGAGTAGGGATAGTCTTGGTCTCCTACGATCAGCTGGTAATCCAGCATGCTTACTCCCTTTCGAAGCCGTGCTCCAACAATGTTGCCAAGTACAACGTTCTCATTATGGGACTCCAGCTGGCACAACAGCTGGGGGTGGATCATCTGGAGGCCTACGGTGACTCAAAACTCGTCATTAACCAGATAAGAGGGCAATACGAAGTTCGTCATGAACTTCTGGTTCCTTACCATGAAGTTGCATTAAACATTATTTCAACCTTCACCAAGTTCTTCATAGAACACGTACCTCGGTTACAAAACCTAGAGGCTGACGCTCTGGCTGGCCTCGCAGCCTCATTGGCAGCACCCCTCGGGACTCAACGCTACGTCATGGTAGTTGGTCGAGACTTGGTCTGTCCTAAAAACAACCTATGCTCACAAATAGCCCATGCCATGTCAACAAGTGCTGGTGTTAATATCCGAGACTGGAGGTTCCCGTTCATCGACTTTGCTGTCTACGGAATTCTCCCAGAAGACCCGAAAGAAGCCGTCTCAGTCAGGAGGCGTTCCCTTCGATTCTATTACGATACAGCTACTAAAATGCTGTACCGACGCTTCTACGATGGACTGCTCCTTCGATGCTTGTCCAACGAAGAAGCAGCTGAAGCCCTTCGAGAGGCTCATGATAGGACTTACGGGGTTCATCAACCCAGCCCTAAGTTGTAGGATCGACTGCGACGCATGGGTTACTACTGGCCAACCATGGCAGTCGACGCCGTCGACTAGACTAAAAAGTGCCATGCGTGCCAGCTCCATGCCGACATCATCCATACACCGTCGGAACCACTACATCCTACGGTCGTCTCCTGGCCCTTTGAAGCTTGGGGCATGGACATTGTGGGACCTATCACCCCTCCTTCATCGAGGGGACACCGTTTTATCCTAGCTATCACTGACTACTTCTCCAAATGGGCAGAAGCAGTTCCACTTGCGGAAGTGAAAAGCTCTAGGGTGATCACTTCATCAAGAATCATGTCATCTACCATTTTGGGGTACCTCGGAGGATTATCCACGATAACGGTCCTCAGTTCATCAGCCATGTTTTCAGCAGATTCTGTGACAAGAACCGTATTCAGAACGTGGCATCAACCGCCTACAATCCGGCAGCAAACGGATTGGCCGAGGTTTTTAACAAGACTATCGTCAGGCTCCTCAAAAAAGTCGTGTCATCTAACAAACGCGACTAGGACGAAAAGCTCGGCGAATGCCTTTGGGCCTACCGTACAACGGTACGGACTCCGACGGGCAACACCCCATTCTCCTTAGTCTACGGGAGCGAAGCGGTACTGCCTCTCGAGATCCAGATACCCTCATTCCGCATAGCGATCACAAATTAACTAATAGAAGAAGACAATCAACGTTGTCGTCTGCGAGAATTGGTGATACTTGACAAAAAAAGTCTCCTAGCTCAACAGCGCATCGAACTCTATCAAGCTCGTATATCAAAGACTTTCAACAAGAAGGTCAAGCAGAGGACTTTCCAAGTAGGCGACCTGGTTCTGGCAGTCAAAAGGCCGATAGTGTTGACTCACAAAACACCAGAAAAGTTCGAACCCAAATGGGAGGGACCTTTCATCATAGAGACGGTATACTCAATCGGTGCTTACCGCCTCGCCCGATCAAACGGGGACTTGTTCATGATGCCCATCAACGACAAGTTCCTAAAGAAGTACTACTCTTGACATCTTTCAGATATGTACTTCTATCTCTACCTAGCAAGGGAGTCAGTGGACCTGATCATCAGAGCTCACATACACCTCCCTTTTATAAAAATTCTATGCTTTCGGAACCCAGTTGCTCCATTGCATTCTATCTCCCGTCGAAGGACAACCACGTCCACATTACCTCTGAGTTGCTCCTCTACACCCTACAAAGCGGAATCTTACGCTCCGTAAGACTATGCTACCCATCATATTTACCACGTCCACATTACCTCTAAGTAACATCACGTACAGACAACCCCTGCGTTGTCGTACATTGATCGCAGAACTTCCATGTCCATATTACCTCTGAGTAGTTACGCGTATCTCCCCAGAGTCATTCCTTCCACCTTCATAACACCTCTGAGTAGGAAGATTCCATCATTCGAATCCCATATTTGCCACGTCTACATTACTTCTGAGCAAACATGTCGGTTCTCTCAAACTTATTATCTGTATCTAACAACCAAGGTGCACAAAAGATAATAGGTCCACACAAATTACAAGTTCATGACAACAAAAAATGAACACACCACAAAATTCTTTATTTTCATTCAAAAAGTAAAGGATTACATCCCCAGCATATAACAAAAAAAAAGACGAGAGAAGACTACAAATCCCTAGGCATCATTGGGATTGGCGGACAGCTCTTCGATCCGACGCCTCAAGTCTGCAGCCCGGGTTTCTGCAGTCGCCAGGACCCGGCGTTCAGCTTCCTGCCGCATCATCTCCACAGCCTCAGGAGCAGTATCGTTCTCATGCTTGGCGTCCAACTCCTGCCGTTAGTGAGTCAGAGAAAGAATATGGCGAGTAACAACTGCCTCTTCCTCCTTGGACGAGATGTGCTCAGCCTGGGCCCGCTCAAGATCTAACATAAGTTGGGCCCTCTGGTCTTCTATGAGGCGAATCCTGGCAGTAATCTCCGCTATACTTGCCTCCAATGAGGCCCGCAGCTCCACATGCTCCTGTGTGGATTGAGACAGTCTCTCTACTGCAGCATCAGCAGCGACCACCTTGCCGTCCCAGATGGCCACCGTGGCCTGATAAGACGACTCAACCTCACCAATCAACTTCTTCTGTTCTGCTTCTATCGGAGCGAAAAAGTCATTCCGCTGGATACTCTACAGTTCAAAAAGATGCTGGTCGAGCTCAACCACCGACTCCTCCAGGATTACAGCCATGTGATCGTGGCCACGGTACAAACGTATCAAACCAATGGAAGAGAGCGCCATGGCTTTCGCCGTTGCAAAACTCCCATTTGTATTCAGCACCGTTGATACGCCCTTCTGCAGCATCTTGTACACTGATTCAACAACAAACTGAACGTACTCATCTGCATCAGCCAGCACTTGAGGCATCATGGCAGGAGTTGTAGGAGGTACTCTGATAGACGGCGGACCTGAAGAAGACCCACCGACTTTAATCTGCGAGGCTGAAATCTCGGCATCAACGGACTCTCCCTCAACAGGGGCTTGAACTCCGCCACTGGCCCGAGGAGCCAAGAGAGCGGAAGGAGCCGAGAGGGGCGTTGATATCGTACCCCAAGTAGAAGGAACAACAGGGGGTTTCAGCAAACCCTTACTCTTCTCAAGCTTGGAGGGACCACCGACGTCAGGGGCTACCTCCTCCGGCTCCAACACACTATCAGCAGGCCGTACGGGACCTTCCCCCTCTGGCAAAGCAGTGAGATCAGCACTTATTTCCTGACTCGGCTCTCCTGGAGTCAGGCTCGGCGGACGAGTCTCATCTTCCTCACCGAATCCCTCCGTGGGGATAGAATCTGTCGCTACCTCCTGGTCGGCAGCCACCTCAGCCTCCGCTGCTGAGTCTGGAGAAGGGCTCGGCAATGCTGCAGCCGACCTCCCCTCATTATGACAAGGAGAGGAATCAGCCCTCTTCTCTGTTTCAATCATGTCTGTTGCTCCCGCAATAGGCTCACTCATCTTTGGAGGAACGTCATCTGAAGAAGACGAACTCCACTCTACTTCCTCATCTGGAAGCCCCGTATCTGCTGGATCCTCAATGTCAGAGGCCCCCACGACAGCTTGCACCCTCCCGGGAACTGCTGCATCCTCATCTTTCCTTCCAACATAATCTGGAGATACTAAAATCTCTGCAAGAACAACATTGTCAGGATTCTCCTCCACGGGAGACGCTACAATCGGAGGAATGTGCTCGTCAGAAGAGCTCACCACCTCCTTCGGTTTACTGACGCCCAGTTTCGAAACCCGGGTTTTCTTCTTCAGTGGTTCCTACAAAAGGAAAGCATGTCATAAAAATGACAGAATGAGCCAGATTATAGGGGACGTCTTTACCTCAACAGGAACTGATTCCATTGGCATTACAGGCAGCACTCCCGTAGCCCCCACCTTTGGAGTCGTCACTTTTCTCGGCCTTTTTGGTGCAGATGAACCGGCTTCCAGCGGGGGGTTATTCTCGAGTGCCTCCCGTTGACGCTGCAGCAGCAGCCCGATATCCCGCCAACTCTGGTGGACGATATGATCGGGCCGCCGCCAATATATTTTTCGTGGCCTCTAGCTGAGTTCCAATGATGAAACTTATTTTCCTGTCATATTCAGGAGGCATAGTATTTATGGCACAATACAGCTTAACAGCCGAATACAGGATCTGTGGCCGAGGGTTGTGAACTGGTGTATTAAAACGAACCCCAGTGCACCCAGTATTGTAATATTGCCAATCCTGGACTCCATCCAGTAAGCTTCCAGCAAACCCCAGACTGTTACTGGGGTTCCGTAATATTAGCTGGGTGTAACCAAACTGGCGAGCAAACCGGCTCGGCAAATACGGCTCCAGATAACACTTATTCTGGTTGCGGTAGACCAAGTGGGAAGGCCGAATACTCTGCAACCAAAGAAACCCCCATTTCGGCAGAGTGATCGCATCCTCACCCGAGTCTTCCAAATCTTGGTCAGTCTCGAAATTTTTGAAGATGGGACTGACCTTGACGATCTTCCACCCCTGAAGATAAGACAAAACTCTCCTACAGACGGGAACGCCGGTGTGCAGCCACTTCCTCTTATAGAAGCGGCAGATAAAGGCGTCACCTTTAATGTGATTGTCTTCAGGACCCGAACTCATCACGTTCGGGTGATGCAGAATTAACCATCCCATCAGATAATGGAATGGTAGCTCAGCTCGAGGAAAGTTATCTTTTCTGCCCCTCTCATGGGCCACATCGTCAACAAAATCTCATAAACCCCGCAGCAGGTTACACACCATCGCGGGGAGGAGAGCCAAAGGGCGACCAAAAACCAGTTTCACTGCTGGCAAAATGAGGTTCCGGGTCACCCTCTCCACAGAGCCTGACCCACCTGAGAACACACAGTCCCGGAGCCATATCATCAAGTAGGCAGTCAACACTGCCTTGGACGACATCCGGTGTACGCAATGCCAGAAACAGCTGTATACATCTTCGCCACTCTTATTTGAACGAGGGGCCTTCTCGCCTTGTCGGCTCATTTCGGAGGTTACTTCCGCGGGTTTCAGTCCCTGCGGAGTCGTAAACCAAATCTTCGTAGAGTCCGCTAGGTCCTGCTTGAAGACGTAATCCCTCCAAGCAACCACATGAGGCTGTGACTTGCCTTCGTCCTTCCGTTGCATCAGATAATGATGGCTCGCCACCTCCTTGAAAACAGCCATCATCTTCGGGTCCTTTCCTTCCAGAACAAGAATCTCTTCATTTGTTGGGAAATATTCCTCGTACGGTTCCGAGCCCCAGGGAAGCTTGGATACCTCGTACATCTCATGGAGAGCCAATCCCAACTTCCCTACCGGAGTAAAGAAAGTGCCAGTCTGGGTATTGAACATTTTCAGGAGTGCAAAGAACATATGCTTGTTGAGGTCCACGACTGTCTGTGTGGCCCGGATAGCGACAGTCAGCCCAATCTCTTTAAGCTCAGCCTTGAACTTCGATAAAACCCAAAGGATCAGCTCGTCCTACCTTGGCACATGGTGACACCAACCTTCAACCCTAAAACCACCTTACGGATATATAACCTTCGATGTTAGCATCCGATTTGCAAAGGTTGAAGCACCAAAGGCAAAAGTGTCATTAGGGACATCACTATAAAGGCTCCCAGGGCACAAAGTTTGGCAACTGAACGAGGTCCCGGCTCGCGAGGTGGCCAAGGTATCCCTTTGATTCGAAGTAACATCAATCGAAAGGGTACCCCCCCACTGCCCTTCCTTGAGAAGGAGTAAGTTTCCATGGCATCCTTCTCTTGGAAGCCAAACGGTAGAAGGCCGTCAGCGGCAATTGACGTTCAAGCTGCCTCATGTACAGAACCATGCCCTTCGCAGATCGGTGGAAGTCAAGCGATCACCAAACAGAAAGGCAGGTTTCAAAAAAGTCGCATCATTGGATTCAGCGGATTTTAGTTTGCCGCTCTCCATCATACTCTGGAGAAAAATAGGCGACTGATCCCGAATTTACAACATTCTCTCGAAAGGCTGATTCAGTAGGATAGCAGCCTTCGCGGGATTAATAACTTCCTCATCGAAATCAACCCCCATTTGGCAGAAAGAAGCATCCAGAAGGACTTCATTCAACAAAGGGATAGTCATCGACACTGACATAGCAAAGACAAAAGTCAGGCAACATTCAGAAGACAAAGTATTGGGTGTGTCAAGCAGCCTGGCGCATCATTAGGGTCTAAACCCATGCGCGTCAGCAGTGAAGCAGCCTGGCGCATCATCAGGGTCTAAACCCATGTACGTCAGCAGTGAAGCAGCCTAGCGCATCATCAGGGTCTAAACCCATGCGCGTCAGTAGTGAAGCAGTCTGGCGCATCATCAGGGTCTAAACCTATGCGCGTCAGCAGTGAAGCAGCCTGGCGCATCATCAGGGTCTAAACCCATACGCGTCAGCAGTAAAGCTTCGGCACATCATCAAGGTTTAAACCCATGCGCATCAGTAGTGAAGCTTCGGCGCATCATCAGGGTTTAAACCCATGCACGTCAGCAGTGAAGCTTCGGCACATCATCAGGGTGTAAACCCATACGAGTCAGCAGTAAAACTTCGTCGCATAATCAGGGCCTAAACCCATACGCGTCGGCAGATTGGCCTTAGCGCATCATCAGGGCCTAAACCCATGCGCGTCGGCAGATTGGCCTCAGTGCATCATCAGGACAGAAGTCTATGCACGTCAGCAACAAAGAGTTAGGGCACAACAACATGATGCAACTTATCCATGTGCTCCAGAAAAAGTTGGAAGATCACACCCACCCGTCACCGCAGGTCGAACATCGGCCGGAGTCACAATGGTGACATGAGCGTCCTCCTCGACGAACTCCGCAGGCTCCTTCCCCTTGCCAGCACCAACGCGAGGAGTTTTGGAGGCCATTTCGTGAAAGAAGAAGTTAGGGTTTTTCGAAAGAAGAACTCTAGAGGAAAGAAAAAAATGAGAAGAACCCTCTCTCTCCATCAGACGCCTATTTATAGGCTTGGGCATACGCGGAAACCGATGAGGAGTGACGTCAGCCACCGCTTAGGGTTCTGCGAAATGATAACTGCAAATAATCCAAAAAGATCATTATTAATCTTTTGTTGATTACTTCGAAGCGTTATCATTTGCATTAAGTGAGAGAAGCATGTGCCCCATCACTGATGTACGGAGTAATCATGAGCCCGAACAGTCATACGCCCCGTTGAAGACACCTCCATGCTTCTTATTCAAAGTATTCCAAAACTTGACAAAAAGTTTTGAAAACTTTGAAGGGGGTCTTGTAGAAGCATAGAATTTCAGGGCGCATCTATGTGCCAGAATTCCTATGCGCTCAAATACTACTCAGAACATGCGCCAGGGAGCTTAAACGAAGTACTTGGCACAGCAAGACAGCAAAAGTATAGACAATCAAAAGAAGATTTTTATTTCATATAAAAGTCTATTACATGTCTAAAGGAAAGGCTTTACATAGGAGAATTTCTACAAAAAAAACATCCTAAGACTACAGCCAGGTGCAGCAAACTGTCATGCGCCCTCCACCAGGCGCATCATCAGGCAGGCGCATCACTTCAGCGTCTCAATCAGGCGTGTCTCTTCAGCGTCTCAGTCAGGCTCAGCCTTCAGCGTTTCAGTCAGGCGCATCCCTTCAGCGTCTCAGTTATGCACATCATGAAGTCTCAGCATATGCGCCTTACTTCGACCCGATCAAATGCTTCGATTAATGAAGCATTTATTGAGCAGAACCTAGGTGGGCGATCAACCCCACCCTAGCGGGAGGAAGAGCTCTCCTCCGAGGCTAAAGGAGCAGCTTTCAACACAACCAGAATGGGCAACACCCACTCTTGCAGGAGGAAGAGCTCTCTAAAGTCTAAGGAAGATGAGAGCACCGCAATTTCGATCTGTGGCTCTTCCAGCATAACGGAGACAGGGCTCGAGCATTCCGATCTTTGGATTCAACAGGTACCTTCCGCCTGCCTCAGAAGCCCTCGACCCCGACTTTTGGATGTAACTGTCACCTTCACGAGTGCATGAATGAAGATAATGCGTCGCATCTTCACCCTCGGAAGCATCTCGTCAACAGAATGTGCTCGAGCAAACAAGTTCATTCGAGAAGACGTAAGAGAACGAGAGGCAAACTCTCTCCTTGCCACTATTTATAGGCCGGGCAAATTAAACCCATGCGCCAAGTGGCGGGCTCTCCGAATCCCGTGCAATGAATTTGCATTTATGGTGATGAACCTGACGCTTCGAATTCAGCCAAGTCAAAATGGCTATTTAAAGCACTTAAAGAACACAAAAGTTGGACCAATAAAAGCACGTCATGCAAAAGGATGCGCCGGTCAGACACCGTGCATCGTACAGACGCTCCCCTCGATTCCAAAGTGCCCCGTATGGATGTGCCCAACAGAGTACAAACCTATGCGTCCTAATCAACATGGACCCATGCGCCCATTTTGGCTCGTCATCCATCAAGCAATTAATGCTCAAGTGACAGAGTTGGCAGCACGTCCCCCCAGAACTGGACAGTTAGCAGCTTTTTCAGAAGAAACGTCGGCTGACATCAGCATCATTATTACTTTTCTCCGACGGCTATGACCCACGTAGCCGACCAACCACTCGCATGCGCCTCAGCGGCCATGCGCCTGAAGACTCGCATGCGCCTCAAAAGCCGTACGCCCAGACTGGTTCGTGACTCCTGAAGGTTGTGAGCCAAAGTCTTCTCATGCGCCCGATCCCAGACGCATCCTATCAGATCACTCTCCACCAAATCCGAGATCTTTGAGCCATGGACGTGCGCCACATGTCCTTTGACTCAATTCAGCCAATGAAGGGGTGCTAATCACCCAAGATCTCAGCAACAGAAAGATCCTCTCCCCTGCTACGTACCAGACCACAAAAGCAGCATGAAGGATTCAACCCACAAATGATGGCGCATCATCCATGCGCCTCCCGCAGCTTCAACCATGTGGCGTCCCCACGTACAGGCGTATCCTACATATGCGCGCATGAGCAGCCAGCCTGCAAGCTATAAATAGGGAGATCATTTTCTTCTTCCACACAGGGAGACAGACACACACACAGAGACACCTACGGACAGAAGCCTACATACACAGTGAGAGAGCAGATATAGACACTCAACGTCTTCTTCCTCTCCGCAAGCTCCAGCACCCAGAGCAACTCAAATCTTCAAAGAATCAAGAACCGTCATCAGATCGTCAACGGAGTCAACGTATTACCACTCGCTCCATCGACACAGGGACCCAGATTAACAAAAGTGTTCTCCTAGGCCTACATCTAAGTCCTACATTGTAACACTATTCTGTTTGTAATTAAAATTGTAATAAAAAGATTTTAATGGCAAACAGCACCTCATGCCATGCTCGTCATGTTTTACTTTACTTCAATAGCATGATTATTTATACTGGCCTTAACAATAAAGATCAGGGGTCCAGTTCTGTTCAGGCGAAGGGTTACAATCCCGGTCCTTGTTTGGTTTAAGGGTTGTAACCTGGCTTCCGGAGCAGTTCTATGTCCTCTCTTCGTTTATTGTCTTATTACTTTATCAATAGTATTTGGGACGGTTTCTATTCAAGAGAAGGGTTGCAATCCCGGTCCTTGTTTGGTTTAAAGGTTGCAGTCTGACTACTTGAATGGTTTTCTCGTACTCAATTTATTACTGTTATCTCTGTTATTATTAGTATCTTTATAATTATCTATAATCTTCTTTATTATATGCTGGTTTTTAGTTCCTAAGTGAAGCCTCCCTTGTGGTACTTGCTCTTTCTGGGGTCTGACCCAGCTGGTTTTGTATGGCCAGATATCGGAGCAGCTCCAGAGGATCTACCTACCTTCTAGCCAGATGGTGACCACCAGGCGTGACCCTGACAACGAGTGAATTTCTTTTATTCTTCTACTTTATTGTAAAAATATTCTTTTGAGGCATTTAGCCGACGAGCACGTGTTAGCTCGATTGTATCTTTATTTACTGTCTGCCTACGGGCTGTAACATGATTGGCAAATCCTAGGTGTAACACCCCAGAACCAGAATACTGGAGAGCGGAGGCGTACATAGCCAGCTACGTATATTGAAGTGCAACCCACCTCGCAATATGGTCACGGCTGTCTAGATACATGAGGGTTTAACTACAATACATCAGTCACCTATGGTCATGAACAAGCCTATTGTCTCAATCTCAAGCAAGCAATAATAGTCACAAGATGTCAGACCACCAAATATACAATAGTAAGGCGTCTCATACATTATATATTCGGATGATCATAAAGCTAGTCGTATAAAATATCGAGACTAGCAAGAGTTTTAGTCATACATGATCAACCCTAGGATTTGCCAATCATGTTACAGCCCGTAGGCAGACAGTAAATAAAGATACAATACGAGCTAACACGTGCTCGTCGGCTAAACGTCTCAAAAGAATAATTTTACAATAAAGTGGGAGGACAAAAGAAACCCACTCGTTGCCAGGGTACGCCTGGTGGTCACCATCTGGCTGGAAGGTCGGTAGATCCTCTGGAACCGCTCCGCAATCTGGCCATACAAAACCAGCTGGGTCAAATCTCAGAAAGAGCAAGTGCCACAAAGGAGGCTTCACTTAAAAACTAAAAACCAGCATATAACAATTGAATATTAAGATAATTATAAATGAAACTAATAATAATAAAGATAACAACAGTAAATTGAGTACGAGGAAACCATTCAAGTAGCCAGGTCACAACCCTTAAACCAAACAAGGATCGAGGTTGTAACCCTTCACCTGAGTAGAAACCGGTCTCAACTACTTGTTGGTAAAGTAAACAGGATGAGCTCGACATAGAGTAAAATAAGTCAATAAACGAAGAGAAGACACAGAACTGCTTCGGGAGCCAGGTTACAACCCTTAAACCAAACAAGGACCGGGATTGTAACACTTCGCCTGAACAGAACTGGACCCCTGATCTTTATTGTTAAGGCCAGTATAAATAATTATGCTATTGAAGTAAGGTAAAACATGACAAGCATGGCATGGGGTACAAGGAGACAATAAACGAAGAGAGGACACAGAACTGCTCCGGGAGCCAGGTTACAACCCTTAAACCAAACAAGGACCGGGGTTGTAACCCTTCGCCTGAACAGAACCGGACCCCTGATCATTATTGCTAAGGCAAGCATAATTAATCCTGTCATGTCACAATCTTGTACGATCCAGGACAAGACTAAGCTAGGCTAGACTCCATCCAATCAATCACGGCCAAGCAAAGAGTACGGCTTGATACTTTAACTAACTAGGGTTATCACAGGTCTAGTTACTAGCAAGATGCAGTGAGATTATTCCAACAGCCACAAGCCCTGCAGACCATCCGGTTATCCAGGTCGAATGTCCGTTATGAAGGATGCAACACGTGACTGTGTGCTGGAAATGTGCCTTACTCGTCGGTAGGCTACAAGTCCGCTAGTGCGCCCAGATAGCGGGATTGTCTGTAGCTGGAAAATCTCCTCATGACTACTGAGTTATTCTAGTTTATTAGCCTTAGTCAATTTCAGTAGGTATCCCTGACCGTGGTACTCAGGGATCCCTATCCTAGACATGATGCAAGATATTACTGGTTTATTTGTACAAACACAATCGCCCACGGTGTCCAGGTCATTCATACTTGTCATATCAGGCTAGCTGACGTAGCAACATGTTGAGATATATCCTGTCAGGTTTACTTATCCATATCGTGCCACGACGGGCTACTATAGTGTCCAGGGAATGTGTGCAAAATCTACATGGTATAAGCCTTCACAGAGAGTCAGGAACCATGAGCATAATGTGGCATTAAATATAATAATAAACGAGAACTATGGGAGGAGCCATGCGGCTCAAGAGACCTAAGCTTATGCGGCTGAAAGGGGCAGGCGCATGCGGCTCAGAAATAACGCAGCTGATACGACTGAAAGGAGAACAAGTCATATGCGGCTGAGCTCAAGTGGAGTCCCATGCGGCTCGGAACGCGGGCTACGCGGCAAGAGGGTGTGCGCTCATGCGGCTCAGGGAATTACTTGCATATGCGACAGGGGAGTGGAAGGGCTCATGCGGCTGAAAGGAAGTGAGTATATACGGCTGAATAAAATCAGGGCTCATACGGCTCAAGAGGTGGCAAACTTATGCGACTGAAAAGATAGAAGTCTCATGCGGCTAAGTTAACCCGGCCATGCGACCAAGGGTGTTCAGGCCTCATACTGCCAGAAAGAAGGGGGGTTCTTATGCGGCCCGGGTTAGAAATTCATGCGACTGAATCATGGAGTCTTATGCGGCTAAGAGAGACTTGCCGCATGAAAGTTCATGCGGTCAAGTACTGCCATGCGGCTCAAGACTGCTCTTCTTCTCTGCTTGTCTGAGAAGAAGGGCCATGAAGTCCATGGCTTTAAAGCTCCATAAATCCTTCATCCAAGGTCGGAATCCAGACTTTCATAGGTCAAAATAGGGCAGAACGAAATTCTTTGCAACATAAAACCATCAAAACTTGGAAATAACAATGTTAAGTAGATCAAATTCCAAGAAATCTAAAAATACAATAAACTTAGATCTACATCAATTGAACCATGGAAATTAGAAATGCTAAATATTAAAGTGTGTTAGAATTTCGTGGAGAAGAAAACGGAACAATAAAACTTCGGTTCCTCCATGAAGCAAGCTGTACTTGCCTAAGCTCTCTCCCTGGTAGGTGGAAGAGTAATGGTGGAGAAGAAGAAGAGTGAATGAGGAGAAAAAAAGAGGATGAGGTTAATAAATGAAGATGGTGGTGGTAGGTAGGTAGTTTTCTTTTGGTTCATGATGAACCCAAAAGCAAACCAAGCCAAGCCGAACCAACCAAGATAAACCAAGCAATAAAATGACAAGATAAACCATGCAACAAAACAGGCAATATACGTACACGTATACCAAAATACGTAATACGAACCACGGTCATTACACTAGGGTTGATCATGTATGACTGAAACTCTTGCTAGTCTTGACATTTTGTAGGACTAGTTTCATGATCATCCGAATATGTAATGTATGGGACGTCTTACTATTGTATATTTGGTGCTCTGATATCTTGTAACTATTATTGCTTTGCTTGAGATTGAGACAATAGGCTTGTTCATGACCATAGGAGACTGATGGCTTGTAGTTAAACCCTCATGTATCTAGACAGCCGTGGCCGTATAGCAAGGTGGGTTGCACTTCAATATACGTAGATGGCTATGTTCGCCCCCACTCTCCAGTATTCTGGTTCTGGGGCGTTACATCCACTCCCAGTACCACCCCTCTCTTCCTATCTCCTCTGCCTGGCCGAGCCCCATGGCCGCCGCCCACCTCGGCAGCACCCTCGCCTCATTGCGTCTCCTCCCCCTCTCCGTTCTTCCCCGGCACAGCCATCCTCCACCGGATCCCGACCCCGCCTGGTCGAACCCCCGACAGTTCCTCCGCCTTTTCCCTTCTTTCTTTCTCGGCGACCATCGCCTAGGGAGCAGTGCCACCTTGGGCAGCGGAACGCCCTTGGGCCCCGCGCTGCTCGGGCAACGAGCCCCCTCGGCATGCGTGCCCCTCGGGTAATATGCCCTCGTTCCCTGTGCACTTTGGGATAAGTGCACCTTGGTGTACGTGTCAGTTTTGATATTTATGCTGTCTCGGGCAACGTGCTATCTCGGTTTGTACGTTGTCTCGATTCCCGTGTTTCGGCCTTTATGCCATCTCGGTTTTCGTATCGCTTCGATTTGTGTACACCTGCTAATTTGTGTACCGTCTCGATTTGCGTGCTCCCTTGGACTCTGCACCGTCTCAATTTATATGCACATCTCGTTCCTGTTTGCTTCGATATTTGTGCCATCTTAATTTGCGTGTCGTATTGATTTGCGCGCTATCTTGATATTCATGATTTTCTTGATCTACGTGTACGTCTCGATTTACGTACACGTTGTCTCCTGTTCATCTCGATCTTCGAGTTTCGATATACGTGTATGTCTCGGTTTGCGTATCTATATCGATCCGCGTGCCTCGGTTTTTGTGCCAGATCCCTGCACTACTTGCGGGACCCACATGGTATAGCCTCGTGCCATTCTTCGTGATTTTTGTCAGTATTTTATTATTTAATTCTAATGATTGTTTATTGTGTGTTCTGAGGATCTCGATGGATGTGCCACCTTGGATTCCGATCGCCGAAGACTTGCTTACCTAGCCGAGCCCTCTAGGCAAGTACTCCTTGCTCATAGATGGCTCTTACCCTCTCTTCTGGATTTATTGTATTTAATTAATTGTAATTGTAATTGTATAACCATGATTAGTGTAGCTTAGCAGTAGAACTGCCATGATGATAACCTATGATAGCTTGGTTCGATACCGATTTACGAACGTATCGGACAACTCGGACGGGTCATCCAGACCTCCGAGGACACGAGCACGACTCACGAGTATGGATTGTCCCCATATGCCCCGTGTTCGACTCGCGATCGGGTAACGGCTTGGCTAACTGTTTCTATGACCTTGCTTGTGGCTTGGATATGAATGTGGGTCTTAGTGTGCCCTGCATGGCGATTCTTGTTGAATGTGTTGGCTTGGCGCCCAGCACGCATCGTAGTGCTGCTGGAGGCCGAGACTTAGTGTTCTCGGCTATGATTTGGTTTCCAGTACGCATGATAGCGCTGCTGGAAGCTGAGACTTAGTGTTCTCAGCCTACGATTCTGCGACGGGTTGCGCCGAGTGGATTTAGCCCCAATTCGCTGGGAGCTTCCGTCCAGAATACAAAGGAGACTCTGCCGATTTTTTCCAGAATTCCCGGTCGAAAATTTGGTTCGAAGAATTAGGCAGAACCATTCCTTTGGTTTGCTAATCTAGACTCGTGCTTACTTATTTTGGATATAGTGGTCTGATTCCAGTACTTGCTAGGTAGACTCTTGACTAGATTAGTCGCCTAGTTCTTGACCTGTCTTGTCTGTCGGATAGCGTAAGGAGCGCAGTTCCACCCGGAAGACGGTCTGCAACCCTGGTCCTTATTTGGTTTAAGGGTTGTGAATCTGCTCCAGAGCGGTTCACGCAATCCTTGCCATTTTTTCGACGGTATTTAATTAATATATTCTTGTCCCCTGACCCTTCATTCATAGGAGTTATCCTAGTCTAGCCAGCTAGGACTGATAGTTGTCATAAGTATCAGGATTTGTGATTTTTGGATATATTTGAGGGTTGAGTATTATGGAGAGTATGATCTCGAGAATATTGATTGATAGACTCGCGTGGACTCTTGGATATCGAGGGTATTATTATATGAATTTTACTCGTGGACTCTTGGACTCTTGGATTTTGATGATCGCGAATACTTCGCAGAACGAGGAGAATATCGAGGGTATTATTATATGAATTTTATTTGACTTCCCAAGCGTCCAAAACCTGGTTTGTTTGCTATATCTTGGTAGTAGTGAGACTTATTTGCTGATAGCTTGTGATCATCGATTCAGAGGATTCTTATGAGCCATAGGGCTTAGCATTGTTTATGGTGATGAGCTTGGTATTTGGTGATTGTCTTTCTTGACGTGATATTCACTCCATCGTGGATGGAAGACTCTTGCTAGATTGATCTGGTGGATGGACCGACTTGATGATTGGAGCTGTAGGCTCCCATATATGTTTGAGATGTTATTGTGGTAGAGATTCTGATCTTGTACTTGACCTGATATCCATGCCACGATGTGGGCAGATGATTTCATGTGACTGACAGATTTGTCCTTGTTCCTGACATGATTACTTGTATCCGTGCTATAAGTCCAGCTTACCCTTTGAGGTACTGGCCCTGACTTTGCACTGCGGTGCCCCTTGTCTACTGGCACTTTGAGGTGCTACTTCCATGATTATATGGCATTGTGATGTCATCCTGATATTCTAGATATATATTATATGATTACCTGTACGGGTACCTTGGTAGTTGGCCTTTAGTCTTAGCGTGGTCAGGATTGCTTGCTTGCTTGTTGCATAACACTAAGGATGGATCACAACTGGGACTATAGGTGCCGAGGTTGATTCTTACTTAGCATTTTCGTACTGAGGTACGACATCTAGGAGGATGATCGTGTGACCACGGCATGTGATTCCGGATAAATGTATGGTTATTCTAGGTAACTTAAACTGGTAAAAGCATTGGGAGGGAACAGAATCCCGAGATCGTGCATTACCAGCCTTATTCCAGACATTAGTCATGACCTGCAGGCTGGCCGCCACGGATGTTGTTACCATTCGCACTAGCGGATGGCTAGATCCGGCTACTACTTATGTACTATGTACTTCTCTTGCTCGCACGGTGGCCTTACGAGGGATCGGTGCTTATCTTGTCTTGCTATACTTGGCCCCGCTAGCCCTGCTGGGACGGCACGATCTGAGGATTCCCATACTTGCATTGTTGGGGTAACCCAACCTCCACATAGAGAGCCGTAGGCATTTTGAGTGACCGCTTATTCTTCTAAATTGTTTGGCTTGTTGCTTGTCCAGTCGACTGATATCGAGTCCCAGTTGGCGATGCAAGTATTATTGGATGTTAGGGAGATTATGATGATTGTTGGTTATTTAGCTACATTAGTTGTGGATTGTTATCGTGCGTTGGTACCGCACGACCCCTACCCTCATTTACTATTCATATATGTTCTGCTTTATATTTTATCCTGCTGGCTTTCTTCGTCCGTCATTGAGCCTTCCTTTCTGGTACTTTCTACGGTTGGCCTGACCAACCCTGGATTGTTCCCAGATTACCTGTGACCGACCCTGTGGATCTTCCAGACTTGACTTGGGGGATGTGCTTCAGTTCCCGACCATGCTAGGAACTGTGGAAAGGTATACTCGTCTACATTATTATCTAGTACTGTAGATTTTCTGATTATCATATGTGTATTTTTCTGTTTTCCATATGATTCTCTCTTGCTTAGTATCTCATCGTTATTGACTGTGGATATGAGATCGAATTTAGGCCATAGAATGATTGCATGCTAGGATACCCAGCCAGATTGACAGCCGTCATCACCGTATAACGTATTCGTACCTTATACGGTGTAGCTGGCCGACGTCCGTCCCCGTATTCCGGTACTGGGGCGTGACAAAAACCTAGATTCAAAACTGAGCGGCGTATGGAAGAAGAGGAAGTATCGAAATATTTTTTTTGAAGAGTAGGGTTCAGGGGTGTTTTCAATAAATTAGAAGGGTAAAAAGGTCATTCAGAACCCCCTTTATATATTTTTCGCTAATTCTGGGCACGCGATAAAATATTATTTTGCGGTAGATTTTTCATAAAACTTTTGCAATTTTTGGGCATTTCATAAATTTTTCCTTTTTTTTTGGGTAACATCAACTTTTGTAATTTATTTGACTAAATAATTCATTTTGGATTTGTTAATTTGAGTCATTATAATATTAAATATTTGTTAATTATAATTATAATTATATATGGTAATACAAATTTCTTTATAAAGTCTTCACTAGAGAAGAAAATATCCAACAAATTTCTCTCTCAAATTCTTATATCCAAGCTCTGACCGACCGACCGACCGCCGACCGCGTAGAGAATAAGCTTATATAATCTTATTCCTGTACATCCACCTATTCGGTGAACCAACAAATCTAGACTTCTCTTCTCCTTCCTCCTGCAAACCCTAACCCTAATTTCCATCAATCCACGATGCTCCTCTCTCCCGGAAACTCCCCACGCCACATTTCCTCCACTCCCCAGAAGACCCTAACCCAAGATTCCCCAAGCCCTAACCCTAACCCTAACCCTAACCCCAACCCGAGAAAACGCAAGGGCCCCTCCGTCCTCGACGAGGACTCCTACGTCGCCGCCATTGAGAAGATCATCGAGCGCGACTTCTTCCCCGACATCCCCAAGCTCCGCGACCGCCTCGACTGGCTCGAGGCCGTCCGCTCCGCCGACCCCGTCCTCATCCGCGACGCCCAGCTCAAGATCATCGAGCGCAGATCCAACGCCGCCAGGAAAAACAACCACCCCGGCCGCTCCCTCACCCGAACCCCCGGCTTCTCCGTCACCCCCGGCTTCACCGTCCCCGATTCGACCCCTTCGAACCCCGATCTGACCGTTCCAATCGACGCTTCTGATGATGACCTGGACCTAACCCTAGACGAGTTCTTCCGGCGCTACACCAGCGAGGACAACGAGAGCTTCTCGAAGATCCTCGAGAAGGTCAACGCCAAGAGGAGGGAGAAGTACTCGCACCTCCTCGAGGGGGAGAAGCCGCCGAAGGCCCTGACCTTGGAGGAGGAGGCGAGGGACCGGATCACCGACGGGTTCGGCACCTCCGGCCAGCCGGCCAGCACCCTTGAAGGCTGGAACTACACCGCCAAGAACCTGCTGATGTACAACCCGGTCGACCGCGGCGAGGTGCCGCTGACGGAGGAGGAGCGTGCGGAGAGGATGAAACAGATGACCAAGGAGATCAACAGGAGCAACACCCGGTTCCACGGGATGTCCGACAAGCCGGCCAAGGAGGATGATGCTGTCGCGATCCTTTACGCCCCTGTGCCAGGCACCACCCCGGGCGGGGCCGCCTGGCCTTTTCCGGATAGGGAACTTGAGCGGACGAGGAAGTATGATTTGGATGATCTGAGGAAAACCCCGAACCCGTTCTTCGTCGAGTCGAATAAGAAGGCTGACAACGGGTACAGTTACGTGAAGACGCCGTCCCCTGCTCCAGGGGCTGACGAGTCCCCGTTCATGACGTGGGGAGAGATCGAGGGAACCCCGCTGAGATTGGATCTGGAGGAGAGCCCGGTTGGTACGGGCGGAAGCAGCGAAGGGCCTCATTTCAGGATCCCGCTGCCACCGACGAGAGACGTGAAGGCGCATTCCTTGTCCAGGGATGCCGCAAGGAAGCTGAGGGAGAGGTCGAAGATGTTCCAGAAGCCGCCGTTGCCTTCGCCTGCCAGAGGTGGGAGCGCGAGCCCCACTGTCCGGAATCTTTCACCGGCTGCTCAGAAGTTTGTGAGGAATGCGATTGCTAAGACTTCGAGTTCGGTGGACGAGACGCTGCGTGCGAGCTACCGCGGTGCAAGCCCGGCAGCCAGGACACCGAAGGATAGGACGGGACTGACGAGGTTCTCCACAGATGGGAGCTTGGGTTCGAGGTCTCCTTCGACGAAACAGGCTTCTACTCCTCCCTGGTGATGTTGGCTTGTCTGTTTTAATTGCTTGCTTCTTAAACTGCTGTTTAGGTTTGCATGCCTAAGAAAGGCTGTTGTGGATCATATAACAATCTATTTTATACTCTAGAAGTGAACGTGCTACTCTTATTTGGGTCAAATTTGATCTTTTGTATGACTGCGTACATATATATATGCAAAAGTCCTAGAGGAAGTCATGAGTTCTTAATTTTTAGAACTCTGCCATTAACAACGGTTGGATTACATGCGAGAGTAAAATATGTACATTTTTTAATGCTAGCGCACTTCTACATTGCAAATTTTTATTTTGAGTTTCTGTAGTTAACTAATATATATGTTAATGTTGGTTAGAGTTTAATTATGCTTCAAAACCTAGCGGTTGTATTCTGAAGGGAGTAGAAGTACTATATTCATAGTCGTTTATGGGGATTAGCGTAGTTAAGAGCGGTTAGAATCTGAGAGTTTTAGAGGCATCTCCTGTTGCATATCTTCATGAAGTCTATTTCAACTCCGGTACCTTGAACACAATTAGTTTTAGTTGATTCCACATTTATTCACTAGTTTGTCCAGGTTACTAGTTTGTCCGGGTTGAGAGAGGAACAACGACAACAATAACACGGTTACCCTGACTTTTGTTGTTGTTAACCGCCTGATTCCGTATCGCCATTAGTCTCTCTTAAGGATCATCTTCCCCTCATAAACATCAGAAAAGAACACTAGTCATAGTTGCTCCTTCAGTTAACATCCTTTTATTTCTCCTAATGAGTGCATTTGTTGGTCTACATTGCACAAACCGTCTCACTCGATATTCTCGCATCTTATCCTCAATTGATACCTCCTCCAACTTCTATCCATGCACTCATTTTTTTTAATCCCATCTTTAATTGTATCGACACTCATCTATAGATGCACAGACATGGACTGTTACTAAGGAAATGATACAGATGAAATATGGTCTCTCTTAGCAAACTTAGGATATGGTACTGCCTGGGTACAATTATATATCATCAATATATGTATATATAAATTCATATTTACATTTAAGTCCTAATAATATCTATATTGGTATATTTGGGCATGTTTTGGACAGTATCCTTTGCTTCCAAAATGTTTTAGAAGGGATCCACATCAAAGAAATGTGACTTTCTCACATCTCAACTTCCCAATTATGTTTGGATCATTGTCATGCCACTTCAGTTCTTCCAGCCATCCAGCCTATCATGACAAGACCTATAGGGCAATCTAATTGGGTCGGTTCACAAATTAATATTTCAGATATGCGGAAGCCTAATTGTAACAAGAATTATTCAATAATCTATCGGCTTAATGACTATTTGCAAAATTGACAATTGAATTCAAGAGCACAAACAAGTTTAACTGAATAGCATAGTTTGCAGTATCGGTTGATACCAATCCGATACGTCCGATACCGATACGATTTGGCATGTCCCGATCCGATACCGATCGATACCCGATACTGATCGATGCCGACATTGGGGGGTCTCTTTGAAGGTCAATTCGGCAAAGAAAATTGAACGAAAAAAAACCCAAAGGTGTAAAAGTATAGTAAGGTTGTAAAAGCATGTAAAAAAAAGAGAACTTATCTATCGCATGTAAACTAATCGGCAAGGATGACTACTGTTTCATTCAATTTCAAAATTGCAAAGAAAAAAAAATACTAAAAATACTTAAAATTATGCTTAAATGTATAAAATATATTTAAAATGTTAATAAGTATGTACTTTCCGATAAAAAAAATTCCGATACTCCAAAACAGAACTGCCGATCCCGGTACTTGTAAGAATGGTCCGATACCGATTCCGTTACTTGCGAAGTTGAATCCACATGTTTGGAATGGTCTGGTTATTGGATATATATATATATATATATATATATATATATATATATATATATAACTGCCAATATGAACTGGACATAATCTACCCTTACTAATGATCTGGGATGTAATATCTGCTTCCTATGCTGGGAGATATAGTTAATATTGATTGGTGTTTAGTCTGACAAAGGATTATGTAATTCTCTAGCAGTCGTTCATATTATCATTGTTTGTTCTTGTCAACATTATTTATACCTTATAAACTCCTTACTGGGGTATCCTGTCCCAATGGAAAAATCACTCGGTAGGGTAAGTGAGGAGAGGTCTGAGCATCCCCGGAGGATGATGACGTCTAGAATCTCAATCTTTCTGTTTAAGTCATAATTTTAACTAGAGGATCTTTAGCTTCTATTTCGTGTGTGTGTGTGCTTGCTCTGTGGAGATTGATGTTGAAGAAGTAGATCACTGAACCTTTGGTTAGTTCCTGTTGAATGTATATTGGTAAAGCTGTGCTAGATTTTTTTTGCTGGATAACTGTGTTTTTTTTTTTTTTTTGTGGTCTTCAAATGAGAGGATCAGTTTGAATTTGGTCCGAACATATGAGCTATCTATCACGAACTTTCGCAGCAAAAGTTAGAATCGGTGTGTATGGGTCTTGTGCAACTTCTCCTTTGTCCAATTTTTGGACTTGCTGAATCCACTGTGTGCTACTATTCTTATCAATGCTCGAGTAGTTAGCAAAATGAGATGGGGGAGAGAATATATGATGTATTACTATCCTTAGCAATGTCCAGTTACTTGGCAAAATGAGATGGGGGATAAGTTTCAATGATGTTGTTTCTATGATGTTAAAAGTGTAATGTTCCGTTTCTAATTGTGGCATTATATGGATATTGATGTCGGTTTGCTGGCTCAAGTAAGCGGAAGGAAGCCTTTGGTAAGAACTTTCTTGTAATGTTAGGAAGATGTTTCATCATGGTGAGTAGACTTTATTTTTCTGATTCTTTTGTGATTAATAAAGAACTTATAAAGAATAGATGCATGCTTGTTGCTAAAGTCCATAACCACTAGAATGATATTATATGAACTCTGTATGCATCAATAAGAGAATTTGCATGCTCTCGAGAAAGTTAAGACTTATTACAATTGAAGGAACTATTGCCATGTTTGTTAAGAAAGAAACGAGGAGAAAATGTTTGTATCTTCCTTTACTGTAGGCCATAATAGAGTAGAGTTGTATGCTCAAGTCATAGGAGGATGGAAGAACTGTTGCTATGCTGCTAAAGAAAGAATAATCTCATGTTCTCCTATTGTTTGTTGCAAGATAGAATTGTACGGAAAGAACTGGTACTGTTGTGAGAAATGTTTTGAAGAAATAAAGAACATGGTATGGTCGTATGAAAGAAAGGAAAGAATAGAGCTACAACTCTGGTTTGAAAGAAAGAAAAGATAGAAATGTTTACTTCTTGCTTAACCGTTGCATAGTATTTTTATCTGATAGAAGTTGCATTTATGCATTAGTCTTGGATAACTTGTATACAATTTTTTATTTTTATCTTGATCGATTGTTGGGGCACCGGGATCGTATCGGTCTAGGAGAGATTGAGACACCCTGAAGCTTGTACATCTTTGCGATCAAGGGGTATCATGTCTATTAGAGAGATTGACTTGTACGTCACTTCTAATAATAGAAAGTCGCCTATGAACATCACGTAGTTAAGTCGTATGCTAGGGAACATTATTACAAGCCTAACAGTTTGATGTAAAGACTGACAGGAAATTTTACCATATATGTAAATTGTTCTAATCCTTGTTTATTGTTGGAATGGATCGTCGACCGTGACCGTGGGTAAGAATTACTGCATAAGTGAATGCTTCTATTATCTTATGTTTCTCATTATAAATGGTCCTTAAAGAAGAATCCAGTTTACATGAAATATTTTTTGTTCATAAGAATTGTGTTTACTGAATGGTGCTAATATGTCCCTAAAGAGATGAATACTGATTCAGAAACATGATGCACATGTTATGTTAGAAAGAAATGGATATCGTGCAGGAATTGTGCATGTTGCTTGAATGAATGAATGAAGAAGAAATATGGCTTTCGATTATGTTCTCAAAATAAAATATAACTCTTGAATTGTAAATGACACGAAATGAAAGTAGGTAAAAGATAGAAAGATCACTATTAAAAGTAATATTTTTCTCACATGATTACTTAGTGACTGCTTTCAGTTAAGTGTAGTTTTTCTCCCTCCAGTGCATGACAATGTACTGGCCTTCCACCAGTTCTCCACAGATGTTAGATGTTCTGAGGTGGGAGAGGATTCTCATCCTTGGGAGTTAGAGATCAGAAGGCACATGACTGTTTTTGTATAAAGAAATGTAATGTATGGAACGAAGTCATTGTAATTTTTTTCAGTTTTAAAAGTTGTAAACAAAGTTGGCATTTTGAGTCGGCTGGTTAGAGCCCCTCTTTGTAAACATTGAAGTATTAATAAAAGAAAGAGATTTTGTCATTGTCTCATTGTGTGTTTATTTGGTTTTCTGAATTATAGTTTCGTTGCTTCAGTCTTGATTCTGTCTATTTCTTATTGTGTAAGTTCATGTCTTGTACAAGCACAACTTAGACCTGTACGATATCATGTCTAGTGACGACTTATCATTCTTGGGGATCGGGACGTGACAAAAAGGAGTGACTATACATGGTGTCACGCACGAGATTTTTCACTCCGCCGAGATAATGTTGCACAATACGTTAAGCCAAGGGGTTTAGTTTGAAGCATCTAGAATTCTCCATAGTGGTGGAGTCTTTTTGAAATATCTAGAATTTCCCATAGTGTTGTGGAGTTTTCTTAAAATCTCTAGAAGTGTCTCTATCTTTCTAGAAGTTCTAGAATCTTCTCATCATGTAAAAATATTTTAGGTCTAGAACTTTCTTTCTTCTAGAATTTTTTTTGCAAGGCCCTTGGGGTCCCTATAAATAAGTGGTTGCTCATCACCACACAAAACTGTGAACTCTCTCTAGTATAGTAAAGTTTTTAACATTCCAATCTTTCTCTCTTTTGTTCCGTATTTTCTTATTCTCGCCTTAGCGATCTAGCTAAAAGCATTCGGGGAAGGCTTGTACGGGTCTTAAAGGAGGAAGTTTGTGCACCGAACTGAACAAGGCATAGGCAAACACAATTGTAATATAATCAAGCGGAAAAAAAATTTATTTGATTACGTTGCGATTACTATAACATTACAGTGTACCAAACAAAGTCCAAGTCCGTGACAACTGGCATTAAATGTTGAAAAGTCCCTTTCTGCAAATTGGCAAGTTGAATACAATAGCTGAAGGATTTATTTAATACAGGATAGGATTTGCAGCAGGACATTCCAGTGGCAAGGAAGGTGACACAAATATTAGAAGTTGCAACTGGGTGGACCTCGTTGACGGATTGTGTTGGGAACTCTGGAGGAATGTAGTCATCTACAACAGAGCCTGTCCAATTCATATTGCATTGTCGACAGCAGTATGCATTAGCTTGGTAATGAATATTTTCCATTCTCAGGCAACATTCCTTCCTTTCTTTTTCCTTTTAATTCCAGACTGCGTCGAGA
Organism: Iris pallida; assembly: GCA_029216955.1. Lineage (NCBI taxonomy): Eukaryota > Viridiplantae > Streptophyta > Magnoliopsida > Asparagales > Iridaceae > Iris > Iris pallida. Next base: position 32,247,268 of record JANAVB010042420.1, read on the forward strand.
TTGCTTTCTGAAAGATTTCGATAAAATCCTCTTTTATGATGAGTTATTTGATCAAAATCTCGCAAACTAAATCTGCCTGGCAATACAAATCAAACGCAGGAATGAACAAATATGATCAAAGTTTGCTGCATGATGTCCCAAAGAAGGGGGGGGGGGGGGGGGGGGGGGGGGGGGGGGGGGGGGGGGGGGAAATCCTACTTCCTCTTGAGCATTAACATTATTCCAGTCTCACAAACAGGTAGAACTAATTTCAACTAAAATATCGAATTTTATATATCGGGCTCTCGCCTAATAAAATTAAAACCAATATCTTAGTTTTACAACCGACTGATAATGGCCAGCTCACAAAATTTTCTCAGGTGTTAATGTTAGGAAACCAACTGCTACATATACACAACAATACTGCCCATTGACATTTCATCGGTTAAACCAATGGTTCTTGGAGCAGATGCTTGGCCCTCGTGGCTGACTGCCTACATCACCATGCCCTGGCTGGGTTGTAGGTTCATGGGCACTAAGAGTGTTGGCATTCAACTCTGGACGCGGGTCAGAGGTAGAAGGAACGACCGTGGGGGTGGGTGGGCTCGGCGTCAACTGAGTTGGAGTCAAATACTGGTTAAGTGCAGCTGAGTAAGCACTACCTGTTAAGCTACCTCGCATCCGTCCTGTTGGCCGCCAGTTCTGCTCAGATCTAAGCTCTGCCACATTTCGTGGTTGTTCGGTGCTTGACAACCTAGGACTGGCCGTTGCAATACTAGATGGTGCTATTCTTGATGCTTGTGTAGTAGCTGCCGCTCCCACTGGGCTCACAATTTGTTGTGCCGCATACTGGCCAGATAATTCTCTAGAGACACCCAAAGGCAACCCAGGATTGGATCTGAAAGATCCAGATGAACTTTGATTGATGTAATGACTCCTCAGTTTGTTGGATAGGTGTCGACTGGCATCTTTGGAGGCAGAGGCCCTTAGCACAGGTAAGTAAGCATCATCTCCTATCGATGGCAGTCTCGTGCTTAGTGGGTTTGGTCTTGGCAGGGCTGGCTGCCTGTTGCAATGCTGCGCTTCGAATCTGCTGCTGGTTCTGGTGATCTCTATCCTGTTGCAGGCACCAGATGGAATTAATTTGGAAAGAACATGTATGATAAACAAAAACAACTTTTTGTCATCAAAATCAGACGACTGAATCAAAAAATTAATCGGAGCATCAGAGAGACAGTAGTGCTCACAATTTTCTTCTATATATTCCATATTGTGTTTGCGACTTCTAGTCTACATGCAGATAGTAGAAGACGTTCTACCACCAAGGGGGTGGTCTAGTGGTAGCACTAGTAAGGAAGGGGAGAAGTGGGTTAATCCAGGTTAATTTTATAAAAGGATTTCTTTCTTTCTTTTTCAGAGTTTTAATAAATCCAGGTTAATTTTCAACTTGGTACCTTGAGACTTTGCCCTATGTTCATTTTAATACAATGATCCTTTTTTCACAATGATACATTGAATCCAAGTAATATCACTTTGCTACCCTCCGTTTGTCCACAATAAGATTGAACATATTTAGGACAATCCTAAAGATAAAAAGTTACCTCTCCGAAACCCTAATTGCACCCACCATTTTCTTCATCCTTCCTGCTCCCTAAAAACCCTCATCCTTCCTGCTCCCTAAAAATGCCTCACCCACCACCATCTCCTTTCTCCATCCTAACCTAACTCACCGACCCGTCTACTTCCCTCCCCTCTGGCCCCGTCCTGACCAATGCCTCTTGCAGATCCCTCACCCCCACCCCCCCCCCCCCCAAAAAAAAAAAAAAAAAACCCACCAATAGGGTGGGTTGGATGTGTGGAAGAAAAATGAGCGGGGTGTAACCATCATTTTACCTTTACCCTTGACAATGTCATGGAATCAATGGTATTTAAGTGATAAAGAAAATTTAAGTATTATTGTGAACAAAAAGGCTATGGCATTAAAGTGAACATAGGGCAAAGTTCAAGGTATTAAAGTAAAAATCAGCAAATAAATCTGAAGTCAAGGGTTGGGTGAGTTGCTGATACAAAGTCAGTATAATCTATTTTCAAACATTATAGTTTGGTAATATAAAATTTACCAGCAAATATTCTGACATCAATGTATCTGTAGAAAGTATCATTTATCAGAATTAAATTGTAACCAAGATTCAACCACGTATAACAAAAAAGTTGGAAAGTAATCAACCAAGCCCTTACTTGTGACCTAAATAAATGGCAATAATAGAAAAACTTGACCTGCTCTTGAATAATAATTTTCTTAGTGTAGAAGTAGGACCTGTATCATTGATAGATCTGGAATTCTAAAGTGTTCCGGCAGCTCCATATTACCACTTGCTGCACCTAGTCCACCAGGGATTTCTGTCAATGGTTGAACTGTCAGAGGTGTGGCTGTAGAACCACTGGGTTCATTTATCCGCATTCTTTTGAATGAACTGGGAAGTTGATCCTGTACTGGAAGAGCCTGTACTGCCACAGGGGTTCTGTTTACATGTCTAGGTATCGGTGGCCTCGAGACTTCCCTGCTGACCACTGAACCTCCAACTTGCGGGAGTTGTACTTGCATGTTTCCTACAAGCTGTCGGACTTGTGATAACTGCTCATACGAAAACGTTGACTGAGAGGCTTGAAGAGCAACTAGAGGTTCTTGAATTAATACTGGAGACACATCATCATCTGTAATGACAGGGTTAGTCCTAACAGGCAAAAGGGAGTCGGATGTTCGAACTGCACAAGCATTTGGTCTGGTGGAGGAAGGTGATCCATTTGAGACAGGATTTGAAAAATTCCTACACCAGATGCCATTACTTATTACAGAACTGGGTGGGTTAGTGGCCATTGATCCATAGCTGGCAAGTGGTGATTCTGCAAGAACTTGAGAACCAAAGAAATCTCGATTATGCTTGAACAGTTTTGTCTCTTCGGTTTCACAGGCATGATTGTCACTTTGGTTGATAATGCCATTTGAAAGCTCTACTTGTCTTGAACTTATTGTTTCTTCCCTTGTTTCTTTACCTTTGCTGTCTTGTGTTGTCAAATCCAATGCATCTTCCAATGTATTTGTATGCCTATCAAATTCACATTCCATGTTACAGTCTTGTTGTCCTCCTTGTGCCCCACTATCCACTTGATCTTTCCTTTCATTGTGCTCAACTACCGGATTCCAGGACCCATCAGCAGAGATGACAACATTGGAAACATCTTTTCCCACCTCGCCTAATATCTGCAAAATGGAAAAATATGGTCCATGTAAAGTGGATCCATATTAAACCTATATTCAAAACAATTTTACATGCAGATCTCCGTCCAACATTCTATACAAAAAAGTCTGATTAAATATGTTCTAAATAAGAGCCCAAGAGCAATGTATTAGTCATGTGTCTAAATTACTCTTATACCAGTCTTTGCTACCAGTTGTTAAGGATTAACACATTTTCCCTATTGCCTTTGCTTATGTTGGTATTGGACTAATATAATTATTTAACCCTCAACCCTCGTCACAACTCTAGAGTTTTGGTGCAGTAAGAGGGCTTTCAACAGCTTCAACAAGGGAACATGAATAGCTCTCTCTTTAAAAAGGACCAGGATGCCTTGAAGAGAAAGACAACTTTGCAGGTAGTTTCATCAGCATGTAACAAATAATTTGAAGTGACAGAGAAATTATAGAACAGAAGGGAGAGAAGGGCAATCTGTAACTCTCTAACTATTCACATGGAAGGTGGATGGGCGAAAGCACTTAGACGAAAGCGAATGCAAAATAAAATTAGATTCAGTGTTTTTCTTTTCTTTTCTTTTTCCTGATGATGAGTAAATGAAATAGTATGGGATTATTCAGGATTAGGTAAGGATGTAATTATTAAACATACGGCTAATTTGCACTTAAATACCCTGAACTATCACATTGTTGCACCGACCATTCTATTTTTATTGGTAAGTTCAAACCATGAAGTTTTCCATATTTTCAAGTTAATACCTTGCACTATCATTTTAGCAAGAAGGACCATAACAAGTTACCTGCAGCTGCGAAAAGAAAAGACCATAGTGTCCCTATTCTCTCTCGCTCTCCCTCCCCAAATGGTTTCTTCTTCAACCCATCCCTCTCCTCAAACCCATTTTCTTCCCTCCTCAACCCATCGCCTTCTTCAACCCATCTTCTTCCCTCCCTCTCCTCAAGCCATCTTCTTTTCTCTCTCAACTCATCTTCCTCCTCGACCCTTGGATCCGGAGAAGAAGTCACCAACAATAGTTTGAGGTGGTGGAAGGGTTAGACCATGCGAGAACAATATTACGGATATTTGAGTGAAAAAAAGGTGATAATTCAGGGTATCTAAGTGCAAATTAGCCTAAACTTATTAAGAATTCCATTTAGCACTGTTCGAGATATCAAATATCAGGTTCATATCAGTTTTAGTTCTGAGATATCCGATGTCGGATATCGGTGAGATATTAAAATATCGGATATGAATAAATATATAATATATGTAATATATTATGTATACCAAATGTCCTATCAAATTCAATCCAACAAATATATAACACTATTGTGAAAAACATGGCAACTTCCTATTACTACAAGTTGTTGCTGAAGTACGTAATTCGGCAACTAGTGTAATATCTCTATCCTTCGGATAGGTATATTGCGGTATTTCGTAATAACGTATATTCCAAAATTACATATTTATCAAAAATATTAATTTACGACCTTTTTCAAAATTTTGATTTTAGAATTATTTCGGTGAAATCGTTGTTGAGGCTTTGCGATAATCCACGGTATTCAAAAATCTAATTTGGATTCTTGACTAATTATGGTCAGGTCCAGACTAACAATAGTTAGCTCGTTCCTAATCCTTGGTTATTAATGTTGTATTGTTATTATTATTGTTATTTGTTATTGCTATTGTTAGTATTCTAGTTTCATTATTGATTATTTAGTATTATTGTTTTATAGTTATTATTATTATTATTTTAATTTTATTTGTTTCTCTTTTTGTGAGGAGCAGCTCCCTAAGGAGCACTCTTTTGCTCAGCTTTCTTTTTCTCCTCTGGCTTTCTCTTATCCCTATGATTATCGACCAACCCCCATTATTTCTTTTCTTCTCTCTAATTAGCTCTCTTTTGCATCTTCCAAACCCATCTGAGATGTATCTTTCTCTCATGCTCTCTTCTCTCTCGAGTCTCAATCTCTCTATCCAGCTCTCTCCCTAGTCCAGAATTACCCCGGCTATCGAGCTACCATGTCGCAGCTCCTCGGTCGAGTGCCTCCAGTAGCTTCACCGACGAGCTCAACCCCCTTCGCCTCTCGCCTTCGAGCCCCCCAAAGTTGAAAACCTAGCCCCTCTTCTTCGGTGTCCGTGTTGGAGCTTCTCTTCAATCGGCTATGGACATCGCCTCCAGCTCCTCTCTTCTCTTCTCTCTATTCAGGTTTGTCGGCGTCAAGCTCGTCGTGAGTGGCTTGAGCTCCGCCGATCTAGAAGCCCCAATTGTCTCCTCTCTTTTTTTCGTTTTCTCTCCGCCTTGGGCTATGCTGGCGTCGAGCTCGTCGAGCATGACTCAAGTACCATCGGCCGAGAGCCCAGGCACTCTCTTCCATGCCCTCTCTGCTCGGGCCATGTGTCCTCGAGCAAAGCGTCCTTCGATGCCGAGTTGCATTAGGTAGTGGGTTCTCAGGGCCTGCACTGCCTTGGACAGAGGAATGTCTCGAGCCCGCACTACCTAGGACAACGAACCGTCCTCTAGCTCCGTGCTATCTCGGTCAGCATGTTGTTTCGAAATCCATGCTGCCTCGAATTGTGGGCTAGCATCAGTTTCCGTATGCACCACGAATTTCGTGGGCACCATGAATTATGTGTCGCTTTGATTGTGTACCACCTCGTATTCCGTGCCGCCTTGATTTACGTATACGGCTTGATTTTTGTGTGCCTCAAAATTTGTGTTTCGATATTCGTGCGCATCTTTTTCGTGGGCGTATCAAATTCGGTATGCGTCGAATTTCGTGTATGTTCGAATTTCACGAACCTCGATTCCCGTGCGTGCTCGATACTTCTGCATCACGATTTTCGTGCCAGTCCATGTGCAGCTTGCGGGATCTACACGGTATAACCCTCTACCCGATCCCTTTATTTTTTCTGCAATTTTTTTGTACTTTAGGCTAAATTACAACTTGATACCCTCAACTATTCCAGTTTTTTAACTTGATACCCTGAATTTTGATAGGTATCAACTTGATACCCTAAATTTAAAAAAACAAAAATACCCTTCCCAACCCCCCCTCCGACAGCCCCCTTTCTCCGGTGCCGGCAGCCGGAGGGGGGGCTGCACAGCCGCGGCGAGCAGCAGCAGCAGCTAGGGGTGAGCATTTTACGATTTAAAACCGAAAACCGACCCGAACCAAACCGAAATAGTAATTCGGTTCGGTTTTTTTTCATTCGGTTCGGTTGTCAGTTTTAAATTTGGATATTTTCGGTTTTACTGGTCGGTTTTCGGATTTGGGTTTCGATTTTCAAACCGAACCGAAAACCGAATTGCAAAATTACATATTTACCCATCCTCCATATATATATATATATATGATTCCTTCTAACCCTACTTCATTCTCTCTCTTCCCATTTTCTTTTCGCCGCTCTCGTTTTTTCCATTCCTTCTTCTCGTTCCCCACTTCCCAGCCGCTTTCCTCTTCGCAAGACCCCAACCCTAAAATTCCGTTTCCTTTCCTCCCTGACCCTAAAATCCTCTCTTAGAGAAGAAGGCTTCATCGAGAAGGTCCTCTAGACCAGATTCTCCACTCCTTTTTCTCTGCCATTCGACTTCCTTTGAGAGATCTTATAGAGCAGATCTACAAGATCTTCACTCTCCTAGCACAGATCTACAGGATCTTCACTCTCCTAGCACAAATCTACAGGATCTTCTTCCTCGACTCGAGCACGTCCATTTCTCTGGCTTTGGTAAGTTGTAGTTCCAGATTGTTTGTTGTATTGATTTTTTTTATTAATTTTTTGTTTGTTGTATTAATTTTTTTGTTCATATATTTGTAATTTAGGACCATATTCTCCGATCATCGAACTCTTGGAGTTCTAGATCTCTCTGAGGTGAGCACTGGTAAAAATCTGTTCTCATTTTTTCCCAAATATACTACTACAAAATCTCTATGACATACACATGTTAAATTTATAGAAGATTTCATTTATGTTATACCTCTATAATATACACATAAATATAATTTAATTTATATCTGAGTGGATTGTAACTTCAGAGTTATACCATGGACAATTATGGAAAACTTGGATTGTTGGGTTACTTCTTTATTGTTGTTACTGCAGTATTATTACTTCAGAGTTATTTTAGACATTTTTGACATGGACAATAATGGAAAACTTGAATTGTTGGTTTTTTGTTTGTTTGTTTAAGAATTCTCAAAAGGTGTCAAGGATAACCTTTCAAAAGAGAAGTTATACAATGGCTTCAATATTAGTAGTTAAAAAAAATTCTTGTTAATGGTTATATGCATAATTTATACGCCTATTTATGAATGTTGCAGATAAAAAAGCTTTGCAAGTTGTTGTCTTGCTGATGGTTATATGCATAATTCTGCTTGCTTTGGATTGGTGTTGCTGCATGTTTTAATCTTGCATCTGCTGTTACTGCCACATAATATTACATATTATTTTTTTGTTAAATATTGTTTTACTCTTGCATTTTGTTGTAGCTTGTTACTGCATCCAATGGCGAGGCATTTGTTGCAGCCAGTGGCGAGGCATAGTATAAAATAAAATGCAACCATTGGCGAGGCATTTTCTGCAGCCAGTGGCAATGCATAAACTAATATGGACAGTGGTATGCCTATGTTGCTAGTTTATTTTTCTTTTCATGAAAATTATACTAACATATTAGATGAGACAGTGGCAATGATGATGATGGCTTGAGAAGAGGCGAATTGGTACTACATGACATCATATTATGATGCATAAATCTGCCATATCTGAGCCACATTTTAGTTTTTTCTTCTTGTTTTCATTGTGTTGTCCTGGAGAAGCTAGGAGATGAAACAACTCAATTTGAAGTTCATTCTTAGTCAGTAGCTGAGGGGGGAAAGTTTTGTCTGCTACAACATGGCTCATGTCTGCTACAACATGGTAAACTTTATCCATCTTTCTTTCACATGTTAGTTTGCTTAGAAAGCTACAACATGGCTCATGTCTGCTACTATTTTGTAGCTTTAGATTTGCCTTTGTGATTAGATAACATTTGTCTGGTACTTATCAGCTAATAACTTGATTTTTTTGCAGCTTCAAATCAAGGTCAATAAGCCTTATAATGTTGTACATAGTACATACTTAGCTAATATTGGCTCTCTTTCAACTTGAAATGCTCTCTGACTTTATAGTTGCATTTGTTTTATTTGCATGACAATGGCTACACTTTTTGATTGGAAGATGAAGATTGAAGCTTGATAATGGCTACTCTGTCTCTGTCTCTGCTACTTAGGAATTTTGGCCCAAACTTTTATTCTATTATTGCATCTGTATATTTGTATATGTATATGCAGCTGTATATTTGTAATTTGGTTCTTTTGTTCAGTGTTGGAGACTTGGACACTCGAGCTTAGGAGATTAGGATCTGTATGTTGCATAAGTATGTTTGTAATCTGGCTGCATATGTATATTTTTTGCAGCTTTCTGTCTTCTTTTATCAAAAATCTGAATTTTAATACATTTTTTGCTACTTAAAATTTGGAATTTTTATATACATTTGGGTTTTGTTAGTGTAGGGCTGCCCAATGGCCTGCCCGGCCTAATGGCCCATTAAACCGAACCATCCGACAACCGAACCGTTTATTTCGGTTCGATTTTTCTCGATTTTGGTTACAAACGGTTCGATTTCGGTTCTATATGAACGATTTTCGGTTTAGGTCGGTTTTTTTAACCACGGTTCGGTTTGACCCGAACCGAACCGATGCTCACCCCTAGCAGCAGCGATGGCGTGCGGGAGCGGCACAAGCGCAGGGGACGGTTGTGTACGGGGGCGGCGCGCTCGGCGAGTAGCAGCAGCAGCCGAGGGGGGTCGGTGCACGGTGGAGGCATGAGTGGAGGGAAAGAGATGCACAGGGCCGGGGTTGGGGAGGGGGGGAGCTGCGCGCGACGGAGAGGGAGGGGGGGCTGAGCCGCCGGGAGGAGGAGGGGTTGCGCGGGGGCTGCGCGCGGCCGAGGGGAGGAGGGGCGAGGCCAGGAGTGGTGCAGTCGATAGAGGGGAGGGGGAGAGAGGGAGGCGGGGCAATTTTTTCTTTTTTAATTTTAGGATATCAAGTTGATACCTATCAAAATTCAGGGTATCAAGTTGAAAAACTGGAATAGTTGAGGGTATCAAGTTGTAATTCAGCCTTATATTTATTTTAAGCATTGTTTGTTACGGATTCTGATGACGTTGATGGACGCAAGCGTAGACCTGGGCCAGATTGAAGACTTATTTATCTAACCGTGCCATCAAGGCAAGTACTTTTTGCTCGTCGATGGTTTCGTGCCCTCACAATGGTTTTAGCTTTATTGATACAGTTGTAAATTGTTAATAATATAAATGTAAATATCAGTAGAATTGCATTAATGTAAATTAGTATAGATTGATTCAATATCAGGTCGAAACATGTATCAAACAACTCAAATGGACCATTCACATCTCCGAGGACACGAGCTCAACCTAATTAAGAACTTAGTTTGATACGTCCCGTGTACGACTCGCGATCTGGTAATGGCCTGACGGAACTGCTATTTGACCCTGCATATGATTTCGGCAAGGACAAAAAACCATGTGGTGTTGTACCATGCACCATAATTTGGATGCTTGTATGTGATATCGTGTATGTGCTCAGTACGCTGAGTAGAGTTGCTAGAGGTTGAGGCCTAGTGGTCGCATCTTGTGATTTCCATGTATATGATAGTCTGGGCCCAGTACACATTGTAGTGCCATTGGAGGCATGAGACTTAGTGGTCTCAGCCCGTAGGTGCTTTGATCCTAGAAATATAGAGGGGAAGACTCTGCCCAATTTCTTCAGAATTCTCGATCGAAAATTTGGGTCAGAAGATCTGAGTAGAGAAGTCTCCCGCATTTATGGAATCGATTGTTTGCATCATTCTAGTCTAGGGTTGTAAACCCCTATAGTTTTTAGATTGATTCTACCTATAGCTGGTCTAGAGGCGTCGGCCTGCTCTTTGTTAGTACCAGTACCTTGTTATAGCTTGGCTAGACGAGCCTAGACTTGTCCTGACATGACCCAACTAGACTTGTCCAGCTCGTCGAATTAGGTAAGGAGTGTTATACTCGGGAGACGATCTGCAATTCTGATCCTTGTTTGGTTTAAGGGTCGTATATATGCTCCAGAGTAGTTTATACACATCATTACCACTTTTTAGTGAGATTACCTGCTAACCTGCCTTGAGCAACCTGACATGTCGAGACTTGACCTGATAAGCCTTGACTTGCTAGACTTGACCAGAATTGCTTATCTGACTTGACTTATATGACTCGACTAGATGAGAGTGCCATGCTATTGACTTATATATGTGGTCCGACCTGTTATGCTTGACTAGACATGACTAGTCCTGATTGTCGAACCATGTAAGGGACAAAGTTCCATTCGGAAGACGATTTGTGACTCCGGTCCTTATTTAATAGTTCATATGCACCCTTAACACTCTCTGACGACTATTACATGTTATTGTTTTCTTGCCTTGTGTTACCTGTCTACTTTGATTGCCTAGTGGCGTGTGACCATAGCTGATGTCCTTTAAGGATTCCTAAGTTGATTTAGTCCCAGTCTGACTTCAGACTTGTACCTGATTAGTTATCCAGTTTTTATTAGTACTAGCTATGAGACACTGGCATATGAGACATGCTCGTGTAGGCCGTATAGTCGTAGTACTGCCTCAAGGTTGCACCCACTTCTTTTTCTTGTTTGATGTATGAGTAGGGTGTTGCCCCATAGGAAGCCTACGAATCTATTTGTCTAGGTTTGTGGTTTCATCACGAACCACTCTCCAGTTTTCATTATTTCATGATTTATTTCTTTATGCTTATAGGCTCATGTATCAGTACCTGTGCATAATATGTTTCGTACTCGATTTTCCAGTATATAATCCGAGGGAATCCTGTTTAGTCCGTAGGGACCCCTGTACTTGCTCGTGTACCCATTCATGTACATGTACTTGTACTCGTTTATGTATATACCGCTTCCAAGGTTGATTGTGTTTGTAGAACGTATAACGCTTGCATCAGTATTGAATCGACAGATGGATCGATCAAGTGCTAATTGTGTCAGTAAAGGTCTGACATGAGATCACCTCTAGCTGAGGCTAGCCTTCATGTGTACACCATATAGGGCGACTTACGAGAGATCACGACTCGTAAGTTTTAATTAAATGGGCTAGGTTAATGAACAGTTACTAAAAGTTTAGTTGGATTGGGTGGAGAGGAATCTGAGGCTTTACGCGACTAGGGGTGAGCGTTTGGTTTATTCGGTTTCAACCGAAACGAAATAGTCAAAACAGAATAAACCAAATTTCTAAAAATCCAAAACCGAACTAAAATTAGCTGTAACTGAACCAAAATTAGTCGTAACCGAAACCGGACCGAACTGATTCGGTTCGTTCGGTTAGACTATTTTTATTGTTTAACAAGCAGGCCCAAAGTTGGGATTATGGTTAAATTATACTAAAAATTTGCAATTTTGTTACTTATGTTTGTTGTATTTGAAAGTTGGATCCAAAGTTGAACTAGTTGTTAAATTATCAAATTTAGTTTTAAAAGAGAAGCATAGAATTTTTGTTTTTAAAATATACACAAAAACATAGACATTATTAATCACAAATTATGAATAAAATTAAGGGTATTTACTAACTGTATAAGTCTTATTCGGTTTTTGGTTTTAGATCGAAACTCAAATCCAAAACCAAAACTGAATAAGGAATTTTAGTATTTTCAAAATCGAAACCGAACAGATTTTTTTTCAAACTAAACCGAATCTCTTATTCGGTTCTCGGTCCAAAACTGAATAATGCTCACCCTTACACGCAACCTCGTTGGCTAGGGCTTTCAGGCCTGGTACCTCCATGGTGTGTGGACTATGACTTACTTTCGGACATGGTGATCTCCTGAGAAGCAGGCCCGTGATCCCCCCGTATGTATGATCATGATGCAAATCATATTTATATATTTTATAATCCAGTTTATTTCAATCATTATTTTCATGCACCTGAGAAGTATATGTATATGTTCAAGATCAAATATATGTTTACCCTAATCAGCCTTGGTTGTCTGCAACAAGCATGACGCTTAAGATTCCTCGCTTGCATATTAATAATCAAGATTTGGTTAATCCTAGTTAGTTAATGATAGCAAGCCGTATGACTTGAATTGGCCGTAATTGACTAGAACTTTCTTGATTTGCACCTTAATGATTGTGAATGATTGTTGGTGCTTTTGCAAATATCTTAATTGCTTGTGTTCAGATAAATGGCTCTACTAGATGTCAGGTTACCTGTACATTATATTAGTCGGTAACGTGCGTTGGTACCGCATGTAGCCCTTGTATAATTATTTAACTTCATTCATGTCATCTTTTATCATTATTACGTCTCTATGCCAGACATAGAGACGTAATTCTTATTTGATTATAGGGAGTGGTCATTCCTCTATCGATGGATTACGTATCCTTGTCCCGTCCTTGTTATATGTTGTACTTATTTTTTTTGTTTGTGTTTTTCTTCGGCCTGTTCTTGAGTCTCATTTTTGCTACTTGCTATGGTTGGTCTAACCAAACCTGATTTATTCTCAGATATGAGCAACCGGCCATGAGGATTTTCCGTGTGCCACGTTTCTCGATCTTCCAGTGAGCTGTGCAGAAAAAGTACTCTAGTCTCCATACCTTAGTTTTGTATGCTTCATGATATCGTGTTATCTCGGTCGTTTGGTCTTTCCTTCTTTACATGTGTTTATCATTCTTGTTGCGTTTTTTTTATTGAGAAAATTTGAGTCGCCCTCTACTTTATTTAGCCATATTCAAGGTGCACCCCAACCAATTACAAGAATGTATGACAGCCCCCACTTTTGACGTAAACCGTCTCATACTCACGGTCAACTGCTTTGACCATTATTTTTTGACAAAAATACCCCCATCTTCTTCCTCGCGCCCCCCTTTGTTGCCCCCTCCCTGCCGCGTGCCTCCGCTCCCACCGCCGCGTCCGCCGGAGCCCCACCACCCTCTCTCTCTCTCCTCCCGTGCCCCCCCCCCCCGGTTGCCACCTTCCCCGCCGCCGGAGCAGCGACAGCAGCAGCAGCAGTGGCAGCAACGGCAGAGGCGGCGGCAGCAGCAGCGGCTTATGGTGTACTAGAATGAGATCAATATTAAAATTTGATCTCGACCAACACCAGAAGAGAAGTCAGCAGCTTCCTGGACTGATTTGGTACGAGTCTCGGCAGCATGGATTGCTTGTGGTGGAAAAATCTGATTGTTGGAGGAAGGATGGTTAATTTGACTTTGTGGAGTTGTTGATGGTCTAGTTCCCTTCTTGTGAGCATGGGTCGACGCTGAAGTCCCAGTTGGTCTTGTCCATTTTCTTGGCAACAAGCTTGAGAGCTTCCTCTCGGCAACGAGCTTGAGAGCTTCCTCTGCGTGCATAAAAGCAAAGTGAAGCTGAAGCAATGATGATCATATTGTTGTTGAAGAATTAAAGACGCGCACGAAGAGAATGGATTGTCGTTCGTTTTTACTCTCTGAAAAGAGTCTGAGGATGAGCCAGAGCAAAGAAAAGAAGAGGAAGAAGATTGGGTGATGATTGGTTGATGAAGTTGCCATTGCTCAAACTTTCAGAGCTAGCTGCACCTTCATTGAGAGTTGGAAAGGACGATGCTGAGAGTGGCGAGATGGTGGATGGAGATTGGAGAATATTATATTCCAGTCCGGTCAGTGGATGGGGCCATGGGAGGAGAGAGAGAGAGGGTGATGGGCTCCAACGGACACGACAGTGGGGGGAGCGGAGGCACACAGCGGGGAGGGGGCAGCAAAAGAGGGCACGAGGAAGAAGACGGGGGTATTTTTGTCAAAAAAATAATGGTCAAAGCAGTTGACTGTGAGTATGGGACGGTTTCCGTTAAAAGTGGAGGGTGTCATACATTCTTGTAATTGGGTGGAATGCACCTTGAATATAGATAACTAAAATGGGGTACGACTCAAATTTTCTCTTTTTTTATTTTACATATGGACTTGAGATTGAATTTCGGCCATAGATTGTATTCTTGCTAGGACACCCAATATAACTTACATCCGAGACCGCAATACGGAGTACTGTAGTAATTTATACAACATAGCTGCTTATATCAGAATACTGTAGTACTCCAGTATTCTGATTCTGGGGTGTGACAACTAGTATGTGGTCAAAACTCAACCAAATTATATAAAATCACAGAAGGAGGAACCTATGCTTTGACTATCAAATTGCAACCCTCCTAAATTATATTTATCTTGAGAAAGAAGGACAACAACAACAAACAGCAGAAGAAGATGCAGCAACAACGAGCAAAAGAAAATGAAGCAACATCAATTTATAAAAATTCAAAAGCTCAACAGAAATTTAGCAAAATCAACAAAAAAAAAAAACTAAAGCTTACCTGAAAGCGAGATAGAGAGAGAGAAAGAGAGAGAGCGCTCTGCAAAATCAATTCTTCTTCTTCTGTAGTCCTCTTGTGGATCGAGAGAGAGAGAGAGAGAGAGAGAGAGAGAGAAGGGGGAGAGGGGGTATGAGAGGTAGGTTTTTCATTTTAGTTAATAGGGCTAAAGGTTAGGGCCTAATTCAACCCAACCCGACTTGAAAACACATCCATAATCCTATAAGCCAATATTTTCATATATTGGAAGATAGTGGACAATATTTTCATATATCGGATTTCGACCGATATATAGGCTGATTTTACCAAAATGATATGTAACCGATATATAGCCGACATGTCGCTTTGGCCTCAAAACGATATATCAGCCGATATTTTCGTTTAACCAATATTTCCAATTTCTCGAGCATTGCTATTTAGGAATCTTTCAGAGTATGAATTGGAAAAAATAATACATGAAATAAATATACTAACCCCCTATGTTTCATGCGTATTACAAGGACCTTCCTTATTTTGAAAATAACTATATGGACCTCCCATATGCTTTATATTTTATTTTGAAAATAAGGGTGGTTAGTGTAATAACCCTTTATATAAAATACAAAATATGGGGGAGGTCCGTGTAATTATTTTCAAACTAAGGGAGGTTTGTATAATAAACATGAAATATATGGAAAGTTAACATAAATCGCCCTAATTACATATTGGGTGCTTACTTGGGGATTCCTCGAGCATACAAAAGAAATAAAGAAATAGGTTTCATTTAGAGTTTTTCCAAATGATGAAGAGCAAAACTCTAAATAGAACTCACCAATAGGAACTATAGGTTGAGATACAAAACTTTGTTGTTTCTCACTTTGATGCAAGCATGGGAGCTCGAGGAGAGAAGACTGACTCTAGTTTTGGAGTCAAACAAACAAAAGTACGCTCCCCATCGGGGGAGTGGATATTTTTATAGTAATCAAAGAATACAAGTGAATGGCCAAATCATCCCAAAAATCCTAAAAGTAAATTCGAATATATACCCCACAGAATCTTGCTTCCAGACCAGAAAGGGATATTTCGGTTGCCATTGACCGGATTTCCAATTTGGTGCACAATTTCTAGAGGCATTCCCAGAGAAGAATAGGAAGTTCTGCCTTCTAGTCCATCATAAGTTGATCTTCTACATAGTACAAACTTCAGGGGACAGTAAACACTAAAAGAATTAATAAGAAAAAAGACTTGCCTTAGCCATATTACGATCAATACAGAGGTCAATGCAGCTAACATGCTGGTGACAGGAAGGGCAACGCCATGACGGATTCCTCGAGTTCATTTCCATGAAATTGTCATAATCAAAACACTGAATAATAGTAAAGTTAATGGGCAGCTTTTGATTTCTAACCAGTTGATTCAAATAAATGAGATAAGATTATGACCTGATGGTGCTTGCATAGGTGACCTTTAACAGGAGTTTTTATACGCTTGAAGCTGTAAAAAAGAAGAAAAAGATACATGTGCAATGTTAAAGCAGGGTACGTAACATACATGAAATCGAAATGGATAACAGAACTATTTTCTCAAATACTCTACTCCATTAGGTTGTTTAATTTTGGTCAGTAGAAAGTGCAAGCCAAGTTTTGACCATGTTCAGGATGAAGAGAAATACAATTCAAAACAAGTAATCCCTCGTTAGAGTTTGGCACAAGGAGGCAAATAATGGGAAGTGAATTGCAATAAGAATGTCCTTTCAAATAAATTTTTACCACTAATTGAGAAATGTAAAGACTAATGACTTTGAAGGCCATCTGCTGAAGGGGCAGCGCAAGAGAAGTGTATGAGAATTAAGAAAATTGGAGTCCACAATCTAACCACCTGTCAGGATATGGATGGTAAGATTTCTACATATTCTGGCTAAAGCAAGGAAATTCTCTAAGTTTCATGGACCGTCCAAATGATTGAGCCAGGGCCTATGTCCCATCCATTTTCAGTCAACCAAAATATCCTGAATTACAAGGTTGTGTACCATACACTGTAAACATACAATATGGCTTTGATTTACTGATTCAATATGACCTACTCTTCTGGAGAAACATCATAGATCATTTGAAATTAAACCCTGATTCTGCACCTCTCTGATAAGGTTAAGACAACTGCAATATAGAAAAAGCTGCCTTTTCTACAGACAAGAAGCGTTTGAAGTTATAGGGTGCCAAAACTGAAGGAACCCGTAGAAGACAAGATGAAATATAAGCATGTGTTGTATTTGTTGAAAATAGTAATTCAAATCCAATATTAGAATAAGATTTTATTAAATAGTAGCAGTAACCTTGTATAGATATCTATGTTGCACGGGCATGGATAGGACACGACATGATAAGCACACAGCGACACGAACACGACACCATCTAGGTGTGTCGTAGTGCATTTTGGAGGGTCCGTTGTATGTATGATATGCATCCGAGATGACACTAATCATATTTTTGGAGCATCTGTGCTTCCTAGATAGATATCAAAGAATCTTAGTGTCCTATTTGTATGGTCAAAGATTAGTAAGAGTCAAAGGAGAATCGAGTTGTTTCTTAATTAGTTAATAGAAGATATATTGTTAGCTAGGCTTTATATGGAAGTGGTTATGCTAATCTTGTGAGGAGCAATGTTCGAGATATTGGATACCTGGTTCCTATCGGTTTGCATTTTGAAATATCGGATATCAAGTATATAATACATTACACATACTAAATGTCCTATCAAATTCAAATTTTTAGATGTACTAAATGTTCTTAATGTCCTAAAAGACTAAAACGAAGTAACTAAAACTAACAAAAAAAACATCTAATATAACATCAAAACATGGTAACAAGCTAAAATTATAAATTACAAGTACAAACAAAAACTAGTAATATCAATAATATCGTATCAATATAAAAACCTACTCGGGAGAGAGAGAGAGAGAGAGAGAGAGAGAGAGGCTTCCTCGCGGCTCGAGAGCGAGAGATTTAGGTTGATGGACTTTTAGGTTTAAGTTTGGTTAACGGGCATAATATGACCAAATCTGTAAACAATTATTCACCTCTAATATCTGATATTTAAATAAATAGAGATATCACTGCCGATATATCAAATTTTGACCAATATATCGGCAGATTTTTCTCAAAACAATCGATAATAACTGACTGTCGGTTTAGGCCTCAAACCGATATATAGACTGATATAGATATCGATATCTATAACACTGGGAAAGAGTCCATTGTGTAAGCCTATATAAAGGCATCAAGTGCTCTAGATTTATATATTACAGAAATATATTAAATAAAGTTATTATTTGCTTCCATACTTTATTCTTTTCCATATTATTCTAATCATTTTCCATACAAAAATTCAACATGATATCGAAGTAGAAGATCTTGGTTGTCGACTAATTGCATCAGTGTTGTCGTCACAACATAAAGATGTTTTCCATTGCCACGAGATTCTTACCAAGTGTTCGTTGTTGCATTGCATCAAGTTCTTGAGAAAGATGGATGATATGTGGTTTCAGTTGCCAAAGCCACAAATCATGGAAAGGAAGCTTTCAGATGAAGAAGTTGTTGATCTCAAAGGGCTATGGAGAGCCTAGCAATAAAGCCTCATCAAAGAAGTCGACAAGGAAGGATAGTATAGGATGTGCAATCATCTTCGAAAGAATCAATCTACATACATTTCAAGAGATTTTAGATGCTAACATCGAAGAAACTTTGGGAGAATATATATTAGATACATGAAATTAAGAGGAGGTAGAAGAGTTTTGCCTAGAAACAATATTTGAAGAGGGAAAGCTATTAAGCTGTGATCAAGTTTGGAGATATGTCATTGAGTAGCGATCGAACTAAGGCGATAGAAACCTTAAGTATTGATTTCTATCCTTGAGTATTGATTAATCGAAAGATGGATTGTCCATCAAGTGGTTACAGTGATAAATGCCCAAAGCTTCAGAACTGGATAACAAGGTAGACGGTTCTAAAGTGTCACAAATTATAGGATCTTTGCAAGGTCATGAAAAGAGAGAGATCAAGGAGTAAAAAGTAAAAACATGTAGAGAAACCGCTTGAAGAAGATTAAGTTTGGCGAATGCCCTAATGGTTCCAAAGAAGGAAGCCAACGCAAGGATAGTTGAGGCGGTAGACAAAATTATGGAGGACCTGGTGATGGAGGTCGTGCACATAAAGGAGGTAAAGGTCAAGAATTGAGATCGTGGATGTGGACGACAAAGAAAGAGAAGCACTCGTGAAGAAAGAGTTCAAGGTTTGAATTGCAAGAATGGAGAAAAGTAAGCACCAAGGACTACATCAAAGAGCTGATGAAAAAAGATGCAATAGTGCACAAGTTTGTCGAAGAGTAGGTAAGGATAAGTAATGGTTCCCCGTGCGTCGCTGCTTATATCTCATACATGGCTGCGATCCAAGGTCGTTGTTTTCCTCCGGTGGCGAGGACGACGTGATAAGGACCTGTTTCCAAAGGACTGTATACTGATGGAGTGTTTAGCCATGAAAGTGAAGAAGAAGAAACAGGTAGTTGAGAAGAGAATTTGGGTATCTGAGAATTCTAGGTTTTTATTAGAAGTTTGGTGAAGAAGAAGACAGTACACTACTGGTGTAATTGAACTAACAGAAAGAACAACAGGAAAATGGAAAATACAATTCTTCACCTCCTTTCTCATTTGCTATTACTCCTATTTATATATTGATACTGTCCAGTCTGTTACCAGGGCTGATACTAACACTACCATTCAGTTACAATAACATCGGCATTAATTGCTGATTAGACACTAATTGGTTGCTGACTGGATGGATGATTGGATAAGGTGATCGAGTCACTGGAGCATACGGAGCTGGAGCCTCTACTGGAGAATACTGATACTCTGATGCTGCTCACTTGCTACTACTGGTAACACTATTAGGACTGATAGCTGCTACTGCATTTGGCCAATCTCTGAATTTACACACTCTACTACTCATCCCTGAGCTCAGCTAGGTAGGACTTCATCAATACCCTCCCCTTAAATTGACCTTGTCCCAAGGTCAATGGAGGAGTAATTTGGATCCCTGGATCCCACACCATAACATGAAAACTGGCACTATCAACTGCTTCTACATCAGCTGAACATTTGGGTGTGCCATCTTCAAAAACTTCATATTGCAAGTAGTTTACTGACACCAAACTAGAATGCTGAATACTGCATATATTGGTATAGTCACTATTGTAGGTCAAGAATATACCTGGATCCCATATCCCAAAAAAAAAAAAAAAAACACGTTTGCAGGTAGCAGAGCCAATGTTCTCAGCAGTCCACTTCTTTGTATCTGGCTTAAAATGTAGCTAGACCAACTTGGGCACAGCTGCTTGAAAAATAAATCCATGTAAGCATTAGATAACATATTCATGAAAGTAGCCTGGATCACTAAAACTTGCAGTTTGTCTGACTGTTTTGTGAAGCTGAACATAATCATCAAGAAATTGCTTTCAAAAGCAGTGATGGATGGGAAAACAAGGTTCTCATCTGCTTGAACAGGCATTGTGAATGATAATCCATCTAATAAATCCTTCTTCATTTCAGCAATCCTGAGCATCTTGGACAGCTTATCCTTATTTCCTGTTACAAGATATAGGACAGAAAGCCTCTCAAAGTTCATTGTCCACTGGTATGATACCACTGTTTCCCTGTCGAAGAGTCTCAATTCCCAACCTATACCAGTGGTCCTTTTCGTTACTCCCCCTTGCAGCAGCCACAACAATCTGTATATTGCCACTATCAAGGGCCAGGTTGAAACGAGTTCTCCCATACTTGACCAAATGAAGAGCAACTTATGGGAACCCTTTCTGCTGCAGATAAGCAAGCACAGCCTGTCCACAAAGATGCGAACTCCTGGTCATACTCATGAATAGTCATCTCTCTTTTGTAGAAGATAAAGCTTAAAGGTGTACTCTGTAGCATCTATTGGTATAACCCTGCACTTCCCGTCGCGGTCCAAGACATTAGCTACTAGGACTTCAAATGATGTAACTTGGCTCTCTGTATCAGTCTGTTCTTGATACTGGTCTTCATCATCAGACATTAGCATAAACCACCCTTCTCCTTTTTGGTCTCTTCTCTCTTCTTTGCTGCAAGTGCTTGATGTTGCTCAATGCATTCATCCTAAATGCATTCATCTAACCTAGCTCTAACAGCATTAGTTGTGAGTGCCTCAACAACTAGTTATCGAAAAATACAAATCTTTACATTAGTGTCAAGAAGCCCGTAATGTCCACGCTTGACAGTGGCCACATTTTGCTAGAATCCCACTCTTCCTTCCATCTCCAGAAAATCACACAAAAATTCATTCCAGTTGGACAATTTGACCTTCAATTTCTGTCTTTTGTTTTGAATGGCACAGAAATACTCGCCTTTGTCTTTAATAAGCAAATGAAGAATTGCTGAATGTGATTCCTCAATGAGAAGAAGATTGTTGTTCCTGTGGTAGATAGCATTTTCAAAATATTCAAGAGAAAATGTCCATAAGTTCAATAAACGCCTAAAAGAGGAGCAGAAGTCCCACACCATCATAAGGTCCCCAACACAATCCATAGGCACCTTAAAGTTGGTAGACAATGAAGGACAGTCTGTAAACATAGGATCATCTATAGTAGGTCTCACTAAAAGGTCATCGATTGGGCAAACAGTTGGCTCTTCCTTCTTCTTCTCTCAAATCTTTCTCATAACCTCCATTGTCCTCCAATTCAGATTTATGTGAATCATGTTCTACTTCATTTTGAGCACTGTACTCAGCTTGTTCATCATCGACATCAAAATCACCAAACCCCTTACGAACAGATTCATCATCTTTTAAATTGTCCATTGGCCTACTCGGCTTCCTTGCCTGATCAATCTCCTCATCTTCTTTTCATGACCAGCATGCTGGTTATCTTCATATCCTCCAGATTCACTAGCAGTGACTCCTCTCACATGCATTTCATCAAACACATACGGGGCAACTTGGTATTGCTGTTGCGGATATGTCGACGGAGAGCTCTGCAACGAGTGGTGGTACCACGACGACGTTGTTGCCGTATAGTGTGGTAGCGGACGAGAGTACGATGGAGATATACATTGTTGCTGGTATTGCAGTGGTGCACCGACAATGTACGATGGTTTGACGTATGTTGTCATGTAGGTGTATGGCGAATACTGTTGCGGCGGTGGAGGCATATATTGCTGCTGGTACTGTACCGGAAACGTTGTCGTCATCACCGGTGGATAGCCGTAGTCCGATGCGGGTGGTGGTGACGGCATCGATGGTTGTTTCCATGTCGACAATGATTAGTTCGTGTACGGTTGCGACCGCGTCGGGCACTGATTCTGTGTATACTGATACGGTTGCTACTGATACTGCGCCGGAACTGTGACACCAACATCAGTGGATAGTCGTTGGGATCCGGAGGTGGCGGAGTCGGTGGTTCCATGGCCGGAAAATATGAGGGATAAACTTTCCTCCGATACTCCATCCAATCATCCAATATTTTAAATTTGTGATCTAGATTTAGAAGAGACCTTCGAGAGATTGGAGACTCTCCTCCACGACCCGGTGGCGAGGATCCTCCGGAAACCCTTATCGTGAGCTCGAGATCAGTGGCTCCGGTGGAGCTCCTTGTCGAAGGCCATGGCTCCATGGAATCGATGGCTCTGATACCAATTGATAAGGACATGTTTCCAAAGGACTGCATACTGATGGAGTGAAGCTTGATTTAGCCATGAAAGTGAAGGAAAAAAAAGGTAGTTGAGAAGAGAATTTGGGGATCTGAGAATTCTAGGATTTCATTAGAAGTTTGGGGAAGAAGAAGACATTACACTACTGTTGTAATTGAACTAACAGAAAGAACAACACAAAAATAGAAAATACAATTCATCACCTCCCTTCTCATTTGCTATTACTCCTATTTATAGATTGATACTGTCCAGTCCGTTACCAGGGCTGATACTAACACTACTATTCAGTTACAATAACATCAGCATTAATTGCTGATTAGGCACTAATTGGTTGCTAACTGGATGGATGATTGGATAAGGTGATCGAGTCACTGGAGCATACAGAGCTGTAGCCTCTACTGGAGAACATTGATACTCTGATGCTGCTCACTTACTACTACTGCTGACACTATTAGGATTGATAGCTGCTACTGCATTTGGCCACTCTCTGAATTTACACTCTTCTACCTGCTGCACCACTGCTATACTGCTACATCCCTGAGCTCAGCTAGGTAGGACTTCATCACGACGGCGGTGAGAGAGGACGGCGGCAGAGAGGTGGCGGTGAGGGTGGACGGCGACAGCGGTCGAGCAGAGGTGGTGAAGGCAGCAGTGGCGGACCCAGTGGTGGCGCCGGCTGTGGAGAAATTAGGGTTAGGGTGGGGGCGGTGGCGGAGCCGAGTGGGGAAGTTAGGGTTAGGGTTAGGATTAGGGTGGCTCTGATAACATATAGAGTTGGGATAATTGGATGCTTTATTATAGAAAAGAAGTATTTATATAAAGGAGATGATTAGCCTCCTTATTCTCTACTCGATGTGGGACTAAACCCAATAGATTTCTCAACAGTATGCAACCTTCCACTTTCATGAAGACATATCTGCAACTCGAACCAACATCCTCATGATACAAGGAGAAAACACTAGTGTTGTACCAGGCAATAGTGCCTATTGGTACAAATAGTGAAAAGCAATAAGATGAATGATAGAATTAAGGGCATATTCAGTGGTTCTAGATAAATTCTCAGAAGATGATAACAGATGTTGAAGAGAAATGTGTGTATTATTATATTATAGTCAATTTGACCAATGTACCTAACTTACTTCTAGGATATTGAAAGACTGCAAACCGCTCTTGTAATTTGCTAGAAAAACTTCACAGAATTCAACCTTCTCCATTCTTCTCCATAATCAAATTCAGTTGCTTTTCTAGAAAATGGAATGTCTAAAATGTTAAAGAATTCAACTGTCCAGCCAAAACAAGCCTTGTCTTTCTGGTTCCAAGTTTCTTACAGGTCAAAGAGGTTAGCTGAATACATAATTTGAGAAGGTAGAGTTGCCTCCATACACATTAATTTGGCAATGGGGATATTTACGCATGTGCACAATTTGCTGCTCAGCTTAAACAATCACCTAATACAAAAAGTGTTTTCAAGTATGTGTGAAAAATGTGCATTGTGCACATAGCTGCTTTCAGCCCGTCATTATATGAACTCTGTGTGGCAGTATATAGGGTGCGATCGTCATCACTATTAGTACTACTTTGATTCCTCCAAACATGTCGCCAATCTGCTGTCTATTATTTTACTTTTCAAGACCAATCAGGCTTTAGTATAAAAGGCCCACTTTGTGCGCAGGCAGAACCTCAATTTTATGTGACATATGGCTCATGCCCATGCACCTAATTCTGTACACAATCTAATGGAATTATAAATGACACAGTGGATATGATGGTGAATAATGGAACATGCACATGAGACAGTCTTACAGAAGCATGTCACTGCTATTGAGCGTAGGTTAGTTAGACAGTATAGCTCATGGTAATCATCAAGACTCGTGGATCTGCAAAAATCAGTCAGCAATAAATACATTGTTTGGGAGTGGTAACACAAACTAGCAATGACCCTGCTCTGGCCTTGCTAAACCCCATATGAATTAACTGTCTACTTTTAAACCCTTGTTTTTTTTACTAATGCTGATATTTGCCAGGTGGATTCTGTGTGTTGAAGTTGAACCATTACAGCTGTAGCTGTACAATGACAAAAGGATGGTAAAGTGTAAACTAGTGACTTAATTATATCCTATTTCTAGGATATTTCACTAAATCCAGTTATTACATGCTTTTGCACAAACCCATCAACAACGCTAAACTCTCTCATTAACGAGTGAGTAGTTTCAGTGATTATGACTGCAAATATATGAATTTCAGCTCATGGCTGCAAAGCCATCATGGCCTGGCTGATGGCCAAACAATTCTAACTGGCTGATGACAACTAAAAATAGGATCAATATACTGAATTAGTTGACATTTAGCAGCAAGACCATTCTCTAAATAAGGATAACACATAAGTAAAAAATGTCATACAATACTGATTGACAGTCAAACAGAAATTTCATGTGTAGCATGGACTATCAAAAATGGATGATCTAAAAATGGAAGATCTATGCAGGAAATAGTTAAAATAAAGTTGTGGAATATATATGATATACAGAATAACATTTCATGTAACGATCAAAGTACCTGAATGGACAATTAAGCGTTATTCTTGATGCACCCTCAACTATTTCAGAATCTGACATCATAATTCAAAGTAGTATTTGATATTAGTTTTGCATTCCAACCTCCAAACTGCAACATATATCTTTGAACATGCAATTCTTGGCACTCATGGATATAGTCAAATATGTCATCTAGGATCGGCTACAATAACTTGTAATACATTAAGCAGTAAAAGACTTGGGAAATCTCAATATGTTTCTTTTCAGTAAATATGATTCTTGTACATTATTTTCAAAAAAGATGCTGTTTTGCCATCACGCCCTCCCATTTTAATCCATCATTCTCAACAACTCATTCTCTTATTCAATAAAAGATTCATCACCATACTTCCTATGCCATTGGATTCCTTATCCTCAAATGAGAACTAAAATAAAATATAAAACGTTGGGGAAATAAACATCTAATGTAAGTGTTCGATATAATACAGATGACTGAGATGTGCAGAGAGATGAAACTTTGCTGGGTGGCATGGGTGTACAGTGGCGATGACTTAAACCAGAAGTACAAATGACATATCCTTTTTGCCTTCTCAACCACAGAACACAATATTTTTGGCTTCCTTTACATCCATACTATCTCACCATCCTAGGCTTTTGTCTTTTCTTCTTTTCTAAAAAAACAAATAATCTTATTTCTTTCCCTCCTTTCTGAGTGTAACCAATATTTTGCATGTGTTCGTGTTTTTTAGTCATTTTCTTCCCTATGTTTCTTCTCTTGATGGCTTTCATTTTCTAGCAATTTTGTTCTTGTCAAATTTTTGGTTCTACCTTGCCCGGATCCGTCACCTTTACTTGATGACTTCATCTACTATGACCTATTATGACCACTGCTCTTACTAGGAATCATAATTGCTCCATAACATTTGCTT
This sequence comes from Iris pallida, assembly GCA_029216955.1. Taxonomy (NCBI): domain Eukaryota; kingdom Viridiplantae; phylum Streptophyta; class Magnoliopsida; order Asparagales; family Iridaceae; genus Iris; species Iris pallida. The sequence continues at coordinate 32,273,103 of JANAVB010042420.1, forward strand.
CTTCCTCTGTGGTGTTTCATGATCCAAAGACGCATACAATTATTCTAAGGGCTTGTGAGGCGAATGAGATATACAATTTCGACGTAATGTTGATTGCATTGGCTCCACATTCTATGATTGATTGGCATCGCAGATTTGTTCATCCTCCCCTTTCGGCTCTTGAAAACATGCTCCCAGTTTTATCATTCTCTGGATTTACTTTTGATCCTTGTGTTTTGAGCAAGGTTCGCACTATCGATATCGGAATGGGTAATGGACCATTCCTATGAGTATCGGGATTGGCACTATCGGTGGTTTTGGTTCAGAGTATCAAATTTTTTGAATCAGAAAACAAAAAATTATTAAAATTTTAGGGGGAAAAAATTGCATATACTTGGGCATAATAAGTATTTTCTGGGTTGTTTCTTAGTATTGAATGAAATAATAATCAACCTTGTTGATTTTGATTGGTTTATCTACGATAAATAAAAAAAATTCGTTTACATCTATTTACAACTTTACTATGATTTTACATCCTTACGGTTAGGTTACCTGCAATAAATAAGTTTTCTTCATTTTTACATGTTTTTATAACCTTACTATGTTTTACATCAGTGATGGTTGGTCTTTTTCGTTCAATTTTCTCTGAAGAATTGACTGGAAAAGAAACCCCCAATGTCGGTACCAATCAGTATCGGTAGTGGTCGATATCAGATTGGGACATGCCCATATCAGTATCGGTCATATTCTATCGGTATCAATTGATACTGCAAACTATAGTTTTGAATAGGCATAATTGCTCATTTTCTCCAACTTGCATGGGCTTGGTTTTTATTGCTCTATGGTCGTTTTGAAATTCTCTCAATTTAAAAAAAAAAACAATGAAATCAAGAATTAGTTCCACACATTATTAGGAGTTGTTTGGTTTTTTGGAACCTATGGAACCTAGAGAAGTCAAAAACCCCAAGAAACTATGGTGGTAGATCCCAAAGCCAATTCTGCAAGTTTTTTTTCCCTCTTTCCTAACTTCTTTTGTTTGGTTGAAGGAAAATAAAACTTGGAATCCAAATAACTAAAGTTGGACCCATTATCTCTCTGATTAAAATTAAGTTCTCGAAGTTCCTATCATTTTTGCTTAGAACTTATCTAAAGAACTTGAAGAACATAACCCTATGTAACATGGAGGCGAGCCCATGTGGACTAAAGTTTTTGTCCCCCCCAAGTTTCCCAACTTCTATATAGCAAACAAGAGAACTTGGAGAAGTCCTCCCCAAGTTCTCCAATTTTTTTGCTGAGTTCCAAGAACTAAATAGCCCCTTACAACACTTTGTACTAATAATGCTAAAGAGTTATGTAAGCCGAAATTTCCAAAACTCTATCCATATCAAGGTAGCCTCCACCAAATTTCTTGCATATATACACCCCAACAAAATAGACTTGTTGAACGTGAAAATATGTACTTACTCAGGTGGTTTAATCTCTTCTAATTCAAATGAATACTCGAAACTATGTGAATTTTGCTTTCTTATTGCTTTTAATGTTATCAATCGCATATCCCATATTCCTCACAGTGACCTCTGTTGCCAATGGAGACACTACACATGTCCTTCGTTTAAGTTCCATCCAATTAACTCTTACCCTCAATCTTTAGTTTATCATTGTAGTCCCTTCTTTACGAGTTAATATTATGTCTGTTAGATCTTACTAAGAATCATAGCTGCTCCATAACATTTTTTTCCTTTGTCTATGGTCATTCATGATCCAAAGACGCATACAATAATTGGTAGGGACGTGAGGCGAATGAGATATCATTTCGATGTACTTTTGATTGTACTAGCTTCAGTTTCTATAATTGACTGGCAACGTAAGCTTGGTCATCCACCCTTTCAGCTCTGGAAACTATGCTCCCGGATTTACTATTCTCTGAGTTTACCTTATCCTTGTGTTTTGGGTAAGCATCATTGCTCCTTTTCTTCGAGCATTAGCCAAAGTGATTCTCGTACCACTCTTGCATGCATTGGCTTTCCTTGCTCTCTGGTCGTTTTGAAATTATCTCTCTTTTTTCAAATTTAACAAGGAAATAAAGAATCAATTCAACCATTATTAGAACACTTCATACTGATAATGCTAAAGAGTACCTAAGCCTAGATTTCCAAAACTCTATCTAGATCAAGGTAGCATCCACTGACTGAGTACTTACTCATCGACTTATCACTTTATTCAACATTAAACAACTCTCGCACACACTACGCCTATGTGTTTCTTCGATCCGAGTCACGCTCGCACTGCCATCAATCTTTCCTTTAATACGATTTTAAAATCCTCGACACTTTTCCATTCCTCAAGTCTCACTTGAATTCAACGTATCACTTGGTTGGATCGTGCACATATTCCAGGCGTCCCCAAAATACATACATTTCAGCCAAGCCGCGTGACAGAGAATTCGTTATTATCACTCGAGTCGCATCGTGCACATATTCAGGCGTCCCTGAAATACATACATGTCAGTCGAGTCTCGTGAGGGATATGTTCTAGAATCATTCTATCCATCCATACCAATCTTCAAGATCAATCATTCCAATGCTAACTCTTGCAACATGGACGTCTCGCCTAACCCGCTAGGCCATCTCTCAAGGCTAAAGTCAATGTCAGGATTGGAATCATAGTTCCCCAACAATAATGCCAACACTGACCCCAATCCTAGGATCAAACCAGGTTGATAGTACGGAATTTTCTACCCAAGCTCGCATCACTCAGATTTCTAAACATCGAGCATATATATCTCATATTCGCACTTGCAACACTTAGTCCAAGGGGTCCGAGTCATTCAACAAAGCCATCCTACACTGAGTCATGTTCAACCATTTCCTCGATATATCAATATCGTTCATCCAACAAGCAACTTGCATAGTCTATCTTTTTCAACCATATTCGATATAATCCGCCTATCTATTCTTCCCAAGTCAAGCACGCTACGACACGACTTGTCTCTAAACCATAATTCTTATTTCATATTCCTTAAATCATTTATCCCAATTCACGTAATCGATCACAAGGTCGTCTGACTTTAAAAATATGTCATATACACCCCGACAGAATGCACTTTTCGAACATAAAAACATGCACTTACTGGAGGTGGTTTAGTCTCTTCTAATTAAAATAAATGCACTCAAAATTATTTGAAATTTGCCTTCTCGTTGCTTGTTATGTTATCAATTGCATATCTCCTACCATCCTGAATAATCAAAGTCCATTTTCCACTCTTTTTTGAACTATGAACCCTCACCCTTTATCACCAAAGTGTATGTTTGTACATGCTATGTTCATTTTCATGGACCCGGATATGATAAGCTTGTTCCTCGGGCTACTAAAATATTTTGTGGGTTACTCTCGTACCCAATGGGTTGTGTGCTTTTCTCCATATCCCACAAGACAGGGTTATCACTTCAACCAATGTAACCTTCCTTGAACAAGAGTCAAGTTTCTCTCGACCATCATCACCACCCCTAGTTCTCTTAAACCTCCTTGTTCTATCATTACATTTAATGACACGCCCTTTACTATTCAACATGCACCTGTCCCTTCAGAATACCCGACCTCCGCCTGTATGAATAAAAGGTTATGATGGTGGTAGTATCATCCTCAACTCTTGCTGCTTCTCTGCCTCAATATGATATCCTTGATGCTCGTCCTATTATGTTGCATAAGGAACCTCACTTTTTACTGTACATCCACTTTCTAATTTTGTTCTTACCATCATCTCATTCCTCTTTGTCACTAAAATGGTTCATTGTTTTCTATTTCTACTCTTGTCTAGGAAGCCCTTCAGCATTCTAGTTGGTGTGTTGCAATGAATGAGGGAAATGACGGCTCTTCGGTCCAATGACATGTGGGTGTGGGACCTTGTTACTTCACCCCGGGACACGTGGTTGGGAATATGTGTTCATAGTCGAGCACAATCCAGTTGTCAAGCGTCTGAAAGCTAGTTTAATTGCAAAGCGCTTCGCCTAGCATTATAGGATAGATCAGAAAACTTTTTCTCGTGTAACAAAGTAAAATATTGTTCGGGTTTCTTCTCATTAATTGTCAACAACATATGGCCAGTATATTAGTTTGACATAAAGAATGCTTTTCTCAATAGGGAGCATTCTGTAATAATTTTCATGCAACAACTTCCTGGCTATGAACGTGGGAGCATCTCGTCTATCATATACACAAGTTTATCTATGGCCTAAAGGAACCTTGCAAGCATGGTTTGACAAGTTTAGCCAGGTTGTTCAGCAAATTGGTATCTACTTAGTCATATTAACTCTTTTCTCTTCATCTATTGTCGGATGCAGGACGGCATTCTCCTTGTCTCTGTGCCTCATCATCATCATCATAGGTGATGACTCTTCTAGAGTATCCAAAGTTAAAGCTCATCTTCAAACCATTTTCAATTACCGATCTAGGTCATCTTCAGTACTTTTCTCGGCATTAAAAAGTTGGTTGCCAGAAATATTCTCTCTCTCGCCATTAGCATTGTTCTAAAAATCGGCATAGGCGGCCGCCTAGGCGCTCTCTCACCCCACCCTACCCCCGACTATGCATGTTTGGGGATTTTATGGACTTTTTTTTTTTGCAATTTTCAGTAGGCTTTTTTGGGTTTTCTATTTTTTTGGAACCGCGGCAGCCTGGGCGGGCTAGGCCGCCCAGTGTCCGCCTTTTACAACCTCGAGCATATGTATTACTTGCATCTCTTGAAGGAGACCGGCTTTTAGGTTACCGGTCAGCTGACACTACTATAGATCTAAATGTTCGTCTTTTTATATAAGTGTTGGGAACGCGGTGTGATCCGAACCGGAGTTTGGCCCATGAGGTGCGATATTGGATTGGACTTATATGTCTTAAAAGGAAATCCATTTAAGGTCTGAACCAATCTCATTTATCTACACCTCATGATCCCACCTCCTACCCAATATGGGACTAAATTATCAACTCCTTTGTCACCCCTTTTGAGGGCTCAACCAGGAACGAGATACAATCCAACAATCTCCAACTTAGCTCATTTCCGCTAGCCGAACAACCTTAGCACCCCTGCTACCTTTGCTCGTTTTCGCTAGCCGAACAACCTTAGCACCCCTGTTACCTTTGCTATTTCTCGTCAGCCAAGCACCCAGGAGATCCAACATATTGCCATCTCGATCTATTTGACCACAAAACCAAACCGACACATTCATCCATACCATCATTTGTGTACCAACCACAACGTCTTGCTCCACCTTGGACGTGTCGTCTCCATCTTTGAAGTCAATTCGTGTAGTTTCTCCAACATTAAGTCTGATCCGAATGTCTGGAGAATGCTCCGAACTCCACCTTGAGAAGAGAGCTCGTATAATCTGATTATACGCATGAACATTCATCACCATCTGTCTCGAACCAATTAGAGCCACCCAAAACTAGCCCTCGTAACAATGGGCTCTGATACGTGTTGGGAATGCAGTGTGACCCTAACCGGAGTTTGGCTCATGAGGTGCGATATTGGATTTGGCCAATGTCACGTCCCGCTCCCGCAGGAGCGATCGTCCTCGCTAAGACGTGATGCCGCACGGGCCTAGGTTGCGCCCGTGCAAGGCTAATCCCAGAAACGGCCGATTTGAGCTAGGCCACAGAGTCGCACAGAGTGTCCCCATTTGCAGCGGAAAGTAAAATGAACACAAATTGAAGCGAATTCAAACTTTTTATTGACATTCAAGAAGTTTACAAGCGACGCTAGGCCGAGATTACAAATCGCACAATCTCTCTCTCTCTCTCTCTGAAACATAAAAGACGTGCCAAATGGCTTACAAGATGGAATGATTCATGGCGATGTTCCGATACATTATGTCCTGTATATGGTGCTTCAGCTTCTTGCAACGCTCCAAGGCTCCAGAGTTAGCTCCGCGCCTTAGCACGTTCTAGGAAAGCTCCGCATCCGACGACATCTCCTGCGTCCTACAAGCAAACTGTGGGGTTATCAGTACATTGTTATGCACTAATAGGGAGGCTAGCTCGTCCACAATACTATCATTACCAAACACGTTCTATTTACTTTTGTGCACCGTCTATCATTCATTTTCTTTCTAATCTTGCCTTAGGATCAGTTTCATGGCATATTTTATAACCTATCTCGCGTTGCCGAATTCGAGTGTTCGCATGGAAATACATGCATGACTTATCCATACTTACCGTCCGGCCTTCCCTGTCCAAAGTAAACCAAGTTAGTCGACAATTCATATAAACTTTCAATGCCAAGGGCGTGTCCTTGCCTCAGGTCCTAGAGCGACGTAGGCGTATTTTCTAACTCGATTTCACGAAATACTCTTTATCCTTTGGTGTGTTACATTTCAAGCCTGTTCAGAAGGCACTTCATTTAGTTAACTTAGACTACTTTGTTTCAATGCAAGGACTTGCACGTGGATTGCCACCAGCAAAGTCCACTTAATCTATATGCACCGGTCGTGGCACCACAAGCCATTTTGGACCCTTTCTTCCTTGGTATTTCTCAACTAGCGTAGGGTGCTGGCTGGCACACCCCGTTAGTCTCTTGAAATATCCCGCACTTACGTCTCCTGGGTGGCCAAGCCCGCACCCAAGCAGCCCATAAGCCCCTTTGATTCCGCCTAGGCCGGCCACGATCCTCCCTTTGATCATGCCGCGGAATCCCTTATGTCTCCCACCTCCCGTATACGAGGGGATTGTCCACGACCATTTCGTATTGTTTGTCATTTTAACTTAACGGCTGTCTCCGAGCCGTAGGCTAACCCTTAACCATAATGCGTTATCGACCAGGTTGGCGTCCGTACAGCGCGGGTAGCAAGCCCCGTTGCACGTGCCCGTCATACCTGTCGCTAACCATTCCTTTCTTTCTTATCTTTTATTCATTCATTCTTTTCTTTCTTTCACTTGTCCGTTCGTTCATTGATTCATTCACACATTCATTCACTTATTCGTTCATTCTTTCATCCATACATTATGCAACTCCCCGTACGGGAGTCGCCTTAGCGACCCATCGGTCCCGAAGTCTTTCAATGTTGCTATACTCTACTCGGAACGACTATGTCGATAGTCTTCCGTTTCATTGTTGTAAATCATTCATTGTTTCATTGTTGAACGCATAAGTGACTTGAACGTAAGCTTGTGCCTTAGCACGAGCGTGGAGCGCGGTGCGAGAGTTCTCACATTTTCCATGTTCTTTTCCATATTCTATACAAGCCTACAAGATGGGATTATTCCCTTAGCTAGGTGCGTTGAGTCATTTATTAGCATACGCGGTATTATCGCCTAGCGATTCTAGCATTAGTGTCTGTATTGTTATGCGTCTAGGCTAAGCAAAGACGGGTTCATCGGAGCCACCCACCTTAGCGATGTTCGCATCGGCCGAGCGATACTCCGAGCGCGCCTTTGAAAGTCTAAGTCTGGATTCATCTTCGATGGGCCAATGTAAGTCTTGCATCGATTCTTCATCAGGTCGATGCCAACTCTTCGGGTCGACGGCTCGTTTGAGTCGTTGCACTTGCCGTTTGAATCGGCGTTCCGCTAGGCGGAGCGGGTCATTACAGCCAATATGCCTTAAAAGAAAATTTTCATGTAAGGTCTGAACCAATCTCAATTATCTACACCTCATGATCCTACCTCCTAGCCGATATGGAACTAAATTACCAACTCTATTGTCGCCCCCTTTGAGGGCTCAACCGAAAACGATATAAATCCAACAATAAGCTCCTCCGTTTGAAATACCTCTCCACGATGCTAACATGTATAGTCATATAGTCATTGAACTTATCTTAGTGTCTCTCGTCCAAACATTTCCTTTGTTGTCACATGTCAGTATTGTCGATGAGTATATGTGTTGAGAGCATTAATGGACTTTTAGTCCCACATCGAGTAAAATAATAGGGAGAGGGGTTAGCCTCTCCTATATATGTGTGTAGCTCCACCACAATAATAAACAAGCCAAGTATTCTACTAAATTTCTATTTGGTATCAGAGCCTCCACAAAACTCTAACCCTAGCCACCATCCTTCTCCATCAAACCCTAACCCCCTTCCTTCTACCCCTCCTTCCGCCGCTGACCCCCCTCCCCCTCCTTCCACCCCTCCTTCCGCCGCCTCCCCCTCCTTCCACCCCTCCTTCCGCCGACCCCTCCTCCCGCCGCCAGCAACCGCCCCACTCCCTTCACCGCCGGTAACAGGCCCCCTCCTCAACCGCTCCCACCTCCTCTCCGGCCACCCCCCTTCCGTGCTGGCCTCCGTCCCCTTCCGTCGTCGCCAGCGCTGGCCCCCATTCCCCTTCTCTAATCGCAACCATGCAAGGGCATGAGCAGGTATACATGTGCTTGTATGGACATAGTAGGTGATACTACCCCTGGAGGTGGTTGGAGTCGATGTCCCAGTGGTGTTGGCTCGACTGTTGCTAACTACGAGAAGCGAGGGTGAGGAAAGTGTTGGCTCAACATTGCCCATTTTTTATATGGAAGTTGGTCCAAAGGAAGAAGGGGAGATAGCGAGGGTGAGAAAAGTGATGAAGATGCACACAATCAGGAGGAAGGAAATGATTCTCCAGTACGGGACGGGAGGGGGAACAGACTACAGAACAATCTACAGCTATAGAACTCCAAGTCTACCGAAGAAGAAAGCAGCAGTCCACTACTGTGCCTATTGCCCCTACTGTGCCATGTCCCTCGCTTAACCCTGTCCCAACTCCTGAAGATACACCTTCCGTACTGGATCTCTCTGATTCGGATGCATATCCCTCTTATTTGGATGGTATGATCTCTCCTCCACTATCTCATATTCCGTTAAGAAGATTTCTCATAGTAATACGAAAAGATCTCCTATTTGTTATGGTTATGAATATGACATTACCTATTTTTTATCCTACTCTAATCAATTCCCTACTTATGGAGATCGTTAGACACCACCTCTTTGCCTAAGTGTTGGCAGGAAGCGAAGGAAGATCCGAGGTGGAAAGCTGCAATGTTGGAGAAACTTGGGAGTTGGGACACTTGAAAGAAATTAGACATGGAAACTTGTTCCATTACCTGAAGGAAAGAGAGCAGTTGGATGCAAATGGATCTTCACAGTAAAGGAGAGGAGCGATACAAGACAAAGGGATTCACTCAGTCCTATGGCATCGACTATGATGAGACATTTGCTCATGTAGTTTGCAAAGGGATTCACTCAGTCCTATGACATCGACTATGATGAAACATTTGCTCATGTAGCAAAGATGAGCATTGTGAGAACCCTGGTCTCTCTTGCAGCAAACAGTGGGTGGCAACTTCATCATTAGATGTGAAGAATGCCTTTCTTCATGGAGATCTACATGAGAAAGTATACATGGAGACGTCCCCTGGATTTTGCACGAAGCAGTCGACAGGAAAGGTGTGCAAGAAAATCATTGTATGGACTCAAGAAATCTCCTCGAACATGGTTTGAAAGATTTAGGAAAGTTGTCACAGGTATGAGGTACAGCCAGACCAATACAGATCACACAGTCTTCTTCCGACATGCGAGAGGCCACGTCACCATACTTGCAGTATACGTAAATGATATAGTGATCATAGGTGATGAGGAGGAGGAGATTACCCAACTGAAGTCGAAACTTGCCAAGGAATTTGAAGTAAAGGACTTGGGAATAATGAGGTATTTTCTCGGGATCGAGGTAGCTCGAGAAAGAGATGGGATCGTCCTCTCTCAGAGGAGTATGGACTAGATCTGCTCACAGAAATTAGTATGCTGGTATGTTGTCCGGCAGTCACTCCAATCGATCAGAAAGATAAGTTGGAAGCAGAGACAAGAGAGCCGGTTAATCGTGAGAGATATCAGAGACTTGTAGGCAGATTGATTTATCTGGGCCACACGCGTCCTGATATCTCATTTGTTGTAACTATAGTGAGTCGCTACATGCATGATCCAAGGAAGGGCCACATTGATGCAGTTTTCCATATTCTAAGATATCTGAAAGGGGCCCTGGAAGAGGGATATGGTTCAAGAACAATGGACACCTTGGTGTTAAGGGATACTGCGATGCAGATTGGACAAGTTGCATGGATGATAAAATGTCTACCTCAGGGTACTGTGTCTTTGTGGAGGGTAACCTAATCGCATGGTGAAGCAAGAAACGGTCTGTGGTAGCTCGATCGACCGCTGAAGCAAAATATAGAGCTATGGTTCTAGGAGTATCAGAATTACTGTAGGTAAAAGCACTGCTGACAGAGTTGAAGCTGGACCAGGGAACACCATTGCGTCTTCTGAGTGACAGTCAAGCGACACCGAGTATAGCTAACAATCCAGTTCAGCATTACAGAATGAATCATATCGAGATCGATCGGTTCTTTATCAAGGAGAAGCTAGAGAAAGGAATACTAAAGCTTAATCATGTTCGCTCAGAAGAACAAGTCGCAGATTGTCTTACGAAGGGTCTTAATTCATTAAGCGTTTATAAACTATGTAACAAGATGGGGATAATTGATATCTATTGCTCATATTGAGGGAGAGTGTTTAGAGCATTAATGGGCTTTTAGTCCCACATCGAGTAGAATAATAGGGAGAGGGGTTAGCCTCTCCTATATATGTGTAGCTCCACCACGATAGTAAACAAGCCAAGTATTCTACTAAATTTCTATTATATGCATGCTCCTACTGCTGAATGTATTCCCTGCTACTTAAAATAGTCTCTTTTTCAGGGTCTTGTCCTCTCATCTCTCATCGCCAATGTTGATTGTACCAAGTTTATTGATGATTCCCTCTCTATGGTGATAACTACACTTTCTTTTGGGGGAACTTGGTTACTTGGAGTAAGAAACAAGCCGTGTCATCCATTCTTTAACTGAAACCAAGTGTCGTGCCATGGCAAATGCAGTCTCCGAGCTTACCTGGTTCAAAAGTCTTCTCATGGATGTTGGTATTGTGACAATAAAGTAGTCATTTCCATTGCTAAGAATCAAGTTTTTCATGACTACACCAAGCATATTGAGATTGGTGTCACTTTCAGTCAGGGAAAAAGTCCAGCACCAAGAAGGCAAGAAGTTTTATCTCCATCATGTTTTTATTGTTTCACAAAGCACAATTGGAAAACATCCTCACTAGGGCTCTTCCCCAAGCATTGTTCCTACACTTTTCTTTCCAAGCTTGGCTTGACTAACATATACACCCAGCTTGCAGGGCAGGAAGTGTCTCTCTACCTATTAGCCTCTTGTTTAGTCCCACATTAGATATGCACTTAAATAGGAGCTTCCCCCACTCCTACAAATATTTAATCACTCCACATTAATGAAAGTAATCCATTTTGAGTTAAGGTCTCAAGGAGTATACAATGCTAGAAACCCTTTCTGTCAATGCTTCTGCAATTTACAGAAAGCAATCCACAATCCTACTTTCCCTCTATCCTAGGGACTGGATGTATCATGAGCGAGCTTCCACTTATAGCAAGTACCACTACCATACTACAGCGTGATCTGAGTATGCTTCCCATAGTCTTCCTACTAGTTCGTCTAAAATAGAACATGATCAGTTTTTCCCTTGACAATACTGCTCCATGACATGTCAATATCCACCCACACCAGTAAGGATCCTTACATGACAATCTTATGCAGAAGATGACAAAGGATAGTTTCCATTATGGGAAAAGGCCCAACATAAATCCATAAGAGTTCCACTTAATGCACGTATTATGAGAAAAGTTCCACTTAATGCACGTATCAATACCACACTATCCCATGATCAAGTATGTTTCACAGTCTTCTTATTAGTTCGTTTAAGAATAGAAGCTGATAATTCTTCAGTTTTTCCCTTGACTATGAGCGATACTGCTCCATCATACGTCAATGTCCATCCACTACAGCAAGGAACCTTACACGACAATCTTATGCAGAAGATGAAAGCACACTTTCCATTAGGTAAAAGGCCAATGTAGATGTTGAAATTCCATGAGTGTTCCATCAAAAATGCACAGATGGCCGTTTCTGTTGTTAACCTACAGTTGTATAAACTTTAGCGTGTCTTTCAATTAATTGGTTTAGTTTTGAGATAATTTAGAATTGTGAGTTGGTAAAAGAAGCCATAAAAGTAATGTAAAATGTAGCACCTTCTCCTACTTAGGAAGCAAGAATAGATTATTGTGTTTCTGCATCATAACTAAGTGACTTAAAGTACCATGGCCAAGATTATATCATCCATTTGCAAATCCGTTTTAATTTAGAAACATTTTATTTACAAAATAATACATCAAATATCACTCATCCGATATCCTCTCGAAGATGCATAAACAGTTACTGGAAATACGGAAAATAAAGGAACTTTTGGCTGAAAAGGCACTTGGAAATAAAACTGAGTAGGTCGTGTACTAAAACATGCTTTGCCTGGACCAATATCTGTAGAAATATTATCATGTTACAGATTGACAGTTGCGATAGTTGACAAACCAATATAAGGGCCAGGGTCGTTCTAGCTTACCTGCATCAGCTGCTGTTATAACTGGTTCGACGTGGTCTTTCAGCGGTGGGGCACTAAAGGCAGTTAGTTTGCTGATATAAGCTAATGCTATCAAATAAGTACCTGTAATTCGAGTCAGTTACAGATAAGAATACAGATCAAAATTAAATTATTGTACTCGCATATAAAAAGTTTGTAACAGAATGTGTACCACTAAAATACCCAATTGACTGGATAATGTTCGTTCCATATTTAAGCATTTTTGTTATGTCTGTTGGTAACTGAGGTCCAATGTCCTGACAAGTATAAGAGACATAAAACTCAGTAAAATTGACTTCTGTAGGAAATGAATGACACGTAAACATTTATCTAAAAGAAGTCGTGAGAAGCACACAAACCGGTGAAACATTAGTCCTTCTCTCCACACCTTTTCCATTTATCAAAAAGCTGAAAATACAAAGAGAAAATCTTATATGCAGAACAGTCTTAGAACAAGTGCATAGAGAACTGACGAGATTACCTCACTTGGGGTGGGGTTATAATACAAGAAGATGTCTCTAGATTATCTGTTTGTACTACAAACAACCTCTGAAACCAACAGGCATAATTTAGTCCTTAACCAAGTTATGGAAAACCAGTAACAAGAAAAAAAAAAGAATAATAAAATATGTTTTACACTTATAATATCTGCAGGCTATGTTACACGGATACTCCAATCTGGGAGCAGTATCCGTATGGGATACTCAAATAATGTTTCTTTTCCCTCTCCCATTAATTTCATTTCTACCAAGAAAAATTAAAATTTTACTTGTAAACATGTCATTTGTTAATAATTGCTTCTATTCCAGACAAATAAACTAGTATTATATTACCTATATCCCATCATATCCTAGTTTCTCAAAATTGTAGTATCGTGTATACGTATTGTGCTCATATGGAACATGGTAAGGGTTGTGCGAGTCTTATGCTTATCGTATCCCAGAACATGCAATATAAGATCGACTGATCAACTTACATATATTTCAAAAGTTAAGAAACATACTTCGAGCCCGGAACATCAAACAGATCAAAAGATTATTGGCAAAGGAAATCTCAAGCTTAGTGAATTGGACACAGGATATGGTTTAGGCAGAACGGACAGACTCCATGTGAATACATGGATAACCCAGTTTTACTTGTATTGATAGCATGATTGTCAAGTGCCCTATATATATATTTTTGTGACAAGTGAACATTCCAAAAACCTAGTAACCTGACAGAGGAAGATGCCCAATGCGTGCAAATGTGATGTAGTTAATAAAATGAAATGTAGCCAGTGTACAAATGCCGATCGATAGCGGCTGAATCTGCTCGCATTCTGGATGACTGGATGAGTGCGGAAAGTAACTTGACCCTTCAGCTATTACCATTGGGAATAAAATCTGTATCTATTTGCATTATGGTGAAATTTATCTAACTTGACATGTAAATTAATTGGAGTAAAAGAATCCAAAAGTCACTGCATATAGTGGTAAGGCCGTTGTCATCTTGACCATTTTTCTCCTACTTGTACTTAATGGACCATTTCATACAGCCTAACACACAAAAGAAAATAAACATAGCTAATTTCAACAATGAGACAGGTTCATTCTTGTAGTAGAATTAGAAGATGAGGACTATCTGTTTTTCATGTGTCACTGTTAAAAAGTAAACAGAGTTTATGCTAAAAGAGAACTGGTTAAGAAGACACTTACTATCTTCTCTTGTGGTGGTTGATTCCTCGGAATTTGAAAATCCGTCATCAAAACCTCATAACCAGGCTACAAGAAGGAGATGTAAGTAAATTTTCAAACTAAATGAAAATTAGATTTAAGTGTAATAATAGCATATAACAGGGTAAATAAAAGAAGCAAGTGCGTAGGACATTACCCTAATATAAGGTGATCGAAAAGGCAATATTCACTTCCTATCTTCAACTAGAAGTTAGATAGCCTTCCAAAGATTTGAGTAAAGGTATTACTGTTCCTTTGTTACAGCTAGCATCGTTGACGTCTATATCCAGCTTAGGGAGAACCATGAATATTAACTTAGTCCTTATTTATTTTAATAGTCAATGCACCAGGCCTGTCTGGTTAATGGTCTAACTTCCATGGTTTCTCAACTTGCTTTTTGTTAGCCCAATGAATAAATTGAGTTTTTTATTATGGTTAATCGATTAAGTTTACGAATAATGAAATCTCTAACGAGCATACAATCAGTATTACAGTCACTATAGTGTTTATACTTAAACTTGGCATAGTCCTAATGTGCATTAATCATATTATACTTGTTATTAGGTGTATTGTTTTGTTTGCCTAACATGTACTTGCAAAAAAGCAATAAACAAAATCAATCATGGACATATCAATGAATAAATCATGATGGGCAAAAGACATGCTAGTCCGTTCTTTGAACCGCCCACGATATCTCCGGGGCCACGCACCCGGAGATCCGTTGCATGGTCAGCGGACAAGATTTTCAGATTTGATTAGCTTCGGACATTGTCTTCAGGGGAAAATGCCTTCATTCTAACGAAGGAAGAAGCCAAGTCATCAAGATATCGTGTTCAGTGTAATGTTTCTTTATTTATGCCTCTAGGATAATATGTAACTCAATATGTAAGAGACATAATGAAAGCTCACTAAAAACTCTCATCCAAATAACTAGAAACCCAGTATCAAAAAATGAGAAGAAATAATATATTGTCAGTATATTGTTCTGTGTTAAATATTTTCATGCAACCTATTTTGTATACTGCTTCAGAGGAACAATATATAGTCAGTATACTGACAGTATACTATGTGGAAACAAATTTGTTCCGGCAGCTCTATTCCTGAATTTTTATATATAAACTATACTGACAGTATATTGTCTACACATATTGTGATGTGTAATTAATGCTATAATGGCTAGTTTTCTAGCCGTTTAGAGCCGTTGCTGTACGGACAATATACTATCAATATACTATACGGACAGTATACTGACAGTATATTGTTTACACAGTAACAGCTCTATTTTGAGAACTTGTATGCATGTGCTATATAAATTCATTTGCACTCGTTTGTTCCTACTTTTTGTAGCTTCAACTTTCTATCTTTTATATACAAAACCTCTCCACATAAAAGAGCTTTCATTTGCCAAATCAAATTGAGATACAATTTAATTGAGTTGTAAAGTGTGACCTTCAAATTTGTGTGAGGAGATCAAAAATTATTTCTTGTAAGAGGTTGAAGTCCGCAAGTCTTCGTACCAAAGCTTGTGTAGAAGTCAACGAGCCTTCAAATCAAAGCTCGTGTGTAAGAAGTCATGAGGCCTTCGGATCAAAGCTCGCAAGTGTAACCATTTTGATACTAGTGAATTAGAGCCGAAGAGACTTCCGGAACTTAAGTCCTCACGGAGAATAGCAGGATATATCAGATGTCGGTATTCTTACCTCATTTCTAGCATATGTTTTAAATTGTCTATTAGCATTATTAATTGTGCTTAATTAATTGTTAAACCCTATTCAACCCCACCCCCACCCCCTCCTTCTAGGGTGCTTTCACTTTTCTCTCCATGTCTCTTTTCCCTTTACATTATCTCAAAACAATAATCATATCCAAATATTTATTACTCGGTTAGAAATTCCAACATGAAAGGAGTAAATACTTCAAATTGAATACAGATGTATAAGTCCTATAGCTTAAAACAACCACATGTCGTAGGTTCGAACTGCCCAGGCTCATGCTTTAAGAGTAATGTAGAAAATTAATTCTAAAACATCACCAGACCTTAGCTTCAAAAGAAACAATCATACTACAAAACTTCAGCTGGGGATAAAACCTGCAATAAAAAATTAAGAACTCCTTAAAATCCTGGTTCCCTTAGCAACAAATTCACAATATATATGTATCTCAAATCTCAATGATAGTTAACTGCTTTTAGATACAAGTGCATTTGACATAAATAACAATCTGTGCGACCATCCTGATATTATGCAGCTGTATGGGTAAAAGGACTATGTCCGGTTGCTATTTAACTCTAAAAGTTATACAAACTTGTCGACAGCTTCTCAGAAAGGCAGCACTTTTAGCCACTGCATAATAACACTCTCGACAGGAATATGGCACTCGTACTCATTTTCAGTTACCTATGGTTGAAGTAAGCAGCAGTTTGGGAATTTTTTGATGAAGACTTTAGAGGACAATCAGTGTTACCACTAACATTAACCTTAGTGGTCTTGTCGGAAAAAAAAATGATCAGTTTTCAAAGTAAAATAAAACAGGACAGATAATTTACAAGAAGAATTCCTATAAGTAAAAAATGTAGCTATGTTTCTCGTGAAATTTAAGAATGGATTTCCGAAGAATAGAAAGAAGTACAGGTAGAGAAATGAAGTCCAGAGTTCCAGAGCATAAAACAGATACCTACAGACATGAAAAGGGGAATTCTGATAAAATCAGAAGGTTGGTTACACATGAGGAACCTAATTTAGTGTTGGAAAACCAATGTCGGACCTGGAAGGCAAACCAGAAGCCGCAAGTGACCAGAAGCTTCTGGTTTGCCTCTTAAATTTACAAACCTGCATAAATGAACTTCCCGGAGTAGCGGTTCTGCCAACCGGACTTCTGACTTTACAAAGTACACTACCAGTTCAGAACTGGAAGCTCCGATTTGAAACAGGAACTTCCGGTTTGGTTTCTTTAAATTCCTCTTACTAGAATTCCAGTTCAAGTAGAGCACCGGTCCACTTAGGTCCAACAACTATATATATGGGATGAAATGATATTCTGAGAAAAAATGGGAAAATCCAAACTTTCACCTCTCCTTCCTCCATAAACTGGTGATATGATTTAAATCATCTACATTCCACTCAATCGTACACAGGAGCCCTAATCCTGTGGTTCTTATTCATCTGCCACTTTCGGAACCCTAATCTCCAGAGTTGCTTAGAAGGTTAAGAGTCTTAAGACCTCTTTTCTATTTATGATAGTCAAATACAGGGATAAAGATTGTCTTCTTAGATGACTTTTTGTATTCCCCTGCACGTACTTGTGAGGAGTTCATTGAAGTGAGTTAAGTTTGGGCGTCAGCTGAGAGATCAATAAGGGAGATGGTTGTAGCCACCTATCATGTTTTGACATAAACCTCTATGTCATGTATCTTTCAAGTCCGTAAAAGTTCCTATTCCTAGTTTCTTCGACTTCATTTCCTTTAAAAGTCTCAATGATCTGTATGTCAATCGTCCAAACAAAAAAAGAGTTCATATTCAGAATCTTATAATGGAATTGATGCTCACTTTGATTTGGTTATAGAATGTTTGGTGAACCCTTCTATGGTTTTGATGTATGGTTAAAGAATACTTTTTCTTTTTTTTGATCATTTCTCAAGATGTATGCTTATACACCTAACTAAAAGCGGCAAGTTTTAAGTGATCCAAAAGACTTGGAAAGACAATTAGGTGCTTAGGTCAGGATAAGGATAGGGTTTGACGAGGTTTAGGGGGAGTCAGTTAGGTTAAGTTTAGTCTTAGGATAAGAGAATACGGTTAAGGCTTATTGTTAGGGTTAATGAATAGGATTATGCTTATGGTTTAGATAGAGCTCAAAAGAAAAAGGAAAAAAAAAAAGATAGAGCTCAAAATAGTAATAATAATAATAACAATAATGGGTTAGTCTCATCGGGTCGGGAATACAGGAATTAATCAGAACTCGAGCACTCCCAAGACAAATACATGAAAGGAAATCTGTTCAGAACAATTATGGAAATACAAAAACAGATACGGAAAATACAGCATAGTACAATATACATCAAGATAAATAATATACATATTTCTGAAATACAAAAATTATAATCTATACAAATACAAAAATGCAGCACAACACCAAATAATAATAATAATAATAATAATAATAATAATAATAATAATAATAAAATAAGTATTACAAGGATATGTAAATTACAATAGACATTTTATTTTCCCAGTTGATGGTTTACTAATGGAGGGTTTAAGTTGAAAAAACTAAAACATCTCAAGGTATTTAGTATTTACTTGACACTAAAATAGTTGACGCTATTAAATAAAACTTAGCACACACATGAACATGTGTGTATATATATAGCTAATCATAAAACCAGGAATATGGGTGCATGGCTGAGACCGACTGGACAGCCAGTACATGGCAAAGGCGTGGTAGGGGGGGATGTAGTGGCCCCGTCCCAACACCGTGCCTCGTTCCTCGTTCGCGGGGAGCGCGGTTAAGAAACATTGTCGCTATCTCGGGACCGATAGAATCAAGATTATTTCATCGTTATGGAATGACTTCTTCGAAATCAAGTCTCATATCAGCGGGTCGTGTCCCGAGGAAGGACTCTCCAGCTGAGGCTCCAGGGACCTCTCCGCTACCTGGTTTTTCATGCCGCATTTCTTTTTTTGGTTTTGGTTTTATGAATGTGTTTTCGTGAATGTTTTCGATAGATTTCATTGCTTGCGTTCTTCGAACTTCGTATTTCATATCGAACTCAAAATAGAAGAATAAATGTGCTGATTCGTTGTTATGCGATTTTAGGTGATCACGTAGACGTCGTCTAGCACAACCAACCTTTTCCCCCTCTCGTCTCAAACAACCAAGGTCAGTGGCTTGTTTTGTCTCCAATCAATCAATGAAATGTTAAATGTAGATGCACGAACACAAAAGCTTGTTTCACAAAACTACTAGTTGTAGAACTGTTGCATGCTTAATATTGAGTATCTGCTATAGAACTGCTACATGCTTACTATGTTATACCTGTTATAGAACTATGTTAAGCAAGTATGAAACAATGAATGAACGTTGCAATGATAAGATGAAACACGATGAAATTGGTTAAGTTCCCTATGTACACCATGCTTGAGTAACTAGTTTAGTCTTGCAAGGTCATGGACAACTTGTGCACAAGTTTTCGCTTCCTCGAACGGCAACCCGGGACCACGGGACAGATTCGACCTAGGAGGAAAGCAAGTTAGTCGTGCTGGATACTAGCACGGATTATTCAAAACTTTTAGCATGGTTCGCTACCCCCGCTGAAAGGGTCCCCGTCTAAACCAAGCTATATGTCCAGGATGGCTTGAATTGCCAGTGACCCCTACCTACACAATGTTTTAGCTATTGATATGAAACTGACAAAGAAGAACATGATAAGTTTTACACTACAATGGCACGTTCTGCCGTAGGTAAAGTTCTATCATAGTTACACTGCTTATGGCTTATCAACTGCTTGCATGAAATTCATTAGGATGGCTAGAAAGATCACTAATTATACTACATGCTTTACATAACTTCTTGAACCAAATAAGAGCGTGGAACATTAATTAGTCAATCACCAGTACACGGCAATGTAGTGATCCTCGCTCTTCACAGGTGGTACGAACTAGAAAAGCGTACCACGGAACTGAAGGCGACGCTTAGAACATTTTGAAGCCTTACTAGTGTGCGAAGCCGACTCTTAATCAACTCTTTTGAAGACCTTGCTTCAGTCCAAAGAAGATGACTCAACTCTCCCCGATTTAAGGTGCCTTGAATGTGTTGGTTACATAAAAGGGTGTGATGTATGGGGTTCATTTTGTAATTGAGTTAGTTTGCAAGCCCGCATAGCAACTCGCTTTTGTATTTGCGTCAATGTAAATGAAATTCAGTATTATCAATGAAAAGAAAAAAAATTCTATACAAATGTGTTCAATTTTCTCTGCGTACTCTCTTTGTTGTTGTGTTTCGGATAACCATATGACTATGTCTTGCGCGAGCGCAACTTAGGCTCATACGACATCATGTCCGGGGGACGACCATCGATTCTACGGAATCGGGACGTGACATAATGGTATCAGAGCACGGTTTTACGTCCTTTGGCTTTCCGTCTTGAGTCTCAAAACCTTTGACCTCGTGTCGATGAGATGAATTATTCCATACAGTAAGTCTGTAATATTTTCTGAGACTAATGTGAGTTGTCTTCTAATTTCAGAAGTCGAGAAGCTACGGCCGTGAACGAAAAGAGTACTTCGAGCGGTTCGAGTAGCTCAAAGGCTGAACCCTCGAACGCTCCCATGGAACGGATGTTGCGCATGTTGGAGGCACAACAACGGCAAGCTGAGGCAAATCAAAACCAAAACAAGCATCACCAATGGCTAAGTCGAGAATCAGCAAAGACAGACTAAGGCACGGCAGACTCAGTTTGAGATCCGATTCGAGGCACAATTCAAGTTGCAGCAGAAGCAGCTTGATACTCTATAGCAGATTGTCCACACAGTTGTGGCTAATAGCAACTCTGCGACGACGCATGTCGCGACCGAGCCTACAGCCCGACCGATTGAAGTCGAACCGGAGGAGCCTGAGCGTCAGCCTGCAGCACCAAGAAGAAACAACTTTGAGGTGTCAAAATTTAAGAAAACGTGCCGCACTTCCTTCAGCAGTACCGAAGACCCTTCCCTGGCGATCGACTGGTTGGAGGAGTTAGAAGACCATTTCGAACTTCTGGACGTCGAAGAGTCCAAGAAAGTCGCATGCACTCAACTTCAACTCCGCTTGAACGCGCACGACTGGTGGGCCGTGCAGAAGCGAGCGATCCGTCACGACGACGATGCAGCAGTGATCACTTGGGCCACATTCCGAAAGGTGTTCGAAGTCGGAGGCCATAAGAAACGAAGAATGAATTTATACAGCTAAGACGAGAACATGACGGTACGGCAGTACGCAGCAGAATTCAACAAGTTGGCCAAATTTGTCGGGACATTCGTACCGACTACGGAAAGTTGCGTTCAACGGTTCGAAGTGGGTCTGCGGCCCTCTATCTCTACCTATGTGTCTGTTCCGGGATACAAAACGATGGGTGTCTCTCTCAATCACGCTCTCCGCCTTGAGCGTCAGTACCCTCCAAGCGCTGTCGACATTGTGCATACTTTCAATCACAAACGTCCTAACCATGCTGGAGGTAACAACGCAATTAAGCGTCCAAACAATGGTCAACATGACGGATATCAAGGGCCGAACCCAGGACATCGCTGCACCAAATGCAATAACTTCGGACATCAAGCATTTGATTGCCAAGTTGTTAACGGTGGGTGCTGGTACTGTGGTAAGACGAGCCACGTGCCCGTAAACTGCGAACTACGTCGGGCTGGATAGAATGGAGGATCCAAGTGATTACCAGATCATTGCAGCATTGCCACAATGGGTATCTCGCATCAGTTGCGGGCAGAGCTTTTACGGATCCGTCGATTAGACCAAGATTGTTCTTGACACTGCGGCTAAGGCGCATTAAGCAACTCCATTCTCCATAGTTGCGTCCATCCAGCGGTGTGTTAACAAGGGTGAGTCCTGGTGTGTCTGAATCAAGGTTCACAATATCGGAATCGGTATTGGACTATTCCTACGAGTATTGGTATCGGCGATATCGGTAGTATCGGCGATTTCGGATCGGAGTATTGAATTTTTTGGTATCGGAAAAAAATAATTATTAATAAATTATTTACATTTAAAAACATATATTTTATACATTTAGGCATAATTTAAGTATTTTCAGTGTTATTTCGTAGTACTTTTGAAATTAAATAACATTGTAATCATCCTTAGCGATTGGTTTACATATAATAGATTGATTTTCTTCTTTTACATGTTTTTACAATCTTATTATGCTTTAAACCCTTGATGATTTGTCTTTTCGTTTAATTTTCTTTGCCGAATTGACCGGAAAAGAGACCCTCAATGTTGGTATCGGTAAGTATCGGGTATCGGTCGGTATCGGATCAGGACATGCCAAACCGTATCGGTATCGGCCATGTCGGATCGGTATCGGCCGATACTTTAAACCATGGTCTGAATGATGTAAGACCAGAGGATCAGGTAATGATGTCTCCTTCTCCTCCATGCCTTGTGGTGTGGATTTCTGTTTTGATTGCTCTGGACTTTCAACGTGTCGACCATGTTGGTTGGTGTGGTGTTTTGGGTTTTGTTTGTAGCGGAAGATGTTAAGAGTCACCAGGATTGGTGCTCTGATACCATAAACGAATTTATGTAGGAAAAGTCTTTGGCTTGCCATTATATAGAATTGGCATAGAGCTATTCTAGGACTGGATGAACTATTTAGGAATACAATAATGCACAAAATCAAGATCCTACGATTACTCTATTCTAATTGCTGATTAAATGCTTGATCCACAATTTAGTCCATAGTGTGTTTGAATTCTAGTCACAAATAAATGTTGATTATCTCGGTTGATTTCCTTTCCTTTAACTGTTCCTGTGTCGGTATGTTAGGAAAGCCTCATAACATGATCATTCTTTAACCCTTCTTTGAGATAATAGCAACTAGAAAATGACCAGTCACTGGTTCATTAAGATGATGTAGTCATTCTTTAGTCAGAACGTATATACATCAATGACTTGCTATGTCCGGGGAAAAAAAAAACAGGGCCCATAAGTGAGAAAGGATTAAAATTCTTCAGAACTTGATAAAATATCAAATAATTGCTAATCTTTGTCTGTTAATAAAGAAAAAACCAGGGAGCACTAAAAAGGATAAAAATTCAAACCTAGGTATAATCTTCAAAATAACATCCAGAGGATTTGCTAGTCCCATGAGCACACTCCGTGTCATACAAAAGCTGTCAAAAAGCTATTTACCACAATACTAGAATTAGGCATACTTCGATTCAATGGCTGAAGAAGGTAATATAATTAAATATAAATCTGAACCTCATTTGCTATCCGGAGAATTTCATCAGCATCTGCAGTGTGAAACCATCCATACTTACACGCATTCTACAATACAAAGGGTATAGCCAGCAAGGAAGAAGAATCTCAGCATGGATACAGATAACATCAAAATTACTGATAAGTAGGAGAAAAATAATAATAGACAACATTCAAAACTGGAATCATTAATTTTACCGAATTAACTATAGAATAGAAGAATATACCCAAAAAAGGACTCTGTCCATGAAACATCACAAACATAGGTCTCAATCTCCACACACCAAAACATCCTGTTTCTTACTCTACGTTCAACATTTATACAACCTCAAGTTTGGAAAAACATTTAGATTTTTACCATAATTAGTTTTGACTGTTCAATATCATCTAACTGCTCATAAACCCTTTGTGACTGAGACCACATCAATAGAACAGGTGGTAGAAGAATTACCTTTGTTGAGACCGACAGCATCATAATAGCAGGTTGAAGTGCACTGTTATTCCTTCGTTCATATGTCTTCATATGAAGGCAGTAAGATCGAATACATAATGAGAATCAGCACATGATTTGAAATGTAGAGAAATTCATAGAAAAGGAATCATAAAGAAACATTTAATAAGGATACTCAGAACTAGCCTAGTACGAAAGGCTGTTAAGAATAATGAAACTGGAACTGTTTTCTTAAAACGAGTCTATACTGGAGACCACTGTGTAAATTTTCCAATATGAGTTGAAAAGGGATTGACACAATGCAAACCTGCAAAGCACAATGGATCCTACCTACACAGACAATAACCACAAGAATTGTAATCAACTTTTATTTGAATTAGTAAACTATCAGAGGCTGGGCACAGGTCCTGGATAACAGCTATGCGCATGGATGTCTGATGCATGTATCATGTATGCATATGAGTGTCTAAATATCATATATGAATGCATGCCCATAAGATACATACTACTGATTTTATACTACTGAATGTGAGCCTGAACCAAGCATGGAAACAGACATGAGATATTCTGTTGAGACTTGAAGTGATTTTATTGAATGGAGTAACAACATATATATAGGAGAGGCTAGCCTCCTCTCCTATCATTCTAGCCAATGTGGGACTAAAGCCCAATAACACTATATATATATATCAACACTCCCCCTCAAGATGGGCGAAAGATATTCACTAAGCCCATCTTGTCACATCCTCTCATCATGTTGATAGAACTAAGCCCCTTTGTCAGTCCGTCTGCTACCTGATCTTTGGTTGGAACATAGCCCAGCTCTAGTTCTCCTTTATCCAGTTTCTCTTTGATGAAGAATCTGTCAATCTCAATATGTTTGGTCCTGTCATGCTGCACTGGATTGTTGGCAATATTAATAGCTGACTGGTTGTCACACCATAGCTTCATCTTTGTTCCCTGGTCCAGCTTTAGCTCCGTCAGCATATTCTTCAACCACAATAGTTCTGTGACTCCCAAGGCCATCGCTCTATACTCTGCTTCAGCTGTTGATCTGGCCACTACTGACTGCTTCTTACTCCTCCAAGAGACCAAGTTGCCTCCTACAAATATGCAGTATCCCGATGTGGATCTCCTGTCGTCAGCACAGCTAGCCCAGTCAGAATCACAATAGCCCTCAATGCCTACATGATTATTTCTTCTAAAGATCAGTCCCTTCCCGGGGGCTCCCTTCAAGTACCTCAGAATCTGGTACACTGCGTCCATGTGACCCTTCCGGGGGTCATGCATGTAGCGGCTTACTACACTTACCGCAAAGCTGATATCAGGTCGAGTGTGGCTTAAGTAGATTAACTTGCCCACCAATCTCTGATATCTATCCCGGTCAAGTGGTTCTCCAGCTTCAGCATCCAGTTTAAACTTCTGGTCTATCGGTGTCGTAGCTGGTTTACATCCCATCATCCCTGTTTCCGTAAGCAGGTCCAGTGCGTACTTCCTTTGAGAAAGAACGATTCCCTCATTATCTCGAGCAATCTCAATCCCAAGGAAGTATCGAAGGGGGCCAAGATCTTTCACCTCGAACTCCTTGCCAAGTTTTACTTTGAGTTGGGCGATCTCCTGCTCATCATTGCCTGTGATAATCATATCATCTACATATACTGCAAGCATGGTGATATGGCCTCCACTCCGTCTGAAGAAGACAGTGTGATCAGCATTGATCTGCTGATATCCCATCCCTATCATTGCTCTCCTGAACCTGTCAAACCATGCCCGAGGAGACTGCTTCAGTCCATAGAGAGACTTCTTCAGTCTGCAGACCTTGCCTTCTGTCTGTTTTGTGCCGAATCCTGGTGGTATCTCCATGTACACCTCCTCTACTAGATCTCCATGAAGAAATGCATTCTTCACATCCAGTTGGTGTAGCTTCCACCCTCCATTGGCTGCCAGGGAGATCAAGGTCCTGACAGTGCTCATCTTCGCCACTGGTGCAAAGGTCTCGTCATAGTCGATGCCGTACGTCTGACTGTATCCTTTTGCCACCAGTCGAGCTTTATAGCGCTCAACCTGTCCATCTGGGTTCTGTTTCACAGTAAAAACCCATTTACATCCAACTGCTCTTTTCCCTTCTGGCAGTCTCACCAGCTCCCAAGTGTGGTTCTTCTCAAGAGCTCCCAACTCCTCGTGCATTGCCGCTTTCCACTTTGGATCGTTCTTGGCAACCTGCCAATTGTTAGGTACAGTAATACTATCCAAAGATGCTATAAATGCTCCATGAGAAGAAGATATATGATCATAAGAAACAAACTTAGCAAGATCCCAACCATATCTGTCCGGAGAATTTCCCGCATTGCTGCGAGTAGTCCTTCGTGTAGGTAGTGGTATGGGAGGAACGATATCACCTGAGGAGGGTGGTGGTGTAGATGAGGAGGATGGTGGTGTAGATGAGGAGGATGGTGGTATAGGTGTCTCAGGAGTTGGGACAGGCGCAGGCAAGGGACTTGGCACTGACACTGTAGGTACTGGTCCTGTAGTCTGCTTGTTGTTTCTCCTGTTGTAGGTCAGTAACTCCCCCTGAGCCGTAGGTGTAACACTTCTCGTCTCCTCCCTCTGTTCCGCTTCACCTTCATGTTCCTCCTCAACCGTGTCTCTATGCCAAACTTCTAAATCGGTTACCACCAGGTTCTCCAAGTTCTCTATCTCCCCCTCTCGCCTTATACTTGTAGTATGAGGCGTGTTATACGAAGTTCCATCCTGGCGGTAATATGGCTCATGCTCCCGGAAGTGGACGTCCATACTAACAAATTTCTTCTTCTCTACTGGACTCCAGCATACATACCCCTTCTGAGTTGCTGAGTAGCCCACGAAGATGCACTTGACTGCTCTAGGGTCAAGTTTTCCAACGAATGGTCTGTTGTCCTTCACAAAACACACACATCCAAACACCTTTAGTGGAAGTATTCCACTATTATTACCTTGTAATACTTCACATGGAGACTTCCATCCCAGGACTTTTGAAGGCATCCTGTTTATAAGTTGAGCTGCTGTCAACACCGCATATCCCCATAGGTGTTGTGGGACATTCATGTCGATCATCATACTTCTTGCGGTCTCCAGAAGATGTCGGTTCTTCCTTTCTGCTACTCCATTTTGTGCTGGTGTATATGCACAAGAGGTCTGATGCTGTATTCCATGTGCTGACAAGTACTCTGCAAGTGTCCTATTGGTATACTCCGTCCCATTGTCAGATCTCAGTATCTTCACCACTGCATTATACTGAGTCTGGACATATTTATGAAAGTCCCGAAAACAAGCAAATACATCACTTTTGTTCTTCATCAAATACAGCCAGGTGACACGAGATGCACAATCGATAAACGAAACAAAATACTTATACCCATTCATAGTGTTAGTAGCACATGGGCCCCAAACATCAGAATGAACTACCTCAAAGACTGAAGAACTCTTATGACCATTTCCAACATATGAACTCCTAGTAAGTTTTCCTAACTCACATGCATCACATACTAATTTCCTTTTATTTGATTTTGCATACATATCTGGATACAACTTATTTAGAGTATCAAAGGAAGAATGCCCCATCCTCCTATGATGAAGTATCAAAGTGTCTTCAGTCTTCTGCTGCAGCTCCTCCATTCCAGCCTTCTCTGCCATAGACACCAATGCTGAGTCCAGTCCGTCTTGATCTAGGTACCACAGTCCATCATGCCAAGTGCCAGTCCCAAGTCTTCGTCCCGTCCCTTTCTCCTGGAAGATCACCTTAGGAATATCAAAAGAAACAATGCATTTTAGTTGGAGAATTATAGAACTAATAGACAAGAGACTGACTAGGAAGGATGGAGCATGCAAAACATTGGATAACCTTACTGAACCCGTACAATTAACAGTACCCTTACCGACCACTGGTTGGAAAGTACCATCCGCAGTCTGAATGGTGTCTGTCGATGCTAGGTGAGTGTACGAGGAAAACTTACTAGCATTTCCGGTCACATGCCGAGATGCTCCTGAGTCGATAATCCAGTCTGACATTTTAAGGGAAGACATAGATGCAAGAGCGTGAGACTCGTCAGTACCTTCTGATGGATGGGCATACATAGCGGCGTTGAAGAATGGAGTGGATGCCTCCTCTGCTACGCTCCTCCTGTCTCCTTCGATTGACGCTTTTTGCTTTCTCTCCAGCAGATCCAGTAGCGCCTGATCCTCCTCAGTAAAGGCGCCGCCAGCTCCTCCATTCCCATCTGCCACCAGCAGGTTTGCCCGATAGCCTCCTCGACCGCCTCGTCGGCCTCCTCGACCACGTCCACGTCCAGCATATCCTCGTCCACGTCCACCACCTGAGTCTCCCTCCTTAGGTGGTTTGGTACAAGCATATCGATGGTGGCCCATCTCCCCACAGTTGTAGCACTGCCGATTCTGTTGCCAGAGCTCTCCCTTGGATCCTGTATCCCCCGAACCGGTAGCTGCTAGTGCTGACTTCACTTCGGGTAAAGCACCTGTCGATGATGCGCCTGTCCCTGTCTGTAATCTGATCCGCGTCTCCTCCTGAATCATGGCTGAGATAGCCTCCTCGAGACTAGGGATCGCTGGCTGGGCGAGGAGTAAGGCTGTTCTCTGTGTGAATGCTGCAGTCAGTCCCTTAAGGAATTTCATCGTCCTCTCCTGCAGACACACCTGTCTCTCCTTGCACTTTGGGTCCCCGCAGCTTGCCCGTTTGGAATGGTGATCATAATCCAGCCAGAGGCGTTCCAACTCCGTAGCGTACTCCTGCACCGTCTTCTCGCCTTGTACGGTGTCGTCGATCTCCCCTTTTATCTGGAAGATCCGTAGATTGTTACCTATGCCATCATAGGTTCTTCTCAATTTCTCCCATACGTCTTTCACCATCTCAATGCCATCTACTGTGGAAGCAATAGACTGGACTAAGGAGTTGAGAAGCCAGATATAAATCACCATATGAGTGGATTTCCACTCGTCGCGTCCTGTCGAGCCCTCTTCCGGCTCTGTCTTCTCGCCTGTCAAGAATCCCTCCAGGTTCTTACCTGCAAGGGTTCTTCTCACCCGCCGTGACCAACTCAAATAGGTGGCTGGTCCATCCAACTTCAGATCGATGGAGGGTAGTTCTAACTTTGGCGGTGCTCGTGTCGTGCTTTCACCAGCCGACACCTTTATCAACTTCAGCAATGTCGCCACATCGCCAGCATCCAGCTTCTTGAGAATCTCCTCCATCGATGCTTCTTCTCGATCACTTCACACTTGCTCCACGACTCACGCTCGTCCTTGCCGTCCTCTCCTAAATCCGAATATGTCTGATTTCATCGGATCTAGGGATTATAGGCATCTCCTTGAGATTGATCTCAAGAACGAGCGTGAATCTTGTACCCGCAATAGCGGTACAATGAATCCTGCAGCCGTAAAAACGGTACAGAAACGAGCGTGAATCTTGTACCCGCAATAGCGGTACAATGAATCCTGCAGCCGTAAAAACGGCAGCAGCAGCAGCAGTTGCAGCCGCAACAGCGGCACAGCAACGGCAGCAGCGCGGCAGCGGCGGCGGCGGCGCGGCAGCTGCAGCAGCAGCGGGGCGGCGCTGCGGCGGCGGCGGCGCGGCAGCAGCTGCAGCGGCAGCGGGCAGCAGCAGCGGGGCGGCGCTGCGGCGGCGGCGGCGCGGCAGCAGCTGCAGCGGCAGCGGGCGGCAGCGGCGGCGTAGAAGGGGGATTAGGGTTAGGGTTTGTGTGGAGGAGGGGTCTCTAACGGTATGCTAAGCAATTTTAGGCTCTGATACCATGTTGAGACTTGAAGTGATTTTATTGAATGGAGTAACAACATATATAGGAGAGGCTAGCCTCCTCTCCTATCATTCTAGCCAATGTGGGACTAAAGCCCAATAACACTATATATATATATCAACATATTCCGTGTGGGAGTAAGCTAGTTCAGAGGCAAGATTCAGTGCTATGATGAGCTGGCCACAGTGGTGGGTATAAAAGGTTTACAGAAGTCTTGAAGAGAATATGGTATCCTCGTAATGGTGAAATAAAAACTAGGAACTCGACATATTTTAAGGTTAAGGAGAGTAGAAGAAAAAAAAAGGAAGAATAGCAAAGAGGAACGGTAGAAGGGATTAGGGAACCATTTAGAAGTAATATGTTCATCATTCTTCCAAATAACAATCCGAAGGGATTCTTAAGTCTTAACCCTCTGTTAGATGTGAGAAGAGAGATGGCATGTGGTATTGTCTCACCTTCTTTTGGCAACAAAAAAATATTACCAATTTTAGAGATCAAGTAACCCACTAGGATCTCTAGGAAAAACTCTTGGACCAGCCATCACACATCCTTCTGTACTCCTTTATACCAACTGGGTACAGAATAAGGCACTCAGTGTAACTCCCTAGACCCATTTTGTGTATTTTCGATCATTTCCTGAATTTTATGTTTTTGAAAATATTGGAGTTTTATAAGAAAAATATTGATTTGGATAGAATATTCAGAAAAACTATATTTTGTTTTAATTAAATCTCAATATTGTTTTGTTTTAAAAATTGACTATAAATATTAATATCTTGTCTTCAGTAATTAAGAACCAAGTGATTTTCGTAAGTTGGTTGTTAATTATGTTAAAAAGTTTTAATTGTTTGTTAATTAGTTAATGATCATTATTAGTATTATAATTTACTCATTTTTAGTTGGCAATTAATTAAATTCATTCAATTGATTTTTGTGATTATACAGACAGTTGCGGTGATGATATTATATCCGGTAAGTAAGTGAGGGATTAGTTAGTACTAAATGATTTTAACTTTTAACTAATAAATGATTAGTTTAATTAGCAAATTTATTTAGTTGGTTAATTAGCTGGAGCCATTTAAAATAGAGACTAACTAATTTCAGTTGAAAATCTGTTTTGAATTATTGAATATTTTGAAATCTGTTTGATTTTTGAATTATGAAATCTGTTTGAAAACTGTTGTTTGATATTTAAAAATCTGTTTGATTTTTGAATTTGAAATCTGTTAATTGATTCTCTAACTAATTCAGTTCAGGTGTACACTATTGCCCCAGATCTATAATTAATTACAGCCCTGCCACTCCTCCACACCCACACATAATATTTTATTATTATAAATACTGACTGTGTCAGTGCACAAATCTCAAAAATTCTGACACACATCAGTCACTCTCTCTCTACATTATTTCTCTACTCTCTCTCCTCTGCTCTGGCTGAGCTTGGCCGTGCGCCACCGCAACCTCGCCGGAGTGTCACCGGAGTTCGTCAAAGACCACGACACCGCCTCTCTGAGCTCGGATCCGCTTCGCCATGCCATTTCGAACCGCCGGAGCTAGACGCCATCCGCTCTCGGGACAGCTCCGCCACCGTGGAAGTTCGACGCCTCGTCGTCACCACTAGAAGACATATCCGCCTTCCCGGACTTCAGGAGAGCGTCGCCACCAGTCACTGTCGCTCGAGTCGCCGTCCTTAGAGCCGTGCCTCCAGGCGTTGCTCTTGTCGGGGTCCGTCAAGAAGTCCGAAGCCACCGCATGGTTGCCGCCGCTGAGATCTGAGCCACCATCTCGAAAATCGCGCCGAAGGTGAGTCTCCGCCTCGATCTCTTGGCCCCTTTCTCTTTTGCTGCTAGGGTTTGCTATTTGGGGAGGAAGATGAAGTACTAGGGTTAGGGTTTTCGGTCCATCGGAGGAGAGGGTTTCTCCGTTCTATTTGGGGGCGGCTGAACAAAATACGAGAAGATGGGAAGAAGAAGAAGTCGGATTAGGGGGGGCTCCTCCGTGTGAAATGGAGTGAGGTGCTGGAAAGTTGGATTCATGGCCGAGTGAAGAAGAGAGCTGAACTGTAATGGGAAGGAGGAGAAGCAGTGTGAGGAAGAGAAATAGAGTAGGGAGAGTAGTATTAAGAAATAGAGATGAGTGAGAACAGTGAGAGGAAAAAATAATGGGTTCTGTTGACAAGAAATTTTAGAAAGTGAGAGAGAAGAGCATATGTTTGTCCTTTGCTGCTCTTAGAAATCCGAGAGAGCGGAAGAGACACTTGCCTCTTCGAACGAAGAGCCTTGTGTCTCTTCGAAAACCGGGCCAACCTTGACTCTTACAGACATGGGAGGCCACCCATGTGGCCGGCTGTAAATTTGAGTGGAGAGAGAAGCTCTATAGTTTTAAGGCCTAGTTTTAATTGTTCGGCCTAGTTTGTTCTATAATTTACCAACTATGACCTT
This sequence comes from Iris pallida, assembly GCA_029216955.1. Taxonomy (NCBI): domain Eukaryota; kingdom Viridiplantae; phylum Streptophyta; class Magnoliopsida; order Asparagales; family Iridaceae; genus Iris; species Iris pallida. Next base: position 32,304,954 of record JANAVB010042420.1, read on the forward strand.
TTGTTTGTTCGGCCTAGTTTTAATTGTTGGTGTGTCTCCTTAAATTGAAGAATTGGACAGGTGGTGTGAGCAATCAATAGGCATGAGATGTTTGGGCCGGATTGGAGGAGTCAACCATTGGGTTTCTCATTGAATTTTGGACTGCTCATTGAATGTGTAGAGAAGTTAATGTGGGCCGGGTTTGCTGGCTTTAATACTGGGATGTAGCAATAGGTTATGTTATTAATATTATTGAATATTATTCAATTAAGGATACTAATTTGTACTTATATATTTCTTTACTCTAATAACAATTTTTCATGACTATTATTTTGGTAAAAGAAAAACTATATTATAGTATATAATTTACTGTTATTTACAAATGATTTAATAGTATTTTGCTCTAAAAATGTTTAAATAGTGAAAACTATTTGTCAATTAAAACATTTTGCTAATGGTTCACATAGAGACTATTTTATCCTGATGTTAGTAGCCATTGATAGTAATATATTAGTAAGATAGTATATGTATTTTTTTAAAATAATAACATTGTCATCTATTTTGCTATAAAAATCTTTTAAACTATTTTCTCATAATCTAAATGACTAGTTAGTTATATATATACGAATATTGAATAGTTAGCTAGATTAACTATATTGAGCTAAATAACATTGTAATCAAATTGTACAAAATTAACAGGTGAACATCCATGCAGTACTACTCCCGTACTTCCAAGGCGAGACAAGTACACCGACTTGACTTTTACTTTGTCTTTCTGTCTTACATTCATGTACCATGTTCTCATATCGGACACGAGATACACACGATTGCCTTGTACCTTGTTCATTGTATTGTGAGTCATTGTTTATTGTGGGGATTGGAAGAAATATTAGCTTTTGTGTGACCACACCCAACATAGATATTGTGGATAGTCTAATCGTACACTTCACGTACGATGAAGTCGGATCTTGTAGAATTGATTGACTCATTGATTGATTGTGGTCCTAAGCCGGTCACACATTAGTTTAATATTTCAAAATTGTCACACTTGCATATTTATTGTCGTGTTATAGTCTTGTTCATTGATAGTCGTGTTCATTGTCTTGCATATTGATTGTCGTCCATTGCCTGCAGTTTTACATTTTATTTCTGGTACCGTAGTTTCACTTCCATTTCTAGTATTCTGGTTTTACCTTGTATTCTGTATTACAGATTACATTGTATATTGCTCTTGTCGGGGTTGTACTTTGCTCTTTTTCTGACAGGATACGTTGCAGGTGAACTTGAGGCCACATGGAGCATGTGATGGTATCATTGGATATTGCAGCTTTATTTCATTTATTTTCTTTGGAGATTGTATATTTTATAATTTCATCATTGTATATTTTATTTTACCGGATTTGTCTCCGGTTAACATTGTATAAAATGACTTGATGGATATTGGTGATCTTTCTGGGAACGTTATATAAAGTTGTGGATGTTTACATTACATTGTGACTTGGAGTTTTTCTTAGTATTGTACAGCTTACTTCGTCGTGTCCATCGACGAAGGCTGGGCGTGTCCGACTCGTATCCGATTATTCGGGAGCGGATCGTGACATGTTTTTAGTGGTGGCCCATGCAGGTCTATCCTAATGACACTTAGGCAATAAAGTGTTATTGGGGGACCAGCGAAGCTAAGGAAAACTCATCACAGCATAGGAACCGTGGAAAAATGGTTTATGGTTATGGTTATAGTTATTGATATTTAAATTTGAAATTTAATTTACTTATGATTTTCTAAGTTTAGTTTATGATTTTTCTAGGACATAGCAATCAATGGTTTATTTTTCTGTTACAGGACGGTCGCCACGACGAACGCTGGGACTAGCGAGCAGCCTGCACCCAATGCGCAGGAGCAGCTTCCACCGCCTCGGCCTCAGCCTCAGCCGCTTCCTCCGACGATGACGTTCGACGACACGCAGATGATGGCCATGTTCCAGCAGTTCATGGAGGCGCAGAACCACCAGGCCACGCAGTTCCGAGCGACGATCATGGACATGCTCCGAGTTAGGGAGCCAGCTCCGCCAGCACCGCCGGCACCACCAGCACCACCAGCGTCGAGGCCAGGGACTGCCAAAGACTATCAGAACCTCTGCCCGATGGATTTTTGGGGCCATGAGGGAATAGTCTACGCAGACAAGTGGCTAGAAAATGCTGAGAGGACATTGAAGATGGCAAGGATCTCGGATGATCTGAAGGTCAAAGTTGCGAGCATGCGACTTTTCGACATTGCTAGAACTTGGTACAGAGAGGAGCCTCAGTTGGCTGAACCCCAAGTTCTATGGAAGGATTTCAAACTGTTGTTCCAGGAGAAGTTCTTCCCGGATGTGGAGTGGGACGAGCTTCAAATGCAGTTTGAGGCATTGCAGCAGGGGAGTGACTGTGGCACAGTATACATCGGAGTTCACCCGACTCAGCAGGTTCGCGGAGAACCTAGTCAGCACACCGCATAAGAGGGCTCGGAAGTTCAAGAAGGACCTCACCAGGGAGTTGCGTCATGCAGTGGCTATTAATCAGGCTACTACCTATGCATCGGAGTTCACCCGACTCAGCAGGTTCGCGGAGAACCTAGTCAGCACACCACAGAAGAGGGCTTGGAAGTTCAAGAAGGACCTCACCAGGGAGTTGCGTCATGCAGTGGCTATTAGTCAGGCTACTACCTATGCGAGCATCCTTAAAGTTGCTCAGGAAGTGGAGAAGGAGATGGACCCGAAGCTTAAGCGGGACCGAGACATTGGCGCCAGCAGTTCCCAGGGTCCACCGAAGCGGACCGACACTCAGCAGAGGCCACCTCAGCATCAGCATCATCCTCATGTTCGAGCTCCGACATCACCGAGGCAGCAGAGACAGATTCAGACTCCGGTATACTTTTCTTGTGCATACTGCAAGAGGCCGGGACACCGTGTCGAGGAATGCCGCAAGAAGTTAGGACAGTGCTTGGTTTGTGGATCTGCCACTCACCAAGTGAGAGATTGCCCTGCGGCTTTCACTCGCCAGGGACCAGCACCAGAGCAGCAGCAGGAGGACCCAGTCTTCGGGGATCAGTAGCAGCAGGGAGCGCAGCCGGATGGACCGTTATCTTTCTTATGTTGCTTATAGTATCTAGATATTCTTATAGGGCCTATTTTGAGGCTTGTCTCTGAGTTTTCTTGCATTTACAGTCTTTTGCATTTGTTTAGTGACTACTTGTTAGTCCTTGTTACTTTTGTTATCCAAATAAAAATCTTTTTACTCAATTGTTTCTTAAATTTTATTTTTACTTGATTTTGTGCACCCTACAAAATCCTTGAAATTTCGAGGACGAAATTTTTGTAAGAGGGTAGATTTGTAACTCCCTAAACCCATTTTGTGTATTTTCGATCATTTCCTGAATTTTATGTTTTTGAAAATATTGGAGTTTTATAAGAAAAATATTGATTTGGATAGAATATTCAGAAAAACTATATTTTGTTTTAATTAAATCTCAATTAATATTGTTTTGTTTTAAAAATTGATTATAAATATTAATATCTTGTCTTCGGTAATTAAGAACTAAGTGATTTTCGTAAGTTGGTTGTTAATTATGTTAAAAAGTTTTAATTGTTTGTTAATTAGTTAATGATCATTATTAGTATTATAATTTACTCATTTTTAGTTGGCAATTAATTAAATTCATTCAATTGATTTTTGTGATTATACAGACTGTTGCGGTGATGATATTATTTCCGGTAAGTGAGGGATTAGTTAGTACTAAATGATTTTAACTTTTTACTAATAAATGATTAGTTTAATTAGCAAATTTATTTAGTTGGTTAATTAGCTGGAGCCATTTAAAATAGAGACTAACTAATTTCAGTTGAAAATCTGTTTTGAATTATTGAATATTTTGAAATCTGTTTGATTTTTGAATTATGAAATCTGTTTGAAAACTGTTGTTTGATATTTAAAAATCTGTTTGATTTTTGAATTTGAAATCTGTTAATTGATTCTCTAACTAATTCAGTTCAGGTGTACACTATTGCCCCAGATCTATAGTTAATTACAGCCCTGCCACTCCTCCATACCCACACATAATATTTTATTATTATAAATACTGACTGTGTCAGTGCACAAATCTCAAAAATTCTGACACACATCAGTCACTCTCTCTCTATATTCTTTCTCTACTCTCTCTCTCTCCTCTGCTCTGGCTGAGCTTGGCCGTGCGCCACCGCAACCTCGCCGGAGTGTCACCGGAGTTCGTCAAAGACCACGACACCGCCTCTCTGAGCTCGGATCTGCTTCGCCGTGCCATTTCGAACCGCCGGAGCTAGACGCCATCCGCTCTCGGGACAGAGCTCCGCCACCGTGGAAGTTCGACGCCTCGTCGTCACCACTAGAAGACAGATCCGCCATCCCGGACTTCAGGAGAGCCTCGCCACCAGTCAATGTCGCTCGAGTCGCCGTCCTTAGAGCCGTGCCTCTAGACGTTGCTCTTGCCGGGGTCCGTCAAGAAGTCCGAAGCCACCGCATGGTCGCCGCCGCTGAGATCTGAGCCACCATCTCGAAGATCGCGCCGAAGGTGAGTCTCCGCCTCGATCTCTTGGCCCCTTTCTCTTTTGCTGCTAGGGTTTGCTATTTGGGGAGGAAGATGAAGTACTAGGGTTAGGGTTTTCGGTCCATCGGAGGAGAGGGTTTCTCCGTTCTATTTGGGGGCAGCTGAACAAAATACGAGAAGATGGGAAGAAGAAGAAGTCGGATTAGGGGGGGCTCCTCCGTGTGAAATGGAGTGAGGTGCTGGAAAGTTGGATTCATGGCCGAGTGAAGAAGAGAGGTGAACTGTAATGGGAGGGAGGAGAAGCAGTGTGAGGAAGAGAAATAGAGTAGGGAGAGTAGTATTAAGAAATAGAGATGAGTGAGAACAGTGAGAGGAAAAAATAATGGGTTCTGTTGACAAGAAATTTTAGAAAGTGAGAGAGAAGAGCATATGTTTGTCCTTTGCTGCTCTTAGAAATCCGAGAGAGCGGAAGAGACACTTGCCTCTTCGAACGAAGAGCCTTGTGTCTCTTCGAAAACCGGGCCAACCTTGACTCTTCAAGCCATGGGAGGCCACCCATGTGGCCGGCTGTAAATTTGAGTGGAGAGAGAAGCTCTATAGTTTTAAGGCCTAGTTTTAATTGTTCGGCCTAGTTTGTTCTATAATTTACCAACTATGACCTTTTGTTTGTTCGGCCTAGTTTTAATTGTTGGTGTCTCTTTAAATTGAAGAATTGGACAGGTGGTGTGAGCAATCAATAGGCATGAGTTGTTTGGGCCGGATTGGAGGAGTCAACCATTGGTTTTCTCATTGAATTTTGGACTGCTCATTGAATGTGTAGAGAAGTTAATGTGGGCTTGGTTTGCTAGGCTTTAATACTGGGATGTAGGATACTAATTTGTACTTATATATTTCTTTACTCTAATAACAATTTTTCATGACTATTATTTTGGTAAAAGAAAAACTATATTCTAGTATATAATTTACTAGTATTTACAAATGATTTAATAGCATTTTGCTCTAAAAATGTTTAAATAGTGAAAATATTTGTCAATTAAAACATTTTGCTAATGATTCACATAGAGTTGTTAATGTTGGCCTGGTTTGCTAGGCTTTAATACTGGGATGTAGGATACTAATTTGTACTTATATATTTCTTTACTCTAATAAAAAATTTTCATGACTATTATTTTGGTAAAAGAAAAACTATATTCTAGTATATAATTTACTAGTATTTACAAATGATTTAATAGCATTTTGCTCTAAAAATGTTTAAATAGTGAAAACTATTTGTCAATTAAAACATTTTGCTAATTATTCACATAGAGACTATTTTATCCTGATGTTAGTAGCCAAGGATAGTAATATATTAGTAAGATAGTATATGTATTTTTTAAAATGATAACATTGTCATCTATTTTGCTATAAAAATCTTTTAAACTATTTTCTCATAATCTAAATGACTAGTTAGTTATATATATACGAATATTGAATAGTTAGCTAGATTAACTATATTGAGCTAAATAGCATTGTAATCAAATTGTACAAAATTAACAGGTGAACATCCATGCAGTACTACTCCCGTGCTTCCAAGGCGAAACAAGTACACCGACTTAACTTTTACTTTGTCTTTCTGTCTTACATTCATGTGACATGTTCTCATATCGGACACGAGATACACACGATTGCCTTGTACCTTGTTCATTGTATTGTGAGTCATTGTTTATTGTGGGGATTGGAAAAAATATTAGCTTTTGTGTGATCACACCCAACATAGGTATTGTGGATAGCCTAATCGTACACTTCACGTACGATGAAGCCGGATCTTGTAGAATTGATTGACTCATTGATTGATTGTGGTCCTAAGCCGGTCACACATTAGTTTAATATTTCAAAATTGTCACACTTGCATATTGATTGTCGTGTTATAGTCTTGTTCATTGATAGCCGTGTTCATTGTCTTGCATATTGATTGTCGTCCATTGCCTGCAGTTTTACATTTTATTTCTGGTACCGTAGTTTCACTTCCATTTCTGGTATTCTGGTTTCACCTTGTATTCTGTATTACAGATTACATTGTATATTGCTCTTGTCGGGGTTGTACTTTGCTCTTTTTCTGACAGGATACGTTGCAGGTGAGCTTGAGGCCACATGGAGCATGTGTTGGTATCATTGGATATTGCAGCTTTATTTCATTTATTTTCTTTGGAGATTGTATATTTTATAATTTCATCATTGTATATTTTATTTTACCGGATTTGTCTCCGGTTAACATTGTATAAAATGACTTGATGGATATTGGTGATCTTTCTGGGAACATTATATAAAGCTGTGGATGTTTACATTACATTGTGACTTGGAGTTTTCCTTAGTATTGTACAGCTTACTTCGTCGTGTCCATCGACGAAGGCTGGACGTGTCCGACTCGTATCCGATTATTCGGGGGCGGGTCGTGACACTCAGGGCACCAACAACTTCTAAACTTAACCACAAAGTCCAAGGGGTTTTTCATTTGAAGATGGAAAAGTATAGAACATTTTTGAAAACCTAGCTATGAAATTAAAACTAAGCATAATGAAGATTTCTTCTGAAAATGCAATATATGCCCCTTTGGCTCATATTACAAATTCGAGGTGACTACAACTCCTAAGTCCTAAGCCGATATTTTCATCTTCTCCCTTATTTTATGTAGTGCCCCGTCCCGCTCAGTCAATCGGAGGAATCGAAACGCCAACGGCGTTCGGACTTAGCCACGCAACGGCGACTCGAAGGTCCGCTCGGTCGAGGCGACCCCTCGCTCAGGTGGGTGGCTTCGGTGAACTTGCCTCAGCTTGGCCTTCACACTAATAAAACGAAAGTTTTCAAATGCACAAGTAGGCTTGATAATAAAAGAGACGAATCCACATAGCTAAGAGAATAATCCCAAGTCAAGTCAGATTGAGTTAGAATATGGAAAGGTCCAACGGTCGGCTTAGAGTTGGTGCACGACGTGCTTTGAAAAATGACACTCGGTCCTTCGTCCCGTGGCTTGGGAGAAGGAAAGTTGCTCTTCGACACAAAACTATGAATTAGCCTAAGTCATAGGCGTCGCCCACGCAAATACTCGATAAAGCATGCACGCTTCCACGATGCAAGGCTTGGCATAGCCTTTGATCGTCCCACGGGTTAAGTTGTAGGCTCGATTAAGTTAGGCAAAGTAATGCTGGGCTACGAAGTCATAGCAAGCACTGTCCCGCTCTTTCTGCGGTGGTCAAGTTGTTTAGTTCCACGATCTCAAGGCCCGTCATATAAAATATGACTTGGGCGATAGCGTCGCGTAGAACGTAAGTCGGTTTAAGACACGAGCCACGGTCAGTTCAGAGGAAAGTTAGCCACGGTCTATTTGGCATTTAAGGAACACGTTATGTTCAAGTTAAGTGGGAAGGCTATGAAGTAGCCGTTCTCTGAGTTCAAAGAATGTTAGGTCTAAGCGATGGTTAGTCGCAATGCTAAGTTCGAGCGATGGTCAGTCGCCGAGAAGAAATGTGACGGAATTGTAAGTCAGTCGCCGAGGCAACCCTGGTTTGGGCTCTGCAAAAGAAGAAAAGTGGAAGAAGTAAAGCAAAGGAACTAAGTTGTGATGATTAGGCCATGCATTTACGTTGAGTCTAGAAGCCTCGTAGGTGCGTGGTCATGGACAACTTGTCGACAAGGACGATGGTTCTTCGGATCGGCAACCTTGGGCCAGGGACCGATCTGGCCTAGGAAGAACAGATTGTAGCCGAGTTGGGTATGAAGCAACCGGTAGTTCGGGGACTTGCATCGGAGATCGCTACTTGCAGTGCAAGGATCCCGTTTACCAGGCTATGTCCATGATGGCTAGTTAATGCCAGTGACCTTTCATATAGATAAATTGGCGTGCTGAACGGCAATCCGCATGCACGGTGTCGGTCGATTCTAAGGAAATGTAAGCACGGCACGAGTTGTGCTAAGAAGATATGTGTGTACGGTCTGCACCATGATTCAGGAGCCTAGGGTTTGGCTAAGTAAAGACCCGTGCTTCGGCACGAGATGTGGCGTCGAGTGTTAAGTCTTCGACATAGCATAAGTAAGATTTGAGTTGTTTCGAGCTAAGTCGAGAAGGACCGTAGGACAAGTTTGGTTAAGTTATGTTGAGTTGCAGGCCGTAGGGCAAGTTTGGTTAAGTTATGTTGAGTTGCAGGGCACGACCTCGAAATGTGAGGTACGGCCGCGTTGTCACAACACAAGTATAGGCAAGACTAAGTAAGGAGGCACTGTCTCAGAGATATTAAAGTACGAATCAAGTTTCATGGCACGACCGAGTCGTTGCGTCCCAGCACGAAAGACAAGCATGAGTCGGTGCGTTGACGTTGCAAGCACGAGAACGGTCTAGAGACAAGGGTAAGGAAGTTATCGGTGCAATAGCACGGTGACGGTCTAGAGACACTAAATAGGTCGAGAGTCTGTCCTAAAACTGATCCTAAAGCAAGACTAGAAAGACAATTGAAAAGAAGGGACTATGTTGTACAAAGTAAATTAACGTGTTGGTTTTCTACGGGTAGGCGAGGGGCTCACTCCACCAGTACAGTTGAGTACTGACACCTACACAGTTTTCATGTGCAGGCACAGGTAGAAGCTCGTGGCGCGGAGCTCGCTTGGATGCGTCGAGGCACGGAGTTCCTTGGCGATTCGAAGCGTGCGGCCGCGTGGAGTCAAGACTTATACGAGACATAATGTATGGAAGTCGCCTATCCGAAGCATCCGCTGACTCAAGACTTGTATTGAGAGCAAGGATCAAAGTATCGGCCGATACCGATACGTATCAGCCGTATCGGATCGGATTTGGCCTAGGCCGATCCGATACCGACCAAAAATATCGGTATCGGCCGATCCAGGAGGAAAAATTATGGTATCGGCCCGTATCGGACCGATACGGACCGATACTTGCCGATACGGACCGATACTTGCCGATACTGGCCGATACGGGCCGATACTGGCCGATACTAGCCGATACGAGAATTCAAAATACCAGAAAATATCAAAAACGAATTTTACCCCTGCCAAAAACATACTTTCGAAAAAAAAAGGGTAAAGAAAGATTCTTCACATCAAATCTAGGAATCAGTAATGAAAATTGGTAACATTTGCAATAAAATCTCTATAAATAGATGAAAAATTATTTGCAAATTACATCTAACAACACTAAAGGCAGAAAATTATTCAGGTTATAATATACTATTTAACAATATTATATGCCATTTAACAATTTATATTATTACAATATTTTTTTATTGGATATATATACTATTTAACAATATTTATTATTGTACACTATTTAATGTTTAATTCAATTATACTTGAAAAACATAGAAAATACTTAAATAGTGCTTAAATATGTAAATTATTTTTCCCTAATTTATTAATAATTATTTAATATCGTCGATACAACCGATACCAAAAAATCCGATACTCCGATCCGGTACCGCCGATACAGCCGATACTGCCGATACCGATACTCTTAGAAACTGTCCGATACCGATCCCGATCCCGATACTTTGAACCTTGATTGAGAGATGAGAGAGAGCTGAGTGACTTGTAATGTGAGAAGAGTGAGCTTGAGTGATTGTAATATTGGCCTTGCGCCCCCTTGTAATCTTTGTTTCAATATCAATAAAGAGTATTTTGCAATGACTTGTGTTCTCCTTCAAATTTTTGCTGCTATTGTTCAATGTCTCTGCTTGGGACTTCTGTGCGACGATCCCGTCGCAGCCGCTGTAATCGGCCGTTATGGAACCCGCCTTGCATGAGCGCAATCTAGGCTTGTGCGGCATCACGCCTTAGCGAGGACGATCGCTCCTACGGAAGCGGGACGTGACATTTTAGACTGTCTCGGTGTAGGATAATACAAAGGCATGGTGCTTAATTACATGATTATAACTACATGGCCAGTGTAGATTTTACTGCCCGCATACTAGCCTTTTAGATTTATGGCTACCAATTATCAACCTTCTCCAACATGCACAGTTAGAAAGAAGCAAAACATACTGACAAGTAAAATCTTCTTACGAGCATTTTGAAAATCGAGTCTTTACCTGTTTGATTAATGAAGGCAGACGATGAGCAATTGCAGGAACATCGGTGATTGTTAGCGCATAATCCACACCTCTTTATATGCAAAAGGAAATATCGAATTTATAAAACACTAAGAAAGTGGATGTAACTTAGCACACATTTGAGAATCTTAAATTATGCATGTAGATAATAGGATACTCTACAAAAAAATTCGAATGAAATATAACACTAAGAAGAAACAGTATTATGGTCAATGAACAGGAAGCAACTTCAAGTACAAAGGCTTGTTGATCCTTGATGGGACAAAACAACATAGTATCCAAATACATATAGAACTGGGGTTGGGTCTATCATCTATGGAACGACTTCCTGGAGGTTTTGTCAAATACTAATCTGTAAAAACTGAGAAATATTAATAACTAAATCGTGACATAATCATGTTTGATATACGCGTAATGCATGAAAACATACAAATTAGATCATGTACAAATAAAGTACGTGCCAACGAGAGAGCTTAGAATGTAAACCACGAACAATAATGCTAAGTTTACTACCAAATTCTTACAACCTTTTTACAACCTCACTCACCAACCCCTTACACATGGGTCCCACCGGATCCCACCACCCCTCACACCCCCCCCCCCCTGCTACATGGGCTCCACCCGACCCCACCACTTACTCCTCTCCTTCAATCGAAACCCGACACGTGGCGGGAGTAAAGAGGTTGTAAGAATTTGGTTGTAGGCATAGCATTGCTCAAACCACAAAAATGGGGTTAAAGTTGGGGAATCGTTGTCACAGTCAGATTTGTCACATGGTAACGATGTCATACCTTGGGGTAGAGTTAACTTCAATCACCTAGACTTCGTAAAAGTTCATGAAAGTGATGGAGTAATTTAATTACCCAGTTTGCGGGGTTGGATTACAAGGATAAGAAAATATCCGAGAGAGGTCTAAGGAACATCGAATAAAAACGCTCTAGTGCTACAAGGCTCCCACTAATGTAGGGAATCGGGACGGGGAAGGGTCAAAATGTACGCAGTTCTACCCTCGATATATGAAGAGCTTGTTTCCGTGACTCAAACTGACATCCTCTAGGATGCAACTGTCAATTTGTAGTACTAGCAATATCTAGCAATATGTCATCTCGATTCAGCAATCTTCTTCTTATTTTCTTAAATTTGTACAATATAACTTAACCAATTCATGACCTCCAATGATTTCCCGTTTCCCCACCAATGCTCCTAGCTTCCATAGATCTTCAGGGTGCCATGATCCAAATTTTCTGCTCACTCAAGAACCTCCAGAAAACCGGTTTTCTTGTTCGAACCGAAATAGCAAGAAAAATAAAATGCAGATTTAAACTTGTTTCAGCATGCTCAGTCAGTTTCGTGCCAACGCATATAAGATTGGTACCAATAACTTGTCTATGTGCATTCAACCAACTACTGATCACAAACAATTCGCAAGTAGGAAGCAAGAAAATAAACTATACCACTCGAAAACCAACACCGTGTCCGTGTCCGTGCCTGAACAGTTCACCGGTATTACTTTCGACGCAGAATCGAGAGTAGGAAACTCTAGCATGATTAGAAGAACTGCACGGACCTGGCGAGCGCGAAGCAGAGGGAGGAGAACTCGAAGGGGTCGAAGCGGGCGCCGACCCTGCATATGAAGGTGAGGCGCTCGACGATGGCCTTGAGCCTGAACGAGTTCGCCTCCGACGCCGACGAGAACTGCAGCGGAGACGCCGACGACGGCGACGTGGCGGCGGGGTGGTGGGGTATGGCGCTTGTCATCGGCGGGAGCGGCGGAAGCGACGACGGTGACGATCCTCCTCCTGCTCTTATTCCTCTTCTCTCTACTGCAGCTGCTGCTGCTACTGCAGCTCTCCACTTCCTGAGAGCTGCTGCCTCTAGATCTCCGAAAGAAGAAAAGGGATCCAACCGTTCATATTAATGTGCCGTTCTATCGTGTCTGCTTGTATGGTCCTTGCCTGGGGCCCACCTGTGGTTAACCTGTTCCCCAAACTCGGGGTTCACACTCACTTGAATTTAATATATTTTTAGGGGGATGATGGTGCAGAGCTTGCGGTCCGAGGCACTCACGTTCGGTCCGCGGCACCCACGCTTGCACGTATCAGAGACACGATGAATAAAGCAATATTTTGAGCCAGAGGAATAAGTTTACTGGACTCGTGTACGTTACCTCGTCTCGAGCGAGCGTTCGTGCGGATGCGACCGGTCCGTGAACGTATCTCGACTCGGACATGGGATCAGAAAAGTTATCTCACCTTGTGTGTGCGGTCGAGCGGATACGATCGGCCCGCGAACATCTCTTATCTCGTGCACGACCGAGAGGATGTCAGTGTTGACAGAGGTGCAATGACAACGATGAAATGTCGTGAGGACGTGCGGCCGTCCCACCCATGATCCCACAACATCAGAGGCCTGGTGAAAGTAGCATAATCTGAGTCTACACGGAAGAAGAAAAAAAAAATATGTTATTAATTACCAATTATATACAAACAAATACCTATGGGCTAGGGGTGCAACTTGGGTGGGCTAAGCCCGAGTCCGATCGAATAAACTCGTTAATGGGTTGGATTAGGGTTGAAGATTCTTATGCTCGGGCTCGGATTTGGGTTAAAATATTTGAACCCGATCAAAATCGAGTTGAGCTCGGATTCATGTGTTGGGTTACCCGATGTAAAACCCCTGATTTTTCTATTATTTTTAATTATTTGTTTTTTAATATATAACCTAGGAAATTGTTTATATAATTTACTTAGATAAACATTTAGTTAATCAACTTAAATAGTTAATATTAAAGATAGAGGGTATTGGCTATTATACATATAACATAGAGTTTTATATATTGTTGTCGGTTTATATATATATTTTTCTTTTTTTTAACAATTTTTATTGTATTTTAGAAATTTTATTGCATGTTTTGGTGCTGATATATAGGTTGTATATATACACAAGTATATATAGACAAACTATAAAAAAGAAAACTTTATTTGCTACTGTTCCTAGTGAACAGTAGCTATAATAGGCCGACTCCCTATATCTATTTCCGCACGGCAAAGGAGAAATTGAGTTTTGAAACCCACGTCTTATTAGAAATCACCAAATCTCTTCACAAGGCTACCCACCTATCCATCCCCATGCAATATCAGAAAGATTGCAATCAAATTTGAAATTGAATTAAAGGGAATTAGAGTTGGACTCTCAAACCTGAGAGTATATAGGTGCGGCTGTGAACCTGGGAAAAGAAAATCATAGCAAACCTAAACAATCGAGAGCTTCTTCGACCCGTGCCTCCCTGACAACCCCCAGTCCCAGGCGATCCCCTACAATCGTCGTACGCTGCCGGAACCAGTTGCCATCGCCGGAAGACAGAGGAGATTCGAACTCATCTGTTCTGAACCAGAGTTCAAGGTGTTGGAGTGGGTGGGGTTCCCAACCTATGTGGAGAAGATCCCGGAGTGCGACGAGCGCCGTCCGATGTCGGAGAAGCTCGGGAGTAGTTGTTACTGCTGCTGCTGCCCCAAAAGGGGTTCTGGACCAAGTCTGCAGAGTTCGGGCCGAACTCGGTCCCAGGCCGAGTTCTGGCCGAACTCGGTCTGGCCGTTCCAGGGTTTGGCCACCCAGTGCTGGTTGCCCCACACAGAGTTCTGGCCGAACTCTGTGTGTCGGGGGGCTGAAGCGGATTTCAGGATGAGTTTTCATCATTTGATTTAATCCAACGGTCCAGGTTGGTTGCGGGATTAGGGAGATATATTGAGTTTTCTCAACCCTAATTCATTATCGTATTATCGCATTGGGCAACACAGGTTTGAGAGAGAAGAAGGCAAGAGTGCCATTGCAACTTCGGAGAAGAAGACGGAGGATTGAAGGTCGATGTTCGAAGGAGATCGTGTTCGGGTAATCTCTACTCGTCGTTCTCGCTCTTCGTAGCCTTGTAATCATTGTTCTTGTCTCTGAGTGTTGTGGGGATCCGATTTGGATCGGGAGGAGTTTGTAGAGGGTGTAATTCTTCTATTCCATTAGTGGAGGCTTCTCAGGGTTGGACTCCGATCGTCCCGTGGTTTTTCCCGCAAGGGTTTCCACGTCAAAAATTCTCTGTGTCTGCGTGATTGTTTTTGTGTGCTTGCTTTGGGTTCGTGCGTTGTTTGCTCGGTCCTCTCGCAGGTACTCTCCGGTTTGGGAAAAGGTTTCCGCGCTTCTTTCCCAACAGAGTGGTATCAGAGCATAGGTTTTGTTCTGGCTGATACCAACAGAGTGGTATCAGAGTTTTGGGTTCAAAGGGTGTCAGGAGTTGACAGAGGAACCAGAGAGGAGAGATGGACGCGAAGCCGGTGCGCATGGTGAACCTTAATGGCACAAACTATCATTATTGGCGGAGCAAGATGAAGGATTTGCTATTTGTCAAGAAGCTGCATCTACCTGTGTTTGCATCCGAGAGGCCCAGTGATAAATCCGAGGAGGACTGGAAGTTCGAGCACATACAGATGTGTGGGTACATACGGCAGTTTGTTGATGAGAACGTGTACAACCACGTTGCCAATATTGAGCACGCGAAGACGTTGTGGGATAAGCTGGAATCCTTGTATGCGAAGAAGACCGGGGTAAACAAGTTGTTCCTGATCCGAACGATGATGGGTCTGCGGTACAAGGATGGGGCGTCTATTACGGATCACTTGAGTGATTTCCAGGGCGTGGTTGACCAGCTATCTTCTATGGGAGTCAAGTTCGACGACGAAGTTCAGGGACTGTGGCTGCTGTGTACCTTGCCAGACTCGTGGGAGACCGTACGAGTATCTATGATCGCTTCTGCTCCAGAGGGCGTGGTCAGTCTGGAGTTTGCCAAGAGCGGGGTGTTGAATGAAGAGATGCGGAGACGTTCTCAGGGCACTTCATCCACATCCCACCACTCAGAGGCACTTGTTTCAGAGAGCCGCGGAAGGGGCAAAAGCAGGGGTCCAGGTGGTGGCAGAGACAAGAGCAGGGGGAACTCCAAGGGTCGGTACGAGGACTCAGAGTGTTACCATTGCGGTAAAAAGGGCCATATCAAGCGGAATTGTTTCGCTTGGAAGAAGAAGAAGAAGGGCGACAAGGGGAAGCAAGAAGAGAACACTACAGCGGCGGCCTCGGTACATGGAGGCGATGTGATCGTCGTAGGTGATGAGGTCATTACTAACCTCGCCTGCGGTGACAATTCTTGGCTGGTGGACTCAGGGGCTTCAGCACATGTATCTCACAATAGGGCACTGTTTGCCACTTACACGACAGGCGACTGTGGCGTGTTGAAGATGGGCAACGGAGATGTGTCGAAGGCGGTTGCCATTGGAGATGTGCATTTGAGAACGAAGACGGGTGCGGTTCTTGTTCTCAAGGATGTTCGTCATGTCCCTGATATCCGTTTCAACCTGGTGTCGGTTGGAAGGTTGGATGACGAGGGATTCTTCAGTCTCTTCGGGAATAGTCAGTGGAAGCTTTCCAGAGGTTCGATGGTGATTGCCAGAGGAAGCAAGAAGTCCGGTCTCTACTATATGGAGGGGAGCGCAGAGGGGGCACAGGAGGTGAACGCAGTCAGTGACGCGTCTACCGAGTTGTGGCACAGGCGGCTCGGCCATATCAGCGAGAAGGGGATGAGCTACTTGGTGAACAGGAAAGTGATTCCGGGGCTCAAGTCTACAAAGTTGGAGAAATGCACGCACTGTTTGGCTGGGAAGCAAAGTAGGGTGTCTTTCCAGAGTCACCCAAGTTCGAGGAAGCCGGCGTTGCTCGAGTTGATTCACTCGGATGTCTGCGGTCCTATGAAGGTAAAATCTCTTGGTGGTGCTTCTTACTTTGTGACTTTTATTGATGACTGTTCCAGGAAGGTTTGGGTCTATGCCTTAAAGACCAAGGATCAGGTGCTGCCTACTTTCAAGGAGTTTCAGGCCTCCGTTGAAAGGGAGACGGGCAAGAAGTTGTTGTGTGTTCGGTCCGACAATGGCGGCGAATACATCGGTCCCTTTGATGCGTATTGCAGAGAGCAAGGGATACGACACCAGAAGATTCCGCCAAAGACACCTCAGCTCAATGGTGTAGCGGAGCGCATGAACAGGACACTGATGGAGAGGGTACGGTGTTTGCTGTCAGAAGCAAACTTGCCGGGCAGTTATTGGGGTGAGGCTCTTCTCATAGCTGCTTATATTATTAATTTGTCTCCTAGTGCTCCTTTGCAGGGTAATGTGCCTGACAAAGTATGGTACGGCAAGGAGCCGTCATATAGTCACCTGCGGGCGTTTGGTTGTAAAGCCTTCGTGCATGTACCGAAGGACGAGAGGACCAAACTTGAGCCGAAGACGAGGCGATGCGTCTTTGTCGGCTATGGTCGGGATGAGTTTGGCTATAGACTCTACGACCCAGTGGAAGGAAAGCTCTACAGAAGCAGGGACGTGGTGTTCGTCGAGGATCAGACCATGACCAACACTCAGGATTCCGAGACGCCTTCTGAGGCTGAGGAATTGCCTGAGTTAGAGTCATTTCGCTTCGAGCAGTTTCCAGAGGACATCGCAGAGGATCCAGTTATGGGGGAGCCGGTACATGGAGTTGCTCCCAACCTTGATCATCAGCCTGCTGATGGTGGTCAGGGTATCCCTCAGGAGGATGAGCATGCCGGAGAGGTAGTTCCTGAAGGGGAGGAGGCTGTCGGTATACAGCCAGCACCAGTGGCTCCACTGAGAAGGAGCAACAGGGATCGTCGACCATCTACGAGATACTCGCCGGATGAGTATGTGCTACTGACTGACGGGGGAGAGCCCGAAAGTTTCGCAGAGGCTATGGAAGACGAACACAGGCAGGAGTGGATGGTGGCTATGCAGGAGGAGATGAGTTCCTTGCACACCAATTCTACTTATGATCTGGTGCGGTTGCCAAAGGGCAAGAAGGCTTTGAAGAATCGATGGGTGTTCAGAGTGAAGCAGACGGATGATGCTACTCGCCCTCGATACAAAGCGAGGCTGGTAGTCAAGGGCTACGGTCAGCAGAAAGGCGTGGATTATGATGAAATCTTTTCGCCTGTCGTCAAGCATTCGTCTATTCGGGTGGTGCTAGCATTAGCAGCCAGTTTCGACTTGGAGGTCGAGCAGATGGATGTGAAGACGACATTCCTCCACGGTGATCTTGAGGAGGAGTTGTACATGGAGCAGCCAGAGGGATTCTGTGAAAAGGGCAAGTCACATTTGGTCTGCCGGTTGAAGAAGAGCTTGTATGGTCTGAAGCAGGCTCCGAGGCAGTGGTACAGAAAGTTCGAGTCGTTTATGGGGGAGCATGGTTATGCACGGACGACATCGGACCATTGTGCATTTGTGAGGTATTTTGCCGATGATGATTTCATCATTTTGTTGCTCTATGTTTATGATATGCTATTAGTGGGTCGGAATGCCACTAGGATAGCGGAGTTGAAGCGCCAACTGGGCGCAGCCTTCTCTATGAAGGATTTGGGCGCAGCGAAGACTATTCTTGGGATGGAGATCAGCCGAGAGAGAGAGTCCAAGCTGCTACACTTGTCCCAAAAGAAGTACATTCACAGGGTACTTCAGCGTTTCGGGATGAACGGGTCGAAGAAAGTGAGTTCCCCCCTCGCGGCTCACTTTAAGTTCACTGAGGAGCAGTGTCCATCTACCGAGGACGAAAAGGAAGATATGGAGCGGGTTCCATATGCCTCAGCTGTGGGAAGCCTTATGTATGCCATGGTGTGTACGAGACCAGATATTGCTCATGCAGTTGGTACGGTTAGCAGGTATCTTTCGAATCCTGGAAGGGTACACTGGAGTGCGGTCAAGTGGATTCTACGATATCTTCAGGGCACTGCTGGTTGGAGACTTTCCTTTGGTGGTGACGAGCCGAAGCTAGTTGGGTATACCGACGCTGATATGGCTGGAGATGTAGACACGAGGCGATCGACTTCAGGCTACGTGATGATGTTTGCGGGAGGAGCGGTGTCGTGGCAGTCGCGGTTGCAGAAGTGTGTTGCTTTGACGACGACGGAGGCGGAATACATTGCGGCGATGGAGGCTTGCAAGGAGCTGTTGTGGATGAAGAAGCTGCTGTAGGAAATGGAACTGAAGCAAGAGCAGTATACTTTGCTTTGCGACAGTCAGAGTGCTATCCATCTTATGAAAAATCAGACGTTTCATAGCCGGTCCAAGCACATCGAGACCCGGTATCATTGGATACGGGATGTGGTTGAGAAGAAGGACGCGGAGCTTGAGAAGGTGCATACAGATGACAACGGAGCTGATATGTTCACGAAAATTCTACCAAGGGAGAAGTTCGAGTACTGCAGGCAGGTCGTCGGGATGACGACGTCCTCCCTATAGTTGTGAAGGGGGAGATTTGTTGGAGTGGGTGGGGTTCCCAACCTATGTGGAGAAGATCCCGGAGTGCGACGAGCGCCGTCCGATGTCGGAGAAGCTCGGGAGTAGTTGTTACTGCTGCTGCTGCCCCAAAAGGGGTTCTGGACCAAGTCTGCCGAGTTCGGGCCGAACTCGGTCCCAGGCCGAGTTCTGGCCGAACTCGGTCTGGCCGTTCCAGGGTTTGGCCACCCAGTGCTGGTTGCCCCACACAGAGTTCTGGCCGAACTCTGTGTGTCGGGGGGCTGAAGCGGATTTCAGGATGAGTTTTCATCATTGGATTTAATCCAACGGTCCAGGTTGGTTGCGGGATTAGGGAGATATATTGAGTTTTCTCAACCCTAATTCATTATCGTATTATCGCATTGGGCAACACAAGTTTGAGAGAGAAGGAGGCAAGAGTGCCATTGCAACTTCGGAGAAGAAGACGGAGGATTGAAGGTCGCTGTTCGAAGGAGATCGTGTTCGGGTAATCTCTACTCGTCGTTCTCGCTCTTCGTAGCCTTGTAATCATTGTTCTTGTCTCTGAGTGTTGTGGGGATCCAATTTGGATCGTGAGGAGTTTGTAGAGGGTGTAATTCTTCTATTCCATTAGTGGAGGCTTCTCAGGGTTGGACTCCGATCGTCCCGTGGTTTTTCCCGCAAGGGTTTCCACGTCAAAAATTCTCTGTGTCTGCGTGATTGTTTTTATGTGCTTGCTTTGGGTTCGTGCGTTGTTTGCTCGGTCCTCTCGCAGGTACTCTCCGGTTTGGGGAAAGGTTTCCGCGCTTCTTTTCCAACACAAGGTACCAACTTAGCACTTATATTTCTCCCTCGTCTCTAGATCATTTTTGACTTTGTAAAGTTCTGTAGAAACCCTATATAACCCTCTCTAAATCCTAGCAAGTGGATTGGGAAATAGGCGATCGACCAGTCCGAGAAATTGGCACGAAGTCCGACAAAAACTTGCTCGACAACATAACAGAAAACTATCCCAAACCCCCGAATTGGAAGCCAGATTCTGAACCATACATTAGGGTTTTCGAAAATCTAATTGGAAACAGTCCAAGACAACATCTACGGGATTAAAACGCACCTGTTAGATTTACTTTTCAGTTATTATTCATGAAGTTATTCGTTGTTAAAGATTCGAGAAAAACTGTGTTTTCGAAAATAAAAACTTAGAAAATTTTCCGATACGGCGTGCGTCCCGACAAACCAGGCGACGTGGTCACGATCCATAAGCATCTAAATATGCGTATGGTTGTTGTGGACGTGTGGGAACTGACGGAACTCGATTTCGTTGTGCGTGCACGACGAAATCAGTGCGTATCCGTTAAGATACCCCCGAATCGACCCTTTACAAACTTGGCCCTAACTTCGTGTACGATCGTCGTATCGAGACAAAACTTGTGCCAACATGACTGAATCAAAATTTTGGTCATGTGTGCCAAATTTGGTCCGATTATAAAAAGGTCGACCGGAACGCCTTTTTGGCATTCCCGTAACCCAATCCAACGGACGAAATTGTGCACGGCCCACCGGAATCCAACTTTGGACATACGGTTGGATTAATCTCCTTAAACTGGACCTGTAGACATGTAGTTTGACAACTGTAGAGACCATAGATACCGGCACGCGTTTCGGTGCAAAATGGGTCCAACGACGAAAATTGTTTTGACCCGAAATTATGATTTTGTCCCTGTTTCAGAATTGCACTTTTGGACGGGCGATTCATGACATATCTTTTATACCAAGAACGTTCTTGATGTTTGTTTCAGCATCCGGAGCCGTTCGTGGATTGTGACTTTCTTTTGCTGACGCTTGTGACTGTTGGACTTGCCATTCTCGTACCACAAGTAAGATATCTTGCCATCTTACTCTGTAATTTACTTATTCTTATTTTAAGTTATTTATATTCAGCATTACTTACCTGTTGTTAGTATTATATCATTGTGCGTCCAAGTCACACTTGGGTGCAAGCGACTATATCGGTCGTTTACTTGCTTTTGTTTTATTCTCTTGCTTTGACTTAGCTTAATTAGTGACCACCCATTGATAATGAGATATTGGTATATCTTATACGGCCTTGACACATGGTCATCACTGTAGCGCCCCGCTTTCGATAGGCGACGGAACTTCATAATATGCTAGCGCCGAGTCAGATCGGCCGGGAACTTAGATGGCCATCTGACTCGATCGCTAAGCTTGGTAAACGTTAACGCCTTGCGGCATTGATTCAACTCGATTTGGACGGAAGTTACGAGAATCGATCCAACTAATGGAACGACTTATGTTGGAATAAGTCCTAGATGCAGCGGGCTGCGTCTCGACGAGTGAGCTCTCTATAAGAGTCCCTTCGACGGGATCAGACCGTTGTATGGTTTTCTTGGAGCTTTGTCGCTGGGCTTGATTGAAGTGCTTTCGCGTCATTTTCATGGATGCAATTACAAATTTCGATGCAAGGGGAAAAGAAGGAAATCTAACAAAGTGTTGGTGCCATTGCAGGAGCTCGCGTAACTAAGGATGACGTTGCGTAGCGCTTCGACGACCTGCACAAAGCAAAGTAATCGGTGGGTGATTCGGCCCCTTCTTTTCTACTCTGTCCCGCAAACTTATTTCTTGCTTCGAATTCATTCAAATCGAACGATGCCAAGTTAATTGCATGCCAATCCACTAAGTCCAAGAACTCGGGAAAACGTATCGATTTAGAGAAATTCACTCTGAAAATACAAGTCTATCACATAAACCAGAAAGTTTAAGGTTCTAGTAAAAAGATAGACTATTTTACGTGCTGCAAAATATTATGAAACGTCGATGGTGGATTATGATGCCTCGGACAATTTGGTGCCTACGGGACGCTAAATCGGAGTACGGCTTGGGGAAAATGAAACGTTGCATGAGTTGGGGAAAATGATAATGTCGTTCAATACTGTCCGCGCTATACAAAACTGGTTGCATATATAAACTGTTCACGCATTGGCATGGTCATGGACAGCTTGTGCACAAGTTGATATTTTCTTCGAATCGATATCCGGGGCATCGGAATCGACTCGACCGAGGGGGAATGATTAATCGTGCTTCGGCACTGATGCATTTCGGACCGTCTGTCAGGCTTGCAACCTAGACTGAGCGGGGCAAAATGCCATTGAGATAGTCCCATGTGATGTGTAACATCAGTGACCGCATATAAGATAGTAGCATGCTCACCTATTGTCTTATGCAGGTGTAAATATTATCTCTGTTTACATGCAGGGACGAGCACGGCCGTAGTAAGAAATGTGATAAACTGCTATGGTTCACTGTATGCTTTATTACGCAAAGATGGCTATCGAATATGAATTGAATTTATTTAGTTCTAATAGAAGACAACTCTAAAGCATGCCTACCCTAACAATCAGAGTCGGTTTAGACGAGTGGGTTCGTCTCGTCCACTTAGCAAGTGTGCTAATCCCATTCCCCCAATTTCCCCAGGTGCGACGGGCGCGCCCAACTAAACTGGAGCTGGAGTACGGAGAGGCGTTTTGAAGCTCTTCCTATGCTGAAGTATTTTGAAGCCAATTCAAGTCGACGGCTTTGTATAAAGGGGCGAATGTATGGGACGGCAAGCGTAGTTCATGCAACTTGTCGAATGTATTCTCTTTATGTTTTCAATCAATGTAGCCGCAACGGCATCCAATGTAATTACGACTTGCACTTCGTTGCAAGCTATGAATGAAAAGCATTTCTATCTTCCTATACTGCGTCTTATATTCTGATGTGAATTGTGAAGTTTCGACTTGACGTATTAATATCAAAATAAAAAGATAACCATTTGAGAACTTGTCATCTTGCCTTGCACGAGCGCAACTCCAGGCTCGTGCAGCATCACGCCTTAGCGAGGACGATCGAATCGGTAAGGTAACACCGGGAACGAACGGTTTGTCGACTCGGGACGTGACAAATTGGTATCAGAGCTCAGTTATATTTTCTCGGATTTTCGAAATATGTTTCATTGTTGGAATGTCCGTTGCGATGGCTTGATTGAATGCTTGTCGGCATGCTGCGTGAAATACAAGTTCCATACAGGTAAGCCCGTAGATATTTTTGAAAAATACTAACGGGTTTACACTGTTTGTAGGAATGACTAAGCGAGATAAGAAAATCGCCGGTCCAACAACCCAAACTGTAGATAGTACGTCGAGCACAAAAAGCACTGAGCCTAGCGAGACGACTATGCAGAAGATGCTACAGTTGATGGAACTGCAGCAGCAGCTTCAGATACAATTCAAAGCCCAATTTGAGGCGCAACAAAAACAGATGAATGCCCTGACTCAGATAGTGAGCAGAATGGCAGGCAATACCAAGACGACGGACGAAGTGACCAAAGAAAAGCAAGATGATCAAGAAGAAGACGAGGAGGAAGAAGGCTCCCCGCAAATGATGAACTCTCCTTCCATGTTCAAAGTGAAGGAGTTTCGCAAAATGAACCCGCCAAAGTTCAACGGTCGAGCAGAGCCCGACGTGATAGTAGGATGGCTCGCAGAGATGGAGGACTTGTTCGATCTCCTCTGCATCGAAGGGTCCCAGAGGGTGGCCTGTGCGGCACTGCAGTTACAACTAAGAGCACATGACTGGTGGGCGGCGAAGAAACAAGAGATCTGTGAAACCGATTCCAACAAAAAGATTTCTTGGGAAATGTTCAAGACAGCCTTCCTTGAGCAGTACGTTCCTCGCACCATCCGTCGACAGAAGGCGGATGAGTTCATGATGTTGAGGCAGGGGAATATGAGTGTCGAAGATTATGATGCAAGCTTCTCGAAACTTGTAAAATTTGCCCGCGCCTTCCTGCCCAACAAAGAAGAATGGTGCGAGCGTTTTCAGCAAGGCCTCAACGAAGAACTGCGTAGGGACGTCATGAACCAACGATGCCAAACTTATCGTGAATCCTACAAAGCCGCACTTGATAGCGAGTGGATCTTTGGCCGTATGTCGCAAAGGGCCGTGCCTGTCATTCGTAACAACTTCAACAAGCGTCCCAACGACGTCGGGGGATCGGGAATATCTAAACGTCCAAACACATTTGATAACCGGGCCAATGGCGGACCACATTACAGTGGATGCGGCAGGCGTGGGCACCGAACCACCGATTGCTTGACAAGAGCCTGCTTCAAGTGTGGCGAGGTAGGCCACATAGCAACGTATTGCCCGCAGAAAGTTCAAAATCAACATAAAACGCCAAGGAACATTCCGAATCCGCATAAAGTGCCGATACTGCAAGGCGCGAATACGATGCCCGTCAACCAACAGAACCAACGCCACGAAGCTCAAGGCCGAGTTTATGCCTTAACTCGGGACGAGGCGCTTGCGTCCGATACAGTTGTAACAGGTATATTACTTTACAAAGATATACCTGCTCGAGTATTATTCGATTCGGGTACGACGCATAGCTTTATATCTGCTGATTTTACGAGAGAAAATAAAATAACCATGCAATCACTAGATATAAATATTAGCGTTAGCACTCCGTCAGGAGTCGATATGCCCGTAAACTTTATTTGTAGGGATGGCCACATTTGCATCGGAGGAAGATATCTATCCTTGGATGTCGTCGTACTAGACATCAAAGATTACGACGTAATCCTGGGCATGGATTGGTTGGGCGCTTGTTGTGCAACGATAGAGTGCGCAGAGAAGAGAGTGGTGTTTCGTCTTTCTGGCGAGACAGAGTTCTCCTATTCGTGCGGTACGGTCTCGAAGACGACAATGATGGTGTCGGCAATCTCTACAAGGCGTATGCTGCGTCCGACTGTGCGGGATACTTGGCATCAGTTCGAGACACGCGGACGGATAATACAAACACAATGCAGACTGATGTTGTGGCAGATTTTCCTGAAGTTTTTCCTGACGAGATGCCCGGGATGCCGCCGGATCGAGAAATTGAATTCAGCATCGACACCTTTTCGGATACACGGCCGATATCAAAGGTGCCTTACCGAATGGCTCCAGCAGAACTGAAGGAACTGAAGGTGCAATTACAAGAGTTGCTAGACCGCGGATTTATTCGCCCTAGCGTCTCTCCGTGGGGAGCTCCCGTACTGTTCGTGAAGAAGAAGGATGGGTCATTGCGGCTATGCATCGACTATCAGGAACTCAATAAGGCGACCGTGCGAAACAAGTATCCTTTGCCGCGAATCGACGACTTGTTTGACCAACTGCAAGGCGCGGCAATATTTTTAAAAATCGATCTTCGTTCAGGCTATCATCAATTGAAGATCAAGTCCGACGACATATCCAAGTCTGCCTTCCGCACTCGATATGGTCATTACGAATTCCTCGTCATGCCGTTCGGTTTGACGAATGCCCCAGCCGCGTTCATGGATCTGATGAACCGAGTCTTCCGACCTCAAATAGATAAATTTGTAGTCGTATTCATCGACGATATCCTTGTCTACTCAAAGAATCATGAAGAACATGTGGAACATTTGAAGACGGTACTGCAGATTCTGCGTGAAAAAAATTGTACGCCAAGCAGAGTAAGTGCGAGTTCTGGATGAGTAGCGTGACATTCCTTGGGCACGTAATCTCTGCCGAAGGTGTCACGGTGGACCCAAAGAAGATTGATGCGGTGGTGGATTGGAAACGACATGCCTCGGCTAGCGACATTCGGAGTTTCCTGGGCTTAGCGGGCTACTACCGTCGATTCGTGCGAAGCTTTTCAAAACTAGCGTCGCCTCGACTCGCCTCACCCAGAAGGGAGTAGTATTTGAATGGAGCGATGACTGTGAATCCAGCTTCCAAAAGTTGAAGCGACGGCTCGTCTCAGCTCCAATCCTTGCACTTCCAGACGGTCCAGAAGGCTTTCAGATATTCAGCGACGCGTCGGGAACTGGTCTCGGGTGCGTACTCATGCAGAGAGACAAAGTCATCTCCTACGCTTCACGGCAGTTGAAGCAGCACGGGAAAAACTACTCGACGCATGACCTAGAATTGGTGGCGATCGTCTTTGCATTAAAGTTATGGCGGCACTACCTCTATGGTGTCGCATGCAGAATCTACACAGATCATAAAAGCCTGAAGTACTTATTTACGCAACGGGAACTCAACCTACGATAGCGACGTTGGCTCGAACTCATAAAAGATTACGAGCTAACGATCGAGTATACACCGGGCAAGGGAAACGTAGTGGCCGACGCACTCAGCAGAATGTTTATGGGAACCCTGGCCATAAACATGGAGATAAAGCGAGACCTTGAAGCGATGGGTATCGAACTCGAAATTGAGTATCGACACCTGCACCTAGCTCAACTGAAGTTAGGATCGAGCCTGCTTAGCAAGATAAAGACCGCACAGGGGGACGACTCATTCCTAAAGAAAATGCGCGAGCTGATTTCAACGGGAAGGACGACTGACCTTACGGAAGACGGAGACGGGACGATGTGACTAAAGGGAAGGCTTTGCATTCCTGAAACTGCCGAACTCAGAAAAAAAATTCTGACGGAGGTGCACTATGCGAAGTACTCGTTACATCCTGGAAGCACCAAGATGTACAAGGACTTGCACACAAACTTTTGGTGGCACGGCATGAAGAAAGACGTGGCTACGTTCGTATCGCAATACATGGCGTGTCAGCAGGTGAAGGCGGAACACCAACGGCCAGGCGACGAGCTGCAGAACATCCCCATTCCCGAGTGGAAGTGGGACAATATCTCGATGGATTTCATTGTGGGATTTCCGAAGACGTCGCGGGGGAATGACACGATTTGGGTCATTGTTGATAGATTGACCAAGTCGGCTCACTTCATTGCAATTAAAGTAGGATGGAGTGTCGATCGGTTAGCACAAATCTACGTCGATAAGATTGTTCGACTGCACGGGGTACCGGCCTCTATAATTTCGGACAGATACGGGCGATTCCTATCGCGTTTCTGGACGAGCCTCCAAGCGGCGATGGGGACCAAATTGAACTTTAGTTCGGCGTACCATCCCCAAACAGACGGTCAGACGGAGAGGGTAAATCAGATCCTAGAAGACATGTTGCGTCTGTGTGCGATCGACCTAAAGACTAGTTGGGATACGCATTTGCCGCTTGCGGAGTTTGCGTATAACAACAGTTATCAGTCGAGCATTCAGATGGCTCCATACGAAGCGCTCTACGGGAGAAAGTGTCGTTCGTCGATATGCTGGGATGAAGTCGGAGAGCGACAAGTGCTTGGACCGGAACTGGTGGAGCAGGCCGTCGAAAAGGTCCGCTTGATTCGAGATAGACTCCGTATCGCACAAAGTCGACAAAAGAGCTACGCAGATCTTCGTCGACGTTCGCTAGAGTTCTTGGCCGGGGACCATGTGTTTCTAAAAGTAACGCCCATGCGCGGTGTGATCGGTTCGGCATTAAAGGCAAGTTGAGCCCGAGATTTGTAGGCCCCTTCGAGATCATTGAGCGAGTTGCGACGGTTGCTTATCGGATCGCACTACCTCCTGCCTTAGCTGATGTGCACGATGTTTTCCACGTTTTACAACTTCAAAAATACGTGCACGATCCAAGTCATGTGGTTAGCTTCGATCAGTTGGAGCTACGTACTGACTTGTCTTACTCGGAGGAGCCTATTCAAATTTTGGACCGCAAGGAGAAGGTGCTGCGAAATCGGTCGATGTCCTTGGTCCGCGTGCTTTGGAGGAACCATTCAGTCGAGGAGTCGACGTGGGAGATGGAGGCGGAGATGAAAGAGAAGTACCCCGCGTTGTTCGTCTAAATTAAGGTCAGACCCTTGTTCTTAAGTTTCGAGATGAAACTTTTTCTTAGTGGTATATTATGTAGCGCCCCGCTTTCGATAGGCGACGGAACTTCATAATATGCTAGCGCCGAGTCAGATCGGCCGGGAACTTAGATGGCCATCTGACTCGATCGCTAAGCTTGGTAAACGTTAACGCCTTGCGGCATCGATTCAACTCGATTTGGACGGAAGTTACGAGAATCGATCCAACTAATGGAACGACTTCTGTTGGAATAAGTCCTAGATGCAGCGGGCTGCGTCTCGGCGAGTGAGCTCTCTATAAGAGTCCCTTCGATGGGATCGGACCGCTGTATGGTTTTCTTGGAGCTTTACCGCTGGGCTTGATTGAAGTGCTTTCGCGTCGTTTTCATGGATGCAATTACAAATTTCGATGCAAGGGGAAAAGAAGGAAATCTAACAAAGTGTTGGTGCCATTGCAGGAGCTCGCATAACTAAGGATTGACGTTACGTAGCGCTTCGACGACCTGTACAAAGCAAAGTAATCGGTGGGTGATTCGGCCCCTTCTTTTCTACTCTGTCCCGCAAACTTATTCCTTGCTTCGAATTCATTCAAATCGAACGATGCCAAGTTAATTGCATGCCAATCCACTAAGTCCAAGAACTCGGGAAAACGTATCGATTTAGAGAAATTCACTCTGAAAATACAAGTCTATCACATAAACCAGAAAGTTTAAGGTTCTAGTAAAAAGATAGACTATTTTACGTGCTGCAAAATATTATGAAACGTCGATCGTGGATTATGATGCCTCGGACAATTTGGTGCCTACGGGACGCTAAATCGGAATACAGCTTGGGGAAAATAAAACGTTGTATGAGTTGGGGGAAATGATAATGTCGTTCAATACTGTCCGCGCTATACAAAACTGGTTGCATATATAAACTGTTCACGCATTGGCATGGTCATGGACAGCTTGTGCACAAGTTGATATTTTCCTCGAATCGATATCCGGGGCATCGAAATCGACTCGACCTAGGGGGAATGATTAATCGTGCTTCGACACTGATGCATTTCGGACCGTCTGTCAGGCTTGCAACCTAGACTGGGCGGGCCGAAATGCCATTGAGATAGTCCCATGTGATGTGTAACATCAGTGACCGCATATAAGATAGTAGCATGCTCACCTATTGTCTTATGCAGGTGTAAATATTATCTCTGTTTTTATGCAGGGACGAGCATGGCCGTGGTAAGAAATGTGATAAACTGCTATGGTTCACTGTATGCTTTATTACGCAAAGATGGCTATCGAATATGAATTGAATTCATTTAGTTCTAATAGAAAGACAACTCTAAAGCATGCCTACCCTAACAATCAGAGTCGGTTTAGACGAGTGGATTCGTCTCGTCCATTTAGCAAGTGTGCTAATCCTATTCCCCTAATTTCCCCAGGTGCGACGGGCGCGCCCAACTAAACTGGAGCTGGAGTACGGAGAGGCATTTCGAAGCTCTTCCCATGCTGAAGTATTTTGAAGCCAATTCAAGTCGACGGCTTTGTATAAAGGGGCGAATGTATGGGACGGCAAGCGTAGTTCAGGCAACTTGTCGAATGTATTCTTTTTATGTTTTTAATCAATGTAGCCGCAACGGCATCCAATGTAATTACGACTTGCACTTCGTTGCAAGCTATGAATGAAAAGCATTTCTATCTTCCTATACTGCGTCTTATATTCTGATGTGAATTGTGAAGTTTCGACTTGACGTATTAATATCAAAATAAAAAGATAACCATTTGAGAACTTGTCATCTTGCCTTGCACGAGCGCAACTCCAGGCTCGTGCGGCATCACGCCTTAGCGAGGACGATCGAATCGGCAAGGTAACACCGGGGACGAACGGTTTGTCGACTCGGGGCGTGACAATCACGAGTTGTGAGTCACATGTAGGACACGTACTCGCGTAGTCAGCCGGCCACCGATACGTATGGGACGTGCAACGGTTAGGAGTAACTGCCAATAGATGTGCATGCTAGTAGACTTGGCAGTTGCTAGAGGTTCATATGAGTCATGGATTGTCACGACCCGCAGCCACTGTTAGGATACGAGAACGTAACTACGCCCAGCCTACGTCGCAATGTCGGCGGTAGAACGCTGTCCTAGGTCACAACATTTAACAATATAATGCTAAGCAGTTTATACTGCCCGAATGGGGGTGACATAGCAGATACAGACTCAATCACATCTAAGGTAGAGCATGATAAGGATAGATAAAACATGAAATCCAAAAGAGATACAGCAGAGAGAAATCTAAGTGTCTAAAATACACAAATCCAGAAATACATCTCAAATATCAAAATACAGTAATCCATAAAATAATACAACTCCAGACAATGGAAAAACTATCTAAACAACCTCTACTGTGTCTCCTCTAGGCTAGCAGACAATCCCAGGCTATCTGTAAAATTTATCAACATGTCTAGTCAAGACAGGAGCGAGCACAATACATCTCAACAAATCATAGTAGGTTAGAAAATATAATCATGCCGTAAAGTAAGATACATGATTTGAAGAAATACAGTATGTAAACAAAGAGAGAACTGTAATAGAAATATCTACTATAAATAGAGAACTAACAATGGCTAGTGATGTAGAGTACAGGATAGCACATGTGAACATGACAGATTTGTACATGATCTACACTAAAGAGTTTCACATGATCTACACTACTATGGAATTGTTTACATGACTACTCGCACTCTCCCGTTTTCCCCAATCAATACACAAGGATCTAAGCAGGTTATGTTATTGTACATGATATCACATGGGGGCCCATGAAATGGTGCACATGATAGTATACATGAGGGCTCTGTGAACATGAGAGTACATGATTCACAAGAGTGTACATGTATGGTGAAATCACAGGCGTACATGATGAAAGTGAAATGCACATGACACAATGTACCCGATGCTCCCGAGGGGGATAACATCGCATGAAGAGATCCATATAGTACTAATCCTTGATAATGTCGTGACAGCATCAAGTATAGTAATCTAAAGCAGGATATAAAATGATCAGAGAATGTACTCGCCTGATAACCTGAACAGCTGATAAGTATAGGGGGTCCAACTGAAGCCACAGAGTCCTATTTAAAGCAACACAGGTTACAAGGTGTTCAAATTGTAATAATGAATCTCTACAAGCAATCTATATTATCCTAGGTTCTTTTAAGTCAAAACAACTCTAGGTCGACTCCGGTCAATAATCTAGTCAAATTAGGTCAAGTGTTGACTTACAGTTGACTTTGGGTCAACTGGTCAACTCTGGTCAAACAAGGTCAATTCTAGTCTAATATAAAGTGTACTTCGTTATTTGTACGTCGAAACTTACGTCACACAAATCGAGATAAGAAGATTATCGGTAAAGTTGATAATCTTATTATAGTGATCCACGTGTCCATCTTGTCAATTTCAGCGATGTGAGATCACTGGAATTGACTGAGCTCAGTTTCGTTGTATTAATCCCGAAATACGAACATTATAAGAATAATTATTAATAAATTATAAAAAGGTTAAACTCAGAGAAATTATCAACAAACATTGTCGGACGATGAAATAAACATCGCCAACGTGTCCAGAATAGTCAATTTAGCTAGGATAGCCTACCCATCGGTCCAATTTGGACACAAGGGCAAAAAGGTAATTTCGGGTCAAAACGGTGTCCATGTCGGAGCCGTTTTGCACCGAAAAATGTACAAGAAAACAAGTATATAAAATATAACAAATAATATTTCTACGAAACTAGAATGACGATACGAACCCAACGGTATCTCCAGAATTGGATTCCGTTGACCCGATCTCAATTTGGTCCGTTGACCAGAACTTAGAATTCCGGTTTGCACGAAAATGCGTGCCAAAGCCAAAGTTCTCAAAACTCAGCAAACTACATGTCAACGAGTCGAGAATGACGATACGAACTCAACGGTATATCCGGAATTGGATTCCGATGAGCCGATCTCAAAATGACCCGTTGACCCGGATATTAGTATCCGACTTGCACCGAAATACGTGTCAGATCCAATGTCCACCAAAACCTAGCAAATTATATGTCAACGAGTCTAGAATGACGATACGAACTCAACGATATATCCAGAATTGGATTCCGATGAGTCGGCATCAAAAAGTCCCGTTGACCCAGAATGTGGGACCCACTTTGCACCGAAAAACGTGTCAGGGCCCACGTTCTCCAAATCTAACAAATTTTATAAGAAAACATGCCAGAACGACGCCACGAGTCTAATGGTGGTGTCAAAAATGAAATTTGGAGTCCCGTGCTCAAAAATAGAATTTTACAAGTTGAAAATTATAAATTCGGACGGCCAACTTTGGCGTCGAATTCAACCAATCAAACAAGCTCACAATGAAACGAAACTGAAAGGGTAGTAAGAGGGTTATACCAGATTTGCACAGGAACTGGTAGCACGCCAAGAGGAGCTGCGGTGGAGGAGATACAAGCTGACGAAGTTGGTCCCGCAAAACTGTCCAAATTTTATATAATTTAAACGGTCAACTTGGTAGCCGGTTTTGATGTATCAAACGATAAAGTTAACGGACCAAAATTGACAGGGGTAAAGGTGGATATACCGAGAATGTGATGGAGCGAAGAATCGCCGATCCAACGGTCGAATTCCTGGAAAAACGTGCGCGAAGTCGCTGCGACGGAATGCAAATTCTGAATCAATCTCGCGCGCGTCACGACGGAACTTCGTACGAAACGCACGAATCGTCTCGACGGCGCGTCCCGGAGGACGGTGGCCGTCAGGGGGCTGCTCGCCAGAGTGGGGCGCACGGCCATGGGGCCCACGGCGGCCGTGCGGCGGCGCGGCGGCGCACGACGGCGGCCCGTGCGCGCGCACGTGTACGCCATGCATGCGTGCGCTGCTGCTGCTGGCGTTTGCGTGGCTGTGGCAGCTGCGAACGGGGCCGACCCGGCCAGCCACGACGAAGGCGCGGTGGAGGGCGGCGGCACACGGCCATGCGCACGATGGAGATGGTCACGGTGGTGATGGTGGTCGGGTGGTTCATTGTGGGGAAAATGGATGGATGGATGAAGGAGGAATGGATGAGGAAGAAGGAGATGGAGGGGAGGAAGGTGATGTCATGGCGGTGATGGCCGGCCAAGCTCAGCCAGGAGGGGGTGGTCGAGCTCGGCCGGAAGCTTGGCATGGGGTGGTCGGGTGTTGTAGTAGATGCTGTTGTTGGTTTTGTTTGGGAAAAACAATAGAAAGGAAGAGAGAGAGAGAGAGAGAGAGATTTAGAAACTTTGGAGTTAGGGCCGGCCAATGCATAGGGGTGTTGGGGAAAAAGTTGCATGAAGGAATTAATGGATGGGATTAAATGGGAGGATCCAAAAGGCTAGAATTTAAATGGCTAAAATTGGGTCATTCCAATAGGGATTTAAATAAATAGAAATTCCAATAAATATTGAAATAGGTAGATAGGGTATTTAATATTATTTTTGGGTAAAAAAAATGAGGGCGTCATGAGAGAGGAAAAATGAAGCTGGGGTTTGGTTCAGTGGAGCCGGATTGGATCCAAAATCGGACATTGTGCAAAAATCGAATAAAAATAGGTGCTGATGATCATGGGTAAATAAGTAGCACATGGGGATTCCAATAAATGGGACACAAGTGGCATGCGGTTAGTAGGCTCAATGTAGGCCATGTCCATAATTGGGGCTGACATGTTTTGGTCGACAGGGTACCCACAAATCAAGTTGGAAAGTAAATGTGACACCGTGGGGTAAAATAAAATTGGGTCACGTGTCAGAAAAGTTGTGCGAAGCAAATGGCGCACAAAATGACGTGTCTGAGTGGGATACGAAGGTCATGGGTGACGAGCGTCTCGAGTAGATCATGCATAAAAAGTTGGTTTCAAGAAACTGGCTGGTCTTGCGCTCCCAAATTAAAAGTCACGGTAACGTGCTAATAATGATCAAGGAAAAGAGTGAGAAAATTAATTAATAATCAAATGGTCTAATTCGACCCGAAGTTCTGCGAAGCAAAAAGAGCACAAGGGAACAAGTTTGAGTGGGACACTATATACCATCATGAAGGTAATCCTGTCCACTCTAAAACTCGTGAAGAATATTTCCAGAGTTGAACATCCCTGACACTCCAAATATCAAAGGCACGAAAAAGTACACTTAAGGAAAAAAAAAATAACAGGATAAATTATTTATCGAAACCAATCAATCAGAAAATAAAATAAAATAAAAAAATCAACCCGAAATTCAGGGTGCTCACATCCTACCCACCTTATAAAAATTTCATCCTCGAAATTAAAATGTTCATACTCCCTCTAGGTCAAACCCCCACAATCAAAGTCCCAGATTAACACAAATCATGTGATCAAAAGAACGACATACAGGGTCATGGCATACGGTGGTAGTGAAAGTCTCATCTAGGTATACTAGTCGTGCTAATACCAAAACGGTCATAGGGTATCAAAACACACAAGCAATCTAGGGTACTAAACTAGAGAAGTTACAGAAACAACAAACCATCAAAACTGTAAGGCAGTCTACCATCCTATATGAAAACTGGTACTTATTAAAATAAAATAAAGGCAACTACCAATTATCTATAAAGGGTACAGAAAAATCAAATTCAAAAATTTAGGAATTGAAAATCACTTGCATTGAAATCCAATCACAATATATATAGAGAGCGTTAGAGGGTAAAAACTAGCATTATGTGTATGGGGACATGTTCATATGGTTAGATAGTAGGCGTGTGTGTACGTGAATATACATGAAAGTGTATATGAGAATTTGGGTTTCAAAACAATAGCTATCCTATTACACTACTCATGGCATATGGGTTAACAATCTACAATACGCAACTTATTTACTCATAACATGCATGGCTAACCTTATACATATATATATATAAAGAGGTAGAGATTTAGTTTTGTATCTATATACGTTATAACATGTATGCATAAACTCTATATATATATCTATACAGGTACATGATCATAACATAGAGAGGAAAGGTTAGGTTACATGACAGGGTATACTAAGTTAGGGGGTGTGTGTGTCCTTGTACAGGGTTATAGCTTAGTATTGAAAGGTTAAACCCAGTTTTAGTTCAGCATTTACATAAAAAATCTGAAAATAAGCTAACATTTAAACCAGTGCAATATTAACATAATGCAATTTCAAAATTTAGGAGTTTGAAACATCACAACTAATCGCAATGCTCCCAATACATCCTAACATGATAGAAATGAAACCCTAACATACTATCCATACATTTATCTACGCATACAGTTCAATATTATATGTTAAATCTGAAATTGAACTAAACATGGAAATTAATGTAAAAATGTTAACATGTATTCAGTTTTCAGGATTTTGGAGAATTTGCACATCAAAACCAACTCAATGTTTATCACAACCTATCATGTAAGAATATGAAACCTAACATTATATTCCTACATACAACAATGTACATAGCTCCAAAATATTACATTTTTAAAAAATAAAACAGCAAATTGAACTAAACATTTGGAATCCAGTATTAAGGGTTAATATGTACACAGTCTTAGATTTGACAAATTCAAACACAAAACTCAACCATTTTTTTTTTGAATTGAAACCCTATGTATAACATACATGTGCAGTGATGTAAATATAACTAATAACATGAAATTTATATTTGAATTACAAATTTTAACTGGAAATGCAGAGAACCAGTCTCTGTTACTATACTGTATCAGAAATATTAGGGTTTTAAAAATTTAAACATCAACAACATATTAATATGTATTTAGATAGGTTGGAATTCAAAGTGTAGTATGCATACGTATCAGGCAAGTGTCTGCTATATATATATTCATATATTCTCATATTCCAATATAAAAATCAAATTCCATATCAAGACCAACATTCAGATTCCTACCAATATTGCAAATTAGGTGATTGATGAAATCAAGACAATTTATTATTATTATTATTATTATTATTATTTAATACAATAATAATAGCAAGAAAGAAATAACAATAAAATCTGTTCTGCTTATCTGTTTAAGGAAGGAACCATTTTGAAACCCAGAGCTAAAATATCAAATCCAAGATAAGGTCTAGCAAAAATCATCGATTCATTGTATTATGAAAAACTCATAGCAAGAAGTTACACAAGGTTTATAAAAGCAGCTAAAGCTACTCCTAAGTTAAATAATGAGAAGCAAAACAAACAATAATAATTTTTTTTTGAAGGACTGAAACAAAATAGAGAAAACATGTTCAAAAACATTTAAGGTACAATCTGATAATCATATGCGTCTATCCAAAATTATGGTACTCTAAATCCTCGTCATACTAATAAGCAAGGCTACGATAATCACAGAGTCCTCGACTTAAGCACATACCTCTAGAATCATGGTATTTAACATTTTCGCGATGCCGCTAGCTTGGCTGCGAAAACCTTAAATTCCCACACCCGAGAAATATATCCAAGTCAGACTATATGTCCTCATCATGCTCGCTAATGTGACTGTAGAAGACTAGATTCCATAACTTAGATGACCTAGCCCATATAATTTCATCTTGACAAAAATTAAATTAAATCAATAATGGATACCCAAAAATTAAATTTATCAACGAACATCAAGATTCATAAATGAACAAAAATCTATCAAATTATATAAATACAAACTCGGATGCAACAGCTAACATCAAGATTCAAAATTCAACAACCATCCATCAAAATCAATAAATACAAACTCAAATTCAACAATAGAAGTAAAGATAAGTCAAATCAAGGGAAAAAGAGTTTTCAAATCGAAGTTAAAATAAGATTCTCAAGGGTCGTCCTAGGAATCTCTCAAGGGATCCTAACTGTGATTGAGTACCTTCAAAAAAAATATCCTAATCCTACTGCAGGCTGTAGTGGTACTCTAGTTCGAATACCACTACACAAACTCGACCTGCATGGGCCACCACTAAAAATGTGTCACGACCCGTACCCACTGTTAGGGTACGAGAACGTAACTACGCCCAGCCTACGTCGCAGTGTCGGCGGTAGAACGCTGTCCTAGGTCACAATATTTAACAATATAATGCTAAGCAGTTTATACTCCCCGAATGAGGGTAACATAGCAGATACAGACTCAATCACATCTAAGGTAGAGCATGATAAGGATAGATAAAACATGAAATCCAAAAGAGATACAGCAGAGAGAAATCTAAGTGTCTAAAATACACAAACCCAAAAATACATCTCAAATCTCAAAATACAGTAATCCATAAAATAATACAACTCCAGACAATGGAAAACTATCTAAACAACCTCTACTGTGTCTCCTCTAGACTAGCAGGTAATCTCAGGCTATCTGTAAAATTTATCAACAGGTCCAGTCAGGACAGAAGCGAGCACAATACATCTCAACAAATCATAGCAGGTTAGAAAATATAATCATACAGTAAAGTAAGATACATGATCTGAAGAAATATAATATGTAAATAGAGAGAGAACTGTAATAGAAATATCTACTATAAATAGAGAACTAACAGTGGCTAGTGATGTAGAGTACAGGATAGCACATGTGAACATGACAGATTTGTACATGATCTACACTAAAGAGTTTCACATGATCTACACTACTATGGAATTGTTCACATGACTACTCGCACTCCCCCGTTTTCCCCAATCAATACACAAGGATCTAAGCAGGTTATGTTATTGTACATGATATCACATGGGGGCCATGAAAGGGTGCACATGATAGTATACATGAGGGCTCTGTGAACATGAGAGTACATGATTCACAAGAGTGTACATGTATGGTGAAATCACAGGAGTACATGATGAAAGTGAAACGCACATGACACAATGTACCCGATGCTCCCGAGGGGGATAACATCGCATGAAGAGATCCATATAGTACTAATCCGTGATAATGTCGTGACAGCATCAAGTATAGTAATCTAAAGCAGGAATATAATTCTAAGCAAGATATGAAATGATCAGAGAATGTACTCGCCTGATAACCTGAACAGCTGATAAGTATAGGGGGTCCAACTGAAGCCACAGAGTCCTATTTAAAGCAACACAGGTTACAAGGTGTTCAAGTTGTAATAATGAATCTCTACAAGCAATCTATATTATCCTAGGTTTTTTAAGTCAAAACAACTTTAGGTCGACTCCGGTCAATAATCTAGTCAAACTAGGTCAAGTATTGACTTACAGTTGACTTTGGGTCAACTGGTCAACTCTGGTCAAACAGGGTCAATTCTAGTCTAATAGAAAGTGTACTTCGTTATTTGTACGTCGAAACTTACGTCACGCAAATCGAGATAAGAATATTATCGGTAAAGTTGATAATCTTATTATAGTGATCCACGTGTCCATCTTGTCAATTTCAGCGATGTGAGATCACTGGAATTGACTGAGCTCAGTTTCGTTGTACTAATCCTGAAATACGAACATTATAAGAATTAATTATTAATAAATTATAAAAAGGTTAAACTCAGAGAAATTATCAACAAACATTGTCGGACGATGAAATAAACATCGCCAACGTGTCCAAAATAGTTAATTTAGCTAGGATAGCCTATCCATCGGTCCAATTTGGACACAAGGGCAAAAAGGTAATTTCGGGTCAAAATGGTGTCCGTGTCGGAGCCGTTTTACACCGAAAAACGTACAAAAAAACAAGTCTATAAAATATAACAAATTATATGTCCACAAAATTAGAATGACGATACGAACCCAACGGTATCTCCAGAATTGGATTCCGTTGACCCGATCTCAATTTGGTCCGTTGACCAGAACTTGGAATTCCGGTTTGCACGGAAATGCGTGCCGGAGCCAAAGTACTCAAAACTCAGCAAACTACATGTCAACGAGTCGAGAATGATGATACGAACTCAACGGTATATCCGAAATTGGATTCCGATGAGCCGATCTCAAAATGACCCGTTGACCCGGATATTGGTATCCGACTTGCACCGAAATGGGTGCCAGATCCAATGTCCACCAAAACCTAGCAAATTATATGTCAATGAGTCCAGAATGAAGATACAAACTCAATGGTATATCCGAAATTGGATTCCGATGAGCTGACGTCAAAAAGTCCCGTTGGCCCAGAATGTGGGACCCACTTTGCACCGAAAAACGTGTCAGGGCCCACGTTCTCCAAATCTAACAAATTTTATATGAAAACATGCCAGAACGACGCCACGAGTCTAATAGTGGTGTTAGAAATGAAATCTGGAGTCCCGTGCTCAAAATGGAATTTTATAAGTTAGAAATTATGAATTCGGACAGCCAACTTTGGCGTCGAATTCAACCAATCAAACAAGCTCACAATGAAACGAAACTGGAGGGTAGTAAGAGGGTTATACCAGCTTCGTACAGGAACTGGTAGCACGCCAAGAGGAGCTGTGGTGGAGGAGATACAAGCTGACGAAGTTGGTCCCGCAAAACTGTCTAAATTTTATACAATTTAAACGGTCAACTTGGTAGCCGGTTTTGATGTATCAAACGATAAAATTAACGGACAAAAATTGACATGGGTAAAGGTGGATATACCGAGATTGTGACGGAGTGAAGTAATCGCCAATCCAACGGTCGGATTCCCGAGAAAACGTGTGCGAAGTCGCTGCGACGGAACACAAATTCTGAATCAATCCCACGCGCGTCACGACGGAACTTCGTGCGAAACGGACAAATCGTCTCGACGGCGCGTCCCGGAGGACGGTGGCCGTCAGGGGGATGCTCGCCAGAGTGGGGCGCACGGCCATGGGGCCCACGACGGCCGTGCGGTGATGCAGCAGTACACGACGGCGGCCCGCGCGCACGTGCACGCCATGCATGCGTGCGCTGCTGCTGCTGGCGTTTGCGTGGCTGTGGCAGCTACGAACGGGGCCGACCCGGCCAGCCACGACGAAGGCGCGGTGGAGGGCGGCGACGCACGGCCATGCACGCGGTGGAGATGGTCACGGTGGTGATGGTGGTCGGGTGGTTCATTGTGGGGGAAATTGATGGATGGATGAAGGAGGAATGAATGAGGAAGAAGGAGATAGAGGGTGTAAAACCCCTATTTTTTAAAATTATTTTTATTTTATTATTTTTCAAATTAATTTATGCAATTTATGATTTATTTATTTTCATTAGAAATGACCATAGCCATTATGAAATTTTGGAACACCAGACTACCACGAATTTTGGCACGAGAGATGTAGCAGTGTGCTTTGACCAGTATACTAGCCATGCCGGGGGAAGCCTAGCCATGGTGATGCCCAAACTAGAAAAACCAGACCAAATTGTGAATTGACTTATTTAAAGTATTTTAATTAAAAATTATTTTATATATTGATTTTTAGATGACCCGGTTTGTCCAATTCAGCCGGAACTGGGCCCGAACCAAATTTAAGCCCATGTAGGCATATGGTGTGACCAATATGGCCATGTAGACATATTTTATGTACTTAAAAATATTTCCTAAACTATTTTAGAATTTTATGTATAATTTCTAATTATTTAATTATTTGTGCTATTATTGGTATTTTATTATTAAATAATATCGTGCCATACTTTGTATAAAATTTTGGACTCGGATAAGGGCGTGCGGTATAAGTGCACCCATTGTGGCAATTTTATAAATTTATTATTTTTAAAGTTTTTTTGGAGATTTAATAAACATGATTATTCTATAAAGATATTATTATTAGTTTTAGTAATTTATTGTGATTTGAATTTATATATATGTCGATATGTTTAAATATAATAAATATTTGATTAGATAATATTTAATTTGTTATTGGATTTTAATGGACTATGGTGTATATATATATATATATATGGAAAGTTGTGATAAGGAGAAAAAGGGATTAGAAAAAAGAGAGAGAAAAGAATAGTAACAAATAGGTGGTCGGCCCCACCACCAATCAAGGGCCGACCACCCTTGTTCATGGAAGCAGCAGTAGCTGCTAGGAACCACACAAACCAAAGCAAAGGAGCAGCACAAGTGCATTGTGCGCCCAAATCCCATGATTCTTGGCCGAACCCCTTTAGCAGCATCAGCTGCAACACAAGTAAGGGCCCACCCTTAAACAACTTAGAAGTTATTTAGGCCGAAACCCCCCTTTCCATCTCCTTTCAAACCCTATCTCCTTCTTCAATCCCTTTTTTCTTTCTTTTTGTCTAATCCCTTTTTCTCCTTATCACAACTTTCCATATATATATACACCATAGTCCATTAAAATCCAATAACAAATTAAATATTATCTAATCAAATATTTATTATATTTAAACATATCTACATATATATAAATTCAAATCACAATAAATTACTAAAACTAATAATAATATCTTTATAGAATAATCATGTTTATTAAATCTCCAAAAATAACTTTAAAAATAATAAATTTATAAAATTGCCACAATGGGTGCACTTATACCGCACGCCCTTATCCGAGTCCAAAATTTTATATAAAGTGTGGCACCATATTATTTAATAATAAAATACCAATAATAGCACAAATAATGAAATAATTAGAAATTGTACATAAAAAATTCTAAAATAGTTTAGAAAATATTTCTAAGTACATAAAATATGTCTACATGGTCACATTGGTCACACCACATGCCTACATGGACTTAAATTTGGTTCGGGCCCAGTTCCGGCTGAATTGGACAAACCGGGTCATCTAAAAATCAATATATAAAATAATATTTAATTAAAATACTTTAAATAAGTCAATTCACAATTTGGTCTGGTTTTCCTAGTTTGGGCATCACCATGGCTAGGCTTCCCCTAGCATGGCTAGTATACTGGTCAAAGCACACTGCTACATCTCTCGTGCCAAAATTCGTGGTAGTCTGGTGTTCCAAAATTTCACAATGGCTATTGTCATTTCTAATGAAAATAAATAAATCATAAATTGCATAAATTAATTTGAAAAGTAATAAAATAAAAATAATTTTAAAAAATAGGGGTTTTATATCCTACCCAACTTACAAGAATTTTGTCCTCGAAATTTAGGATTAATAGGGTAGATAGGGTTGAGGGATAGGAAGAGTTCGTCAATACCAAAATACAATTCAATTTTGGAGGAGGCGATAAAACGGCTTTCAACACCACCACACAATAGAAAATTGTGGAGTCGATATATACAAAAATATATCATGGTTATAGAATTGAATAAGGATCACTAGTGAAGGTAACAAAATTTTGAATATCCAATTTTAGAGAACGATAAAGAATTGAGTAGACCAAAGAGAATAACTTAGAAATTTAGAAAATGTGATCCCTTAAGGAAGAACTG
The DNA here is from genome assembly GCA_029216955.1 of Iris pallida. Lineage (NCBI taxonomy): Eukaryota > Viridiplantae > Streptophyta > Magnoliopsida > Asparagales > Iridaceae > Iris > Iris pallida. The sequence goes on from JANAVB010042420.1 coordinate 32,346,970, forward strand.
GATACTAATCGTCTTGGTCGAGGGTTTGATTAAGTGATGATTAGAATCACTCTCGTGCGTTCAAGTGGGATGAGAAGGGCATAATTAAAATTTCTAGGATGGGGGAGAAGGGGAGTTTAAGGTGAGGATGCAGCCACATGAGTTGGTCGGTGGCCATCTAAATTCGTGTTGAAATAACTGATAGGAAAACTAAAGGTGATATCTTACATCTATCTATCATGTACAGTGTCTGGTCTTTCTAAAGTAAGTAAAGTCCACAACAAAAAGAGTTCAAAGACGATGCTATTTAGTACGACATACGAGGTTCACAGGCGACGAAAATAATTCAAATGAGACTTGTCAATGCTGTCGCGGATGGGACTCTAAGGCAAGTTTACTATGTCTCCATCCACGTAGAATAATATGTGATAAGCGAACCAAAGTGCAAATAGGTTGATCAGACCATCATGCACCGGTTCTGATTAGACAATATGTTAGTGGGTGCACCTAATAAAATATGTCATGTTCAAGCTTGATAACGAAATAAGCTTGCAAAACTGAAGCTACATTAGCAGCATGAGATAGTCAAAGTATGAGCAAGGGAGGTACTGATGCAGGAAAATTTAAATAGTCCAAGATCTTTTAAAATCAAGTCTTGCCGACGTATGGGCCTATACAGTTATCCTAGTGTTTCTTCATTTATGGCTTGGTAAACTAGATAAGTAGGGTCTTCTGAATTTATAGTCTAAGTGAACTTACCAATGTTTGTTCACAAGAAAAAAAAAGGTTTGTTAGGTGGTGTGGTATTCTACCCAACTTACAAGAGTTAAACTAGTAGTGTGATGGGACCATGGGTCAAGCAACCAAGATAAAGTACAATGCTAAGCATTAAGGAATTTAAGTAGAACAAAATCACATATTGGGTCGAAAGAATTGAGTCGAGGTTGAATCCCTATCCATGGTCGAAAAATATATCGGTATCATGGTAAGTATTATAGTTTAGCCATTTTGGCCATAAAGTCATATCAAGAAAATAGAGTACAAGGAGACGTGTTTTAGTGGGACATGATATGTCTACAGAAAGGTGAGCTTGTCTAGGTCTTATATATGAAATTTGTTGGAAAGAAAAGTGTAGTGTTATACTCCAAATATACAAGTCACGGTAGGGGACGCCAGAAGATCAAAAATAGAGAGTGGGAGTTCACGAGGTGATAATTAATGCACAAAATAAAGAAGATCAAGCTAAAGCATGGAATAAAATTAATTAAAGAATCCATTAAAAAAAATAATTTAGGAACACAGTTTCGGAGAGAATATAGTCTCATAGATGAATACAGTTAACCATTAACTCATTATTCAAATTTGCAAAAGGGTTAGAAGGTCGCAATTAAAAGATCTAGAATTGAAGGAAGGTCGACTAAGTCAATGTGGAAATACAGTCACATAGCTGGGTAGATGACTAACAACACTTGCGTATATGCTACTATCATTGTCATGAGTGACATGGCAATTTGTGTGGAATACTCAGTAGGGTTATCTTGGGGCCTACCATTAAAATTTCAATTCGAGTTTTCTCTAAAAAAAGTTTCAAAAATAAACTTTCAAAAATAACCACCAAAATTTGTATTCACTCCAAGCAGTTCAAATTCATCATAAAAATTTAAATCACTCTCATAAATCTCAAAGCAAAATTTTATCACGTTACTACTAACCCTTTCCAAAATTAACGTTTAAACTCAACTATTTAACTCATGAGTTCATAATTTACGAATCCATAAAATTTCACAATCAATCAAAATTTTAACACTCTAAAATTTTCAAATAACTCATAATAAAACTCTTAGCATATTAAAAGCAATCTCAAAAATTAAGCTCAATGCTCTCATAAATTTTAACTTATATTCATGCTAAGTTATTCCAACAAAATCACAACTTTTAAATGGTAACTTCATTTAATCAATCAAAATAACTTTCCATCACATCCTTCGAAATTATCAAAAAATTTAATATTAGCAATCCCTCATTAAACTAAAATTTCAAATAATCTTATCAGTCAAAATTTTTTTTTTTCTAAAATCTAAATAGATCTGTAAATCCTCAATCATAGGACACAATTTAAAATAAAAAAATTTCAAAAATTATTTTTATAACTTTCAAATATTTAAACCAAAATTTGCCATCATTACTTTCACTTAAAATTTAAAATTTACTAAACACGAAAATCGTAAGTTGTACAACTCAAATTTAAATAATTCCTATGGCCATTTTTAAAAAAAAGCTAAGATCATTCTCAATTCAAATTTTATAACCGTTCAAAGGTGTATAACCATAATCCAATAAATCATAAATATTAAAACTCGAAAATCAATTAAATTTTATATTTGTTCAAAGATGTATATCTATCACCCAAAAATTAAAAATATCATAACTCGAAAAGCAAATCAATTTTATATTTGTTTAAAGATGTATAGCTATAACCCCATAATTCATAAATACCAAAACTCAAAAATCCAATCAATTTTTTAAATCAATGGTATAAAGATTCTAGCTATATTTTTTTTCTCCTTCCTGCAGTATCAATCCTATGGTGTTTACTATTTAGAAATCTCAAGATTAAAACTTTCCATGGCAATATCCTCCTTTACAAATTACTAATCATTAAATCATACTTAAAAAAACTTTTTAACTCAATTAGAGTCTTAAATGCATTCCAATTACCAATATAACCATTCTAGCCACGTGTTTGACCTATGAGCATATACTAGTGTAGTCATCTTTCTAGTTGACACTAAGCACAAAAATAAGAATGAACGGTAGAAAGGAATCAAACAAGATGCAATTCAAGGAAGTCGGACGAGAGTTCGAAATTTGAAGTCAAGGGAAGGAGTCAAGCTGTATGGATGAGATTCCTAGATTCTAATCCTATGTTGTAGGCTCACATCGGTACAATTACGTACCCGAAGTGACAAATTCGACCTGCATGGGCCACCACAAAAACATGTAACGCCCCAGTCCCAAAATACTTAGGACTAGGTACGTATCCATGCCAGCTGTATACATACGAAGTACACTCCAATATATGGAAACCTTGTATGTATACATAAGCTGTAAAAATACAGTAGAACCATAATAACTAAATCTCATCCACTAGATAAATAAATGATATAAAAGCAACTTTGAATTTGTCATGTATATAATCGTTGGGCGGAGACAAAGTCCACTACCAACTTTCTCAAATAAAATATACAAGAAGTGATCAATAAATAACGAGACGAACCAAGCGCAATCGTCTTCGAAAGAATGGAGAAGATCACTGCCTTGGCTAGAACACCTACAAAATCACAGAAGTACACACTTGGAGAGATAACCAGGTCTTCAGAGGGACGTAACAAGATACAAGAAGAACATGCTATATGAACTGAATATAAATGCACCATAAAATAAATATAAAGTAAAAGCGTCCAAACCATAACACGGCTTAATATTCCATCATCGAAACAGTAGGCTACCCCTACAACCAAACAAGGACAAGGGGTAACTTACTATTCTGCGATATGACATTTTCTCATGCCACGATTGGAACATGAAATTTGCTAAGGTCTCCTAACCTTTCTCGTAGGCAATTTAGAAGACATATGGATGTATGGGCAGGTGAAGGCTGACTCCCCCAGGACAAGTAACAACTCACAATACGTACATGTCAAGTACCAATACTATCAGCCGGCATAACTCAAGGCTAGCGGCCCACGAGACCCATCAGTCCACATAGCTCGAGGCTAGTGACCCTCGCGACTCGACTACCGTAGTACACAGTTACTACAGCTTTTGGATTTTGGGTAGCCCATACATTTAATTGTCTTCTTGTAATGTCCCAAATTTGTGATACGTCATTAGTGTACGTATACGTATTTTGGACCCATATTTTATTTATTCATGGTTAGTTATCTTGGTTTATTTTACATTAGCTTGGTTTTATTGGCATTGATAGTTTAATTGGTTTTAATGGTTCATTAGTTTATTTGGGCTTGGTTTATTCCTAGGTTGGTTCGGCTTGGTTTGGTTTACTTGGTTCATTATGAACCATAGGGGTGAACCCCCTACCTACCACCACCATCCCCATTTATTAACCCCTTCTCCTTTCTCTCTCTTCATTAATCATCTTCTTCTTCCTCATTTACTCCTCACCTACCAGAGGGAGAGAGAGGTCTAGGCAAGTGCAACTTGCTTCATGGATGAACTCAGATTTTATTACTTTATTCTCTTCCTTACAGCATTTTAAATCACTTTAGAACTTGGCATTTTTATTTTCCATGGCTAGATTCTTGTAGATCTAGATTTACATTACTTTCAGATTTCTTGGGTTTTGATCTACTTAGACTTGTTATTTTTAAGTTTTGATGGTTCCATGTTGTAGAGAATTTCGTTCTACTCCATTTTGACCTAAGGAAGTTCGGATTTGGACTCTGGATGAAGGTTTTATGGAGCTTGGAAGCTTAGGTTCATGGTGTTCTTCTCCTCTGAAACATGGAGAAGAAGAACAGTACTTGACTTGACCGCATGAATAATCCATGCAGCAAGTGATTTCCAGCCGCATGGGTTGTTTTCTTCTCAGCCGCATGAGACTCGCATGAGCTCAGCCGCATGGGAAGTTCTACCCAGCCGTATGAGACTCACTTGAGCCCAGCCGCATAGGGAGTTCTCCCAGCCGCATGTGATTTCTCTAGCCTCGACCGTATGAGACTTAACTGAATTGACCCGCATAAACCCCCTGCTTCTTTCAGCCGCATGTGTCCTTTCTTCTGAGCCGCATGGACCCGTGTCTTCTCGGCCGTATAAGGATCCATTCCCCCGCTGGCCGCATAAGCTTGGTTTCCCACCAGCCGCATGGACCCATATATTTTTCCCAGCCGCATGGGGTGCTCTGAATTGAGCCGCATATGCCCCTTCCTTACCACTGGCCGCATACGACTGATACCCTTCGGCCGCATGAATCCATTCTCCTTCAGCCGCATGGACCCATCCTCCACCAGCCGCATGAGTTCCCTATCATTCCTGGCCGCATATGTCTTAGCCGCATGGCTCTTCTATAGCCCTGTGTATTGATATTTATTAGATATTTTATGTCCATTTTATATCCTTACGCCTTTTTCCTGAATTTGGTAAATTATGATTTGATTGACATGATTGAAATGATAATTGTACCTGATGTGACAAGTAATCTGACATGACATGATAGTGGCCCGCCGTGGCGCACTCCTGATAAAGTACACTTGGCATGATGACTTGACATGATATATCTGATAAGCTGTTACGACGGCTATCTGACATGACCTGACCTGTATAATAACCTGGACACCGTGGGCGATTGTGCTTGTACAAATAATCCAGTCCTGTCTTGCATCATGTCTAGGAGGGGACTCCTGAGTACCACGGTCAGGAGTACCTACTGAAATGGACTAAGGTTAGTGACTAGTATAATTCACTAGACATGAAGAGATATTTCCCAGTTACAGGCGATCCCGTTATCCCGGCCGCAAATATTTGGACTTGTAGCCTGCCGACGAGTAGGGCACATTTCCAGTCCACGGTTATGTGGGGCACCTGCCATTGTCACTTAAATGATTGAACTCTATTGTCACTCTTATGTATTGTACTCTCTAAATTATCAATATAATGTTCGCCTGGATAACCTGGATAGCTGCAGGGCCTGTGACTACTTGGAGCATCTCATTGCATCTTGCTAGTAATTAGGATTGTGATAACCCTAGTTAGTTAATATAGAAAGCCGTAGGTAATGATTGGCCGTGATTGCTTGGATGGAGTCTAGTCCAGTATAGTTTTGTCTAGAAGTGATTGATTGCAAGATTGTACCAGAATGATTGAATGATTGTCACTCCAGATTGTCACTATAATGATTGTCACTCTAGATTGTCATTATAATGATTGTCACTCCAGATTGTCACTATAATGATTGTCACTATAATGATTGTCAATCCAGATTGTCACTATAATGATTGTCACTCTAGATTATCATTATAATGGTTGTCACTCCAGATTGTTACTATAACGATTGTACTCTATTGTCACTCTAGCGTATTGCACTCTTCATTGTCACTTTTATCATTGTACTCTCTCTTTTTCACCTTAATGATTGGCACCTTTAGCAATAAATGATCGGAGACTAAGTTCTGTTCAGGCGAAGGGTTACGATCTCGGTCCTTGTTTGGTTTAAGGATTGTAACATGGCTTCCGGAATAGTACCTTCGTTTTCTCTTCATATATTGTCCAGCTATATTTTATTTAGCATAATTCTTCTGTTTTCGTATGTCAATGATGCCTCACTTAATTATTATTCTCTGATTGGGATAAGTGCATTGGTAGTGCACAAACCTCAATCTGTGTTACTTATTGTTGTTTTCTTACATATTGAATGATAATGATTTGTTGGTTTTAGTTCTTAAGTGAAGCCTCCTTTGTGGCACTTGCTCTTTCTGGGGTCTGACCCAGCTGGTTTTGTATGGCCAGATACCGGAGCAGTACCAAAGGATCTCCCTACATTTCAGTCCGATGGTGGTCACCAGGCATAACCAGGGCATCGAGTGGGTTCTTTTTGTTCTTCCACTGTAATATTGTAAATTATTCTTTTGAGGCGTTTAGCCGACGAGCAAGTGTTAGCTCGATTGTACTTACTTATTGTCCGCCTACGGGCTATAACATGATTGACAAGCCCCGGGGGTTGATCATGTAGGACTGAACTCTTGCTAGTCCTCACATTGTGTAACGACTAGCTTCATGATCATTCCGAATATATAATGTATGGGACGCCTTACTATTGTGTATTTGGTGGTCTGCCATCTTGTAACTATTACTAGTTGGTTGAGATTGAGACAATAGGCTATTTTATGACCTTAAGAGACTGATGGATTGTAGTGAAACCCTCACATATGTAGACAGCCGTGACCGTATAGCGGTGTGGATTCTATTCCGTTATACGTAGCTGGCTATGTCTGCCCCCGCTCTCCAGTATTCTGGTTCTGGGGCGTGACATGGTTTAAGTGGTGGCCCATGCAGGTCTTGTTAATCAAGATGTATGAGGGTTTACCGGATAGATGTCTCAATCTGTACTCTCCTTTGATCTCCACTCGTATCTTCATATCTCCTTGAATTTCTGATTTGATAACATGCTTGTATCATTGATCTATCCTGGTCCTTCTTTAATATCCCTGATGTCATTGCTGCAGTGACATCGTTTCTGTTGATCAGCCAGAAGGAGCTCAGTCCTCAGCAGCAGCCTCCCGAGCCGTGCCTCCTGGAGAACCAGTACCGCCGGTTCAGCCCGTCCAACCAGCAGGGTCAGAGAATGGAGGATTGGTAGGGCTCATCCGTGAGTTGCTTGCGTCTCAGGACCGTCGGGGTGATGCCTTGCAGCAAGCAGTACAAGATGCTGTGAGCGGAAGTGGTCCTCGAGGGAATAGTACGGTCAACAGTTTCAAGCGCCTGAACCCTCCGTTCTTCGATGGCAGCGAGGATGCCATTGCTACCGATGCTTGGCTACAGGATATAGAGGTGATTCTCGAAGCCGCGAAGATTCCAGAAGACGAGAAGGTGGCTGTGGTGCGCCTACAGTTATTGGATCTAGCCCGCAGTTGGTGGGCCGCACAAGCAGTGGGATTGGCAACACCTGTCTCCTGGGCAGTGTTCAGCGAGAAGTTCCAGACCAAGTATTATGATGCAGTGGCTCGGTATGACTTGCAGACCAGATTCAGTAATCTTAAGCAGATAGGGAGGACGGTCGACGGTTATACGGCCGAGTTTTCCAGACTCAGTCGATTTGCTCCCACCTTGGTGGCAACCGAGTTTGATAGAGCGCAGAGGTTCTCGCAGGGACTTCACCTGGAGATTATATTGGCAGTAGAACAGTTCGAACATCAGACCTATGATGCGGTGTTGCGAGCAGCGAGGAGGCACGAGTATACCTCCCAGAGAATAGTGGACAGGACCGGAGGTCGAAAGCAGTCCCATAGCCAAATGAATCAGTCTTCAGCCCCAGCCCCGGCAGCCAGGGCTTTGACTATTGGAGCTCCGAGGCAAGCGGCCTCAGTGACGTCGGTTCAGCACTCAACCCCGACGTACTCTCAGCAGAAACAGAAGCAAGCGCAGTCTTCCGCCGTGGGCTGTTCTTATTGTGGGAAGCCTGGACACGTGGTAGAGGAGTGTCGCAAGGCGTTGGGATTGTGTTTATTATGTGGAGCACCAGACCATAGGGTGGGTTCCTGCCCATTCAGAGTTGATTCAACATCGATAGTATCTAGTCCCTCGGTTAGGAGACCAGCACCAGCACCAGCTCCAGTTCACCAGCAACAGCAGTTCCCTTTCTCGAGGCCATTGCCGACTCAGGCCCAGACTTTCCAGCAACAGAACCCGCGGCAGTTTGCCCTAGCCCAGGCTCAGGTTCAGAATCGGCCGAGAGGTATATGTGACCTCTCATCTTGCTTTTCTGCCGTCATTATATGGGGTACATGACGTATTTCATGTATCCTAATTGCGACGGGACATTTCGGACCCGAGCCATATCCTAGGTCATTCGAAACTGGTTATTGGTACCAACCTTTTCGTATGAGGATAGGCTTGTGTCCATGTTTGACCAAAGAGAGAGACCTCAAGCGCAAGACTATCAGTTCAGTCCGTGTTGCTTAGAGTCATCCCTCTTTGTGAGAGTCAAACTTGGGAGCATGAGGATGATATCTGATTAGGTCATCCCGGCTGGTTTGACCCGTAAGGTGTAATATCTTTTTTATGCCTTACGCTTCGAATTCTTGCTAGCATGAATGATTGGTAGTGGTAGATTGCCTATGATAGAATAGCTTTCCCTTACATCTCTAGCCTCTTGATTAAATTCCGAGGACGGAATTCTTTTAAGGTGGTAAGGATGTAATGTCCCAAATTCGTGATACGTATACGTGTTTTGGACCCATATTTTATTTATTCATGGTTAGTTATCTTGGTTTATTTTGCATTGGCTTGGTTTTATTGGCATTGATAGTTTAATTGGTTTTAATGGTTCATTGGTTTATTTAGGCTTGGTTTATTCCTGGGTTGGTTCGGCTTGGTTTGGTTTACTTGGTTCATTATGAACCATAGGGGTGAACCCCCTACATACCACCACCATCCCCATTTATTAACCCCTTCTCCTTTCTCTCTCTTCATTAATCATCTTCTTCTTCCTCATTTACTCCTCACCTACCAGAGGGAGAGAGAGGTCTAGGCAAGTGCAACTTGCTTCATGGATGAACTCAGATTTTATTACTTCATTCTCTTTCTTACAGCATTTTAAATCACTTTAGAACTTGGCATTTTCATTTTCCATGGCTAGATTCTTGTAGATCTAGATTTACATTACTTTCAGATTTCTTGGGTTTTGATCTACTTAGTCTTGTTATTTTCAAGTTTTGATGGTTCCATGTTGTAGAGAATTTCGTTCTACCCCATTTTGACCCAAGAAAGTTCGGATTTGGACTCTGGATGAAGGTTTTATAGAGCTTGGAAGCTTGGATTCATGGTGTTCTTTTCCTCTGAAACATGGAGAAGAAGAACAGTACTTGACTTGACCGCATGAATAATCCATACAGCAAGTGATTCCCAGCCGCATGGGTTGTTTCCTTCTCAGCCGCATGAGACTCGCATGAGCTCAGCCGCATGGGAAGTTCTACCCAGCCGCATGAGACTCACTTGAGCCCAGCCGCATAGGGAGTTCTCCCAGCCGCATGTGATTTCTCTAGCCTCGGCCGCATGAGACTTAACTGATTTGACCCGCATAAACCCTCTGCTCCTTTCAGCCGCATGTGTCCTTTCTTCTGAGCCGCATGGACCCGTATCTTCTCGGCCGCATAAGGATCCATTCCCCCGCTGGCCACATAAGCTTGGTTTCCCACCAGCCGCATGGACCCATATGTTTTTCCCAGCCGCATGGGGTGCTCTGAATTGAGCCGCATATGCCCCTTCCTTACCACTGGCCGCATACGACTGATACCCTTCGGCCGCATGAATCCATTCTCCTTCAGCCGCATGGACCCATCCCCCACCAGCCGCATGAGTTCCCTATCATTCCTGGCCGCATATGTCTTAGCCGCATGGCTCTTCTATAGCCCTGTGTATTGATATTTATTAGATATTTTATGCCCATTTTATATCCTTACGCCTTTTTTTTTTTTTCTGAATTTGGTAAATTACGATTTGATTGACATGATTGAAATGATAATTGTACCTGATGTGACAAGTAACCTGACATGACATGATAGTGGCCTGCCGTAGTGCACTCCTGATAAAGTACACTTGGCATGATGACCTGACATGATATATCTGATAAGCTGTTACGACGGCTACCTGACATGACCTGACCTGTATAATTACCTGGACACTGTAGGCGATTGTGCTTGTACAAATAATCCAGTCCTGTCTTGCATCATGTCTAGGAGGGGACTCCTGAGTACCACGGTCAGGAGTACCTACTGAAATGGACTAAGGTTAGTGACTAGTATAATTCACTAGACATGAAGAGATGTTCCCCAGTTACAGGCGATCCCGTTATCCCGGCCGCAAATGTTTGGACTTGTAGCCTGCCGACGAGTAGGGCACATTTCCAGCCCACTGTTATGTGGGGCACCCGCCATTGTCACTTAAATGATTGAACTCTATTGTCACTCTTATGTATTGTACTCTCTAAATTGTCACTATAATGTTCGCCTGGATAACCTGGATAGCTGCAGGGCCTGTGACTACTTGGAGCATCTCATTGCATCTTACTAGTAACTAGGATTGTGATAACCCTAGTTAGTTAATATAGAAAGCCGTAGGTAATGATTGGCCGTGATTGCTTGGATGGAGTCTAGTCCAGTATAGTTTTGTCTAGAAGTGATTGATTGCAAGATTGTACCAGAATGATTGAATGATTGTCACTCCAGATTGTCACTATAATGATTGTCACTCTAGATTGTCATTATAATGATTGTCACTCCAGATTGTCACTATAATGATTGTCACTCCAGATTGTCACTATAATGATTGTCACTCCAGATTGTCACTATAATGATTGTCACTCTAGATTGTCATTATAATGATTGTCACTCCAGATTGTTACTATAACGATTGTACTCTATTGTCACTCTAGCGTATTGCACTCTTCGTTGTCACTTTTATTGTTGTACTCTCTCCTTTTCACCTTAATGATTAGCACCTTTAGCAATAAATGATCGGAGACTAAGTTCTGTTCAGGCGAAGGGTTACGATCTCGGTCCTTGTTTGGTTTAAGGATTGTAACCTGGCTTCCGGAATAGTACCTTCGTTTTCTCTTCATATATTGTCCAGCTATATTTTATTTAGCATGATTCTCCTGTTTTCATATGTCAATGATGCCTTACTTAATTATTATTCTCTGATTGGGATAAGTGCATTGGTAGTGCACAAACCTCAATCTGTGTTACTTATTGTTGTTTTCTTACATATTGAATGATAATGATTTGTTGGTTTTAGTTCTTAAGTGAAGCCTCCTTTGTGGTACCTGCTTTTTCTGGGGTCTGACCCAGCTAGTTTTGTATGGCCAGATACCGGAGCAGCACCAAAGGATCTTTCTGTATTTCAGTCCGATGGTGGTCACCAGGCGTAACCAGGGCATCGAGTGGGTTCTTTTTGTTCTCCACTGTAATATTGTAAATTATTCTTTTGAGGCGTTTAGCCGACGAGCAAGTGTTAGCTCGATTGTACTTACTTACTGTCCGCCTACGGGCTGTAACATGATTGACAAGCCCCGGGGGTTGATCATGTATGACTGAACTCTTGCTAGTCCTCACTTTTTGTAACGACTAGCTTCATGATCATTCCGAATATATAATGTATGGGACGCCTTACTATTGTGTATTTGGTGGTCTGCCATCTTGTAACTATTACTAGTTGGTTGAGATTGAGATAACAGGCTATTTTATGACCTTAAGAGACTGATGGATTGTAGTGAAACACTCACATATCTAGACAGCCGTGACCGTATAGCGGTGTGGATTCCATTCCGTTATACGTAGCTGGCTATGTCTGCCCCCGCTCTCCAGTATTCTGGTTCTGGGGCGTGACACTTCTCCCTCCCAAGGTTACTAACAGAAGGTAGTTCGTTAAGACTAGGCCCATATGCAAACAAAAAGACAAGAACGAAAAATAACTGAAAGCAAAATAAAGTGAAATAAAAATAGCAAGTAATGGATCCATCTGAGAACAGCTAATAAATATGCAGTAAATAAATAAATAAAGGTGCATGTAATTATAAACAGTAAATAAATCAAGGTATCTTTCCTGTGGGTGGTGCGAGAAGCAGCAAAATCCAACAATCGGAATCGTCAACACGAAAGTCAAAATCCACAAGAAGCTCCGGATGCTAAAACAAACATCACGAACGAGTTTGGAATAAAAGATATGCTCCAAAATAGCGTCCCGATCAATGGTCTCAAAATCGGACCAAACTTGGCTCATAGAACCAGAAAAATATTTTGAGTCCAATGGCGCAAGTTTCGTCGCGATTTGATGAGTGTGCACAAAATAATTGGAAAAATCCGAAATGCCCGATACGCAAAAAAAAATCGACGGATACGGACCAATTTCGTTGCGCACACGCAAGCAATTTGAATCCCGTCAATTCTCGCACGTCCACAAATTCGATACGGACCTTTCGGTATTTTTGGTTCATGACGGGGTCGCCCGATTTGTCGGGACGTACCTCGTACGGGGTTTTTAATATATTTTTTTAAAACTGATTTTTCATGATTTTTAATCTAATTAAATCTGGAATTTATTGCAAAATAAATAAATCTATTTGAAGGTGATGAAAGAGGGTCATGGGGACTTTCTACACGAATTTACGGATCGAAAATCGGAATAGAATTGAAGGAGAAATTTGATGGAGAAGTCGGATACCTTAAAGTTGGAATCCGTTGTTGTTGTTTGTCGATTGTTCATTTGTCTTCTTCGCGAGCACGGCTTTGCCATGGTGCGTCCGAGCTTCGCCATGGTGTGGGGAGGAGGAAGGAGGAGAGAGGATTTAGATGAGAAGAAATTAGGGTTTGAAAGGAGATGGAAAGGGGGGTTTCGGCCTAAATAACTTCTAAGTTGTTTAAGGGTGGGCCCTTACTTGTGTTGCAGCTGATGCTGCTAAAGGGGCTCGGCCAAGAATCATGGGATTTGGGCGCACAATGCACTTGTGCTGCTCCTTTGCTTTGGTTTGTGTGGTTTCTAGCAGCTACTGCTGCTTCCATGAACAAGGGTGGTCGGCCCTTGATTGGTGGTGGGGCCGACCACATATTTGTTACTATTCTTTTCTTTTTTTTCTTTCTTTTTTTCAAATCCCTTTTTCTCCTTATCACAACTTTCCATATATATATATATATATATATATATATATATATATATATATATATATATATATATATATATACACACACACACACACCATAGTCCATTAAAATCCAATAACAAATTAAATATTATCTAATCAAATATTTATTATATTAAACATATCTACATATATATAAATTCAAATCACAATAAATTACTAAAACTAATAATAATATCTTTATAAAATAATCATGTTTATTAAATCTCCAAAAATAACTTTAAAAATAATAATTTTATAAAATCGCCACAATGGGTGCACTTATACCGCACGTCCTTTTCCGAGTCCAAAAATTTATACAAAGTGTGGCACCATATTATTTAATAATAAAATACCAATAATAGCACAAATAATTAAATAATTAGAAATTATACATAAAATTCTAAAATAGTTTAGGAAATATTTCTAAGTACATAAAATATATCTACATGGCCACATTGGTCACACCACATGCCTATATGGGCTTAAATTTGGTTCGGGCCCAGTTCGGGCTGAATTGGACAAACCGGATCATCTAAAAATCAATATATAAAATAATATTTAATTAAAATACTTTAAATAAGTCAATTCACAATTTGGTCTGGTTTTCCTAGTTTGGGCATCACCATGGCTAGGCTTCCCCCGACATGGCTAGTATACTGGTCAAAGCACACTGCTACATCTCTCGGGCCAAAATTCGTGGTAGTCTGGTGTTCTAAAATTTCGCAATGGCTATGGTCATTTCTAATAAAAATAAATAAATCATAAATTGCATAAATTAATTTGAAAAATAATAAAATAAAAATAATTTAAAAAATAGGGGTTTTACAGAGGGGGAGGAAGGTGCTGTCGTGGCGGTGATGGCCGGCCGAGCTCGGCCAGGAGGGGTGGTCGAGCTCGGCCAGGAGCTTGGCATGGGGTGGTCGGGTGTTGTAGTAGATGCTGTTGTTGGTTTTGTTTGGAAAAAACAATAGAAAGGAAGAGAGAGAGAGAGAGAGATTTAGAAACTTTAGAATTAGGGCCGGCCAATGCATAGGGGTACTGGGGAAAAAGTTGCATGAAGGAATTAATGGATGGGATTAATTGGGAGGATCCAAAGGCTAGAATTTAAATGGCTAAAATTGGGTCATTCCAATAGGGATTTAAATAAATAAAAATTTCAATAAATATTGAAATAGGTAGATAGGGTATTTAATATTTTTTTTGGGTAAAAAATGAGGGCATCATGAGAGAGGAAAAATGAAGCTGGGGTTTGGTTCAGTGGAGCCGGATTGGATCCAAAACCGGACATTGTGCAAAAATCGAATAAAAATAGGTGCTGATGATCATGGGTAAATAAGTAGCACATGGGGATTCCAATAAATGGGACACAAGTGGCATGCGGTTAGTAGGCTCAATATGGACCATATCCATAATTAGGGCTGACAGGTTTTGGTTGATAGGGTACCCACAAATCAAGTTGGAAAGTGAATGTGACACTGTGGGGTGAAATAAAATCGGGTCACGTGTCAGGAAAGTTGTACGAAGCAAATGGAGCACAAAATGGCGTGTCTGAGTAGGATACGAAGGTCATGGGTGACGAGCATCTCGAGTAGATCATGCATGAGAAGTTGGTTTCAATAAACTAACTGGCCTTGCGCTCCCAAATTAAAAGTCACGGTAACGTGCTAATAATGATCAAGGAAAAGGGTGGGAAAATTAATTAATAATCAAATGGTCTAATTCGACCCGAAGTTCTGCGAAACAAAAAGAGCATAAGGGAACAAGTTTGAGTGGGACACTATATACCATCATGAAGGTAATCCTGTCCACTCCAAAACTCGTGAAGAAGATTTCCAGAGTTGAACATCCCTGACACTCCAAATATCAAAGGCACTGAAAAGTACACTTAAGGAAAAAAAAATAACAGGATAAATTATTTATCGAAACCAATCAATAAGAAAATAAAATAAAATGAAAAAAATCAATCCGAAATTCAGGGTGCTCACATGGATGTGACCCTACTAGGCATTGGGTGGAAAGAACAGTTCCTTAATATATGGGCCACGTATGCACTTTCCTATTCCTGATCCTGCTGGCCTCTGACATTCGAGGAATGTTATGCTTTGAGGTCCCTGCTATCCTGGTGGGACCATACCTGAGTTTTCTGTACCTGTAGCCAGAGTGCCCATGCGTTGGAGGTTTGTTCTTAACTACATTATCACTGTAGAATTGGTAGGCACCCTATTGTATGCATCCCCTTTTACTCTCTATTATATATCACAGTTTATATGGCATGGTATTTTCTTGTATCTTGTTACGTCCCTCTGAGGACCTAGTTATCTCTCCAGGTGTGTACTGTTTATGATGCTTCGCAGGTGCTCTAGCCCAGATCGTGGTCTTTCCTTTCCTTCGAAGATGATTGCTCCTGGTTCATCTTGCCATCTTTATCGATCAATTTTTTGTATATTTTTCTCATTTAAATTAGTTGGTAGTGAATTTATCTCCGTCCAGCTACTTGTATAAATAATAAATTCATAGTGATTATATTATTATTCTTTATTACTGTGGATGAGATTTAGTTATCATGGTTTACTGCATTTTATAGCTTATGTATACATACAGGGATTCTATACATTGGAGTATACTTTGTATGTATACAGCTGGCATGTCTACGTACTTAGTCCTAAGTATTTTGGGACTGGGGCGTTACACCCGAAGAACCCGAACCCGACTTATATATATATATATATATATATATATATATATATATATATATATATATATATATATATAATAAAAGGTTTAAATCTTAATTCTTTTCACCCAAACTCTTCAACTCCTTGTCCTAAATCTTATTTTAGTTTGTATTTTGTAATGATCAAGGCTTGATTGCTACTTGATTATGTGTTTAATATTATTATTTTTGAATTATTTTAAATATTATATTAGAGCCCGATGAACCCGAGCCCAACCCGATCCTCCAGACTTGGTCTTGGGCTTCATATGTTGAATCCGAGGTCGGGTCTGGCTTGGGCTCGGACTAGGCTTATGATTCCTCGGGTTTGACTCGGATTGACCTCAAGCCCGACCTAATCCGTCCGAGTTGCACCCTACTATGGGCATGGTTGGCTCGCAGAATTAGAAACTTGTACCTGTACCAAATGAAATCAGTAGCAATAGAAATTATGTCCGGTCTCCATCAACCACCAAGAATTTTCTTTGTCTCTAAAATAAATAAAAATCAAACGTCGAAAAAAATGATTAGAATTACAATTTAGAAAAGAAAAAAATAATTATTTTCCTTTCCTTTCCTTAACTTGTGAACCAATAATTTCTTTAAACCAAATAGTGTAGCTTGTATAATTTATACATTAGCAAACATTTTGCACGAACGACCTCACTGCTTGCATAATATAATTTAATAAAAATTTATAGCTATGCTCGTCAGGAAAATATGATAATTCAATACAAATTACGGACAAGAAGACGTGATAGATTTAATGTGTGTCCTAACATGTAATATAAAAAGGATGTTCAATAAGTAGAGAAGATGTGACATATAATAAAGAAGATGTAAATCGAACAAAAAATTCTAAGGTATTATTTGGGAAGAGGAAAAAATGGGGAGAAGGAAAATATTGAGAAAAAATGAGAGAAAAATTATAAGTAGTGGTGTTTGAAAAGGGGGAGAGAAAATGAGAGAGAGGAATTTGAGAGAAAAATTCATATGGGTCCCACCCAAAAAAATTTCTCAAAAAAAGGAGAAAAAATGGAGAGAGTTGAGAGGATTGTGAAACAAATTACCCAACTACCCTTCAATAAAGTAAGTATTAATTATGATTTGAAAAAAAATCAAGGACTAAATGGTAAATATATCTTTCTCCATAAACAAACAAAATATTATTTTAAAATTTTTTCTTTTCCTGCTTTTTTTATCCAAACAAGTGAAGGAAAAAAATTAATTTTACCTTCATTTCACTCTCTTCCATTTTTTCTTTCCCTCAAAATTTCCTTCCCCTTCTTAAAAAAAGTTGCCAAACACACTATAAAGGTAAAAAACAAACTAAACTTCTACGAGCATGAACAAGTAGCGGATGGAAAAAAAAGGGGGATAATTTAGAAAAAACTCTCATTCCAAATATTAAAACTAGCATATACCCCCACTATTTTTTTTATCTAACAAATATTCCGACTCCTATGTAAAACAGAAGAAAAAAAATTTAAAAGTGGGGGTATATCTTAATTTTTTTTTTACTATTTCATACTAAAAATGGCAAATTTGCTATTTAAAAAAAAATTGGGGCATATACTACTTTCAACATTTAGAATGAGAGTATTTGCTAAATTATTCCAACAAAAAATAGTAAGTTTGCACTACATATGAACATAAAATAATGGGTAAATTGTAAAAAAAATATCGTTAAATGTGCACCTTTTGAGTAGAAAGACCTTTGAGTTAAATTTAGCAAATAAAGACCCCCGCAATCTATGACTTGCTCGGACATCCCCCTACCGTCTGTAGACCGTTAGTTTTGACCATTAAGTGACATTTTTTATTTAAAAAAATACCTAAACTACCCCCCTTCCCTAACCTCTCCTCTCCTCCCTCCGGCCAGCCACCCTCCTCCTCCTCCCCGCCCCCCTCAGCCCCCTCCTTACTCCGGCGAGCACCCCCCTCCCCGTCCAGGCCAGCCCAGCCCCCCCTCCTCCTCCTCCCCGCCCCGGGCAGCCCCCCCTCCTCCCTCCTTCCCGCCCCCTCATCCCCCCTCATTACTCCGGCGAGCACCCCCCTTCCTCTCCGTCCTGGCCAGCCCACACCCTCCTCCTCCTCCCAGCCCCGGACTGTCACTCCCCATTCCCGGGATACATATTTTTAATACGTGTACTACTTGACTGTATTTATTTAGTATTTATCATGCATTTATTCTGTATTTAATTTCTTTAATTACATGCTAAATATTTTTTTGTATTTTATTTTCTGTTTTTGCTTAGCTCTTGGTTTATCTCGGTTCATGCTGAACCAACTTGGTTGGGCTTGGTTCATCATGATAAGGGGTGGATGGCCTAGATTGTATGGGGAAGGAATGGGTGGTGGAGATCAAACTTGACATTTATACACTTTTTCTTTTCTCTATCCTCACAAACTCTCATTTCATTTCCTCCACCAAAATCCTAACCCAATTTGGAGAAACAAGTACATCTTGCACACCATGAGGGATTTCACGCATCCTCATTTATTTTTAGTCCATGTTGTTCCTCTCCTCTTTCTCTACAAGTTTAGGTCTTGAAGTTTTTAATTTTATGGATGGTTGTGTGTAGATCTAAGTTTCAAGTTTCAGATTTTATGGGTTTTCATGGTTTTGATCTATCAAACCTTGTTGTTTTCAAAAACAAGTTGTTCCATGTTGTAGAGAATTCAACTCTAGTCAATTTTGACCTTTATTTCGTCTAATTCCGAGTCCGATAGCCCAAGTCATGGCCATTCGAAGTTTTTGAAACTCCATGACCGAAGCTTGCTGGTGCATAAGCATCCATGTTATGTGCCCAAAGGCATGTTATGCGTCCAAAGGAACTATGCGCCCAAGGCATGTTATGCGTCCAAAGGCACTATGCGTCCAAAGGCATGCTATACGCCCAAAGGCTTGTTATGCGTCCAAAGGCACTATATGTCCAAAGGCATGCTATGGGCCCAAAGACATTATGCGTCCAAAGGCATGCTATGCGCCCAAAGGCACTATGCGTCCAAAGACATGCTATGCGTCCAAAGGCACTATGCGTCTAAAGGCACTATGTGCCCAAGGAATTGCTATGCGCCCAAAGGCACTATGCGTCCAAAGGCATGCTATGCGCCCAAAGGAATTGCTATGCTCCCAAAGGAATTGCTATGTGCCCAAAGGAATTGCTATGCTCCCAAAGGAATTATTATGCGCCCAAAGGAATTATTATGCTCCCAAAAGAATTGTTATGCGTCCAAAGGAATTATTATGCTCCCAAAGGAATTGCTATGCTTCCAAAGAAACTGCTATGCTCCCAAAGGGACTGCTATACGTCCACAGTGAATCAGTGCATTCTCCACCTGTGTGCGCATAACAGTCATTTCAGTCCCTGTGTTTTGCTAAATTTGTGCCATCTGTCTTATCCCGTGCGATTCGTCGAATTCGAGCATTTCGTATTATCTCGCACATTCTGCTGGATTGTGCCACTTGATGCATGTTAGTATTTTAATATATATTGTTGTCTGGAGTGTGCCCCGCGTCTTGATTAGCTTGTGGGCATCCGTATCACTGGTACTTAACCCTGAGAGTTATAGACTCTGTCACGCCCCACTCCCGTAGGAGCGATCGTCCTCGCTAAGGCGTGATGTCGCACGAGCCTAGATTGCACTCGTGCAAGGCGGGTTCCATAACGGTCGATTACAATAGCTGCGACGGGGTCATCGCACAGAAGTCCCAAGCAGAGACATTGAATAATAGCAGCAAAACTTTAGAACAAAACACAAGTTATTCAAAAGAAGCTCTTTATTGATATTGAAACAAAGGTTACAATGGGGCGCAAGGCCAAGATTACAAGTCACTCAAGCTCACTATTCTCACATTAGTCACTCAGCTCTCTCTCATCTCTCAATACAAGTCTTGAGCCAGCGGATGCTTCGGAAGGCGACGTCCAAACATTATGTCCCGTATAAGTCTTGACTCCATGCGGCCGCACGCTTCGAATCGCCAAGGAACTTCGTGTCTCGACGCATCCAAGCGAGCTCCGCGCCATGAGCTTCTACATGTGCCTGCACATGAAAACTATGTGGGTGTCAGTACTCAACTATACTGGTGGAATGAGCTCCTCGCCCACCCATACAAAACTGACACGTTCAGTTACTTTGTGCAACATAACCCTTTTGATTGTCTTTCTACTCTTGCCTTAGAATTTTTTTAGGACCGACGCCTTGGCCTATTTTGTGTCTCTATACCATCCCGTGGTTGCAACAACAACGTTAACTTATCAAGTTGTGTTTGCCTTACGGTCCAAAATCAAAGATGCAACTACTCGGTAATACTCTATTCCATGTGACCGTACTATAAGTCCATTGTGTCGTGCCTCGTAACTCAGTGAGACTTAACAGTATTTTCGCCTCGCGGCCCTTGCTACTTAATCATCAATTGACCCAAATTAAGACTTATGAACTAAGTGTCACTCGACCAACTCTGCCTTGCGGCGATTCCTGACTTAAACTCGAAATGACCCAAATCTAACTTATGCAACTTACATGCTAACACATAAGACTCGACGCCACATCTCGTGCCAAAGCACGTTGCCTACGTTGTAGCCAATCATTAGGCCCAAACATTTTGTTTTCTAACTGTACACACATTCAACTTGACTCAATCCAAAGGCACGCACGCGGATTGTCGCCCGCACCGACTCATCTATATGAATTAGTCACTAGCACGAAAAGCTATCTTGAACTTATAGCTTTGCTATTCGACGACCCTTTCAACGCAAGTAGCTAGTCCCGCTGAAAGTTCCCAAATCATCTGAGCGGTTCGTCCAGCTTGGCTATACCGTGTTTGCCCCAGGACGACGTGGTCCCATGGTGCCCAGGGTTACCGCTCGTAGAAACTTTGCCCTTGTCGACAAGTTGTTCAATGACTGTGCAAGATTCGAGTCGAACTGACGTCTCACACGGTCATTCTACTTCTAGTGTCACCATCTCTTTCAGGACCAAGTTCAATACTTCTCACATCTGAGACCGCCTCGACGACCCATGGTCGCGAGCATTCTTCTTCATTGCCCTATCATTTTTACTCAACTTAGAAATAACTATTTGGTAGCCCATTTTTTATAACTCACTTTGAATCAACCGTGGCTCGTGCCTTAAACACTAAGTCCGTGCATCGTGTCTTAAACCGACTTGTGATCCGTGCGACACTATCGTCCAACTCATACTCCATATGACTAGCTTTGAGACCGTAGGACTTCGTGGTTATACCCAGCCGTAGAGCTCGTGGGACCGTGCTTGCTACTACTCCGATAGCCTAACATAACTTTGCCTAACTTAATCATGCAACAACTTGACGAACAAAAACCGCGTCAAGCCTTGCATCGTGGGAACGTGCCATGCACACATTTGACTTTGAAAAACCAAGTTCTTTGGGTGCCTATACTTATGCCACAAGCCGTGTAATACAACTTAACCCGTCGGCGAGCAGAGGCTATGCCACGCCTTGGGCGATGGGACCGTGTATGCTTTATCAAACGTTATGCGGGCGACGCCTATGACTTAGGCTAACTCTTAGCTTTGTGGCAAAGACCAACTTTTCCTTCTCCCGAGCCACGACACGAAGGACCGAGTGTCATTTTCAAAGCACGCCGTACACCAACTCTAAGACGGCAGTTGGACCCTTTCATATTCTAACTCAATTCGACCCGTCGGGATTATTCCCTTATCTATGTGGATTCGTCTCTTTTATTATCAAGCCTACTTGTGCAAGTTGAAAACATACGATTTATTATATGAAGGCTAAGATGAGGCAAGTTCTCCGAAACTACCCCACCTGAGCGAGGAGTCGCCTCGATCGAGCGAGTATTCGAGCAAGCCGTTGCAAGGCTAAGTTCGAACGTCGTTGGCATTTCGATTTCCTCCGATTGACTGAGCAGGACGGGACACTACATCATACACCACTCAGAAAAAGTTTTGTCTTCGAAACTAAGTACACTTATCGTCTTATCACTTTACTCATCATTCAAGGACTCTCGCACACACTACTCCTATGCGTTTTCTCAATCCGAGCCACGCTCGCACTACCATCACATTTCTTTAAAACTCTATTTCTAAATTCTTGACACTTTTCCATTCCTCAAGTCTCACTTGATTCAACGTATCACTTAGTTGGATCGTGCACATATTCAACCGTTCCTGTTATACATGCATGTCAACCGAGCCTGTGAGCGGTGCCTCCACAATTCCTATCTTTTTGCGGCGGGAAGTCTGCCTAACCGCTAGGCTATGTCTTTAGGCTAAGGTCATCCGTCGGTATTGGAATCATAGTTCCCAAACAACAATATCAACACTGACCCCATCCTAAGGTCAAACCAAATTGATAGTACGGGATTTTCTACCCAAGCTCGCATCACTCCAATTTCTAAACTTCGAGCATAGATTTCCTACACATCCTAACATTCGTCGCACGGGGTCCATGTCATTCAGCAAAGCCATCCTACGACAACTTACGTTCAACCAATTCTACGACATATCAATATCGTTCGTTCAACAAGCCATTTCACATAGTCTATCTCTTCGATCACATTCGTCATAATCTGCCTATCAATCCTTTCAAGTCAAGCACGCTACGATGCAATTCATCGCTAAACCATAATTCACATTCATATTCCCTAAGTCATTCATCCTAATTCATGTATTCGATCATGAGGTCGTCTAACTTAACAATATGTTGTGCCCCGATCTCACGCGATTCAGATTATCCACGGTGGGCATGAATCACCATGCACGGTCCCGCGGGGTAATCATCCTCATCAGGACGTAACTCTTGTTTTGTGTCTAGACTAATTCATTCTCGATACGCGGATTGGACCTACTCAATCCTCAAGTTTATTTTATTCATCAATCGTAAGTTCAAACATCCTCGAAATTTTCTTCGCATCAAACTAACAAGTCGAGACAATCAAAGTTGTCGCGTCCTGATTTTTTGAGTTCAGTCATTCCCGCGACATGAATCACCATGTCAACGCTCATGCGGAATGATCGCCCCAAATCCGACGCAACGTATGTGCGAGGCTTAAGTTGCGCTCGCACAAGACAAGAATGTTGACGTTGTGGTTATCCGCGTAACCATCAAGACACTTTCATTTTCATCCACATTTATTTCAATCAAAATCCTAAGTATAACCTCCGTCAGGAAAATAACACTTGCACGATCGTCATTCCTCGAATTAGAGTGCCCCCGAGTTATCGTATATCGCTCTTTGATACGCCTCAATACCATCGATGATATGCATAATCTGACGATCTTCCTTTTGTAACGAATTTCGAGTCGTGCGAATGATGCTATCGTCCAACTTGATAATCTCCTCGACATTCAAATTCAAGTTTGATCATTATCCCTCGAATCATTCACAACATCAATTTTCTCAAACCCAAATTCGTGTATCGTTCATCCCTCTATCTTAAGTCATCGACCAACGTATTTTCTCAATTCGTATCGTTTCTTTGTTAACTCAATCATCGAGCAACATTCAATCCAATCCTTAGAGTCATTCGCGTAACTTCAAAATCAAATCTTTCATGCACGCTATCTACCTGTCGTGCTAACTTTTCGTATACGATCCGTATCAATTTCCTCGATCAAGTTATCCATTCGTACACCCTAACTTTTCCTCGATTCGATTTCACCTACTCAATCATTTTCGCGTTTCATACTTCGCACAATCCTCAATCCCGTGCACGTTCCGTGCGCTTGTTTGAATCAACTCGTCAAATCTCAAGACTACAACTTATTCAACGATACTCAATCTATGGCTTTGCATACACGCGACGCTTGCTGATAGACTCATTGACACCCCGTATCCTCAATCCATCGATTGACATTCCTGAGGCTATCGCATACACCACTCAGGAATGAAGCTATTCAACAGATCCTCAAAACTATCATTAAATCAAAATCAAGTTCTTCGAATCCTGTTCGAACCATTCCTCTAATTCCAAGCACGCTCATCTATATCGTGCCGACGTTATCGTCGCTCGATAGCACCCCTATCGACAGTCATCTCACTTTACTCAATCGAGTTCAACTCATTCTTGCTCGACACTATTCAATTTTCTTACTCGACTTTTCTAAGGTCGACGCAACTTTAGTGTATATGCCCAGCCCGACTTAGCCAACCATGCTTACACAAACCATCTTTTTGTTTTGTCAAAAACTGTTCTCCTATATTTTGCAAAATAGATAGACTTATTGTATGGACATCCGTGGGACATTTGAGAGAGAGCGCACCAACGATATCAACTTTGCGGAAGCAACACTTCAGAGTTTGTGAAAACATCAGAGTTAAAGAATTCAATCGATAGTCCAAGGACGTAAAGCCGTGCTCTGATACCATTTATGTCACGCCCCGCTCCCTTAGGAGCGATCGTCCTCGCTAAGGCATGATATCGCACAAGCCTAGATTGTACTCGTACAAGGCGGGTTCCATAACGATCGATTATAACGGCTGCGATGGGGTCGTCGCACAGAAGTCCCAAGCAGAGATATTGAATAATAGCAGCAGAAATTTAGAACAAAACACAAGTTATTCAAAAGAAGCTCTTTATTGATATTGAAACAAAGGTTACAATGGGACGCAAGGCCAAGATTACAAGTCACTCAAGCTCACTCTTCTCACATTACAAGTGACTCAGCTCTCTCTCATCTCTCAATACAAGTCTTGAGCCAGCGGATGCTTCGGAAGGCGACGTCTATATATTATGTCCCATATAAGTCTTGACTCCATGCGGCCGCACGCTTCGAATCGCCAAGGAACTCCGTGCCTCGACGCATCCAAGCGAGCTCCGCGCCACGAGCTTCTACCTGTGCCTGAACATAAAAACTATATGGGTGTCAGTACTCAACTGTACTGGTGGAATGAGCTCCTCGCCCACCCATATAAAACCGACACGTTCAGTTACTTTGTGTAACATAACCCTTTTGATTGTCTTTCTACTCTTGCCTTAGAATTTTTTTAGGACCGATGCCTTGACCTATTTTGTGTCTCTAGACTATCTCGTGCTTGCAACCACAACGTTAACTTATCAAGTCATGTTTTTCTTACGACCCAAAATCAAAGCGCAACTACTCGATAAGACTCCATTTCCATGTGACCGTGATACAAGTCCATTGTACCGTGCCTCGTAACTCAGTGAGACTTAACCGCATTTCTACCTCGCGGCCCTTGCTACTTAATCATCAACTGACCCAAATTATGACTTGTGAACTAAGTGTCACTCGACCAACTCTGCCTTACGGCGATTCCTGACTTAAACTCGAAATGACCCAAATCCAACTTATCCAACTTACACACTTAAGACTCGACACCACATCTCGTGCCAAACCACGTTGCCTACGTTACAGCCAATCATTAGGCCCAAATATTTTATTTTCTAACTGTACACGCATTCAACTCGACTCAATCCAAAGGCACACATGCAGATTGTCGCCCGCGCCGACTCATCTATATGAATTAGTCACTAGCACGACAAGTTATCTTGAACTTATAGCTTTGTTATTCGGCGATCCTTTCAACACAAGTAGCTAGCCCCGCTGAAAGTTTTTGAATAACCTGAGCGGTTCGTTTGGCTCGGCTATACCATGTTTCCCCCCAGGACGACGCGGTCCCATGGCGCCCAGGGTTACCGCTCATGGAAACTTTGCCCTTGTCGACAAGTTGTTCAATGACTATGCAAGACTCGACTCGAACTGACGTCTCACACAGTCATTCTACTTCTAGTGTCACCATCTCTTTCAGGACCAAGTTCAATAATTCTCACATCTGAGACCGCCATGGTCGCGGGCATTCTTCTTCATTGCCCTATCCTTGTTACTCAACTTAGGAATGACTATTTGATAGCCCCTTTTTCCATAACTCACTTTGAATCAACCGTGGCTCGTGCCTTAAATACTAAGTCTGTGCATCGTGCCTTAAACCGACTTGTGATCCGTGCGACACTATCGTCCAACTCATACTCCATATGACTAGCTTTGAGACCGTAGGACTTCGTGGTTATACCCAGCCGTAGAGCTCGTGGGACCGTGCTTGCTACTACTCCGATAGCCTAACATAACTTTGCCTAACTTAATCATGCAACAACTTGACGAGCAAAGACTTGCGTCAACCCTTGCATCGTGGGAACGTGCCGTGCACGCATTTGAATTTGAACAACCAAGATCTCTGGGTGCCTATACTTATGCCACAAGCCGTGCAATACAACTTAACCCGTCAACGAGCAGAGGCTATGCCACGTCTTGGGCAATATGATCGTACATGCTTTATCAAGCGTTATGTGGGCGACGCCTATGACTTAGGCTAACTCTTAGCTTTGTGGCGAAGACCAACTTTTTCTTCTCCCGAGCCACGAGACGAACGACCGAGTGTCATTTTAAAGCACGTCGTGCACCAACTCTAAGACGGCAGTTGAACCCTTTCATATTCTAACTCAATTCGACCCGTCGGAATTATTCCCTTATCTATGTGGATTCGTCTTTTTTTATTATCAAGCCTACTTATGCAAGTTGAAAACATGCAATTTATTATGTGAAGACTAAGATGAGGCAAGTTCACCGAAACTACCCCACCTGAGCGAGGAGTCGTCTTGATCAAGCGAGTCTTCGAGCAAGCCGTTGCAAGGCTAAGTCCGAACGTCGTTGGCGTTTCGATTTCCTCCGATTGACTGAGCGGGACGGGGCACTACAGACTCGACCATGCTAAATATTAGTTTGAGTTTTATACCTTGTCACGAATTGACATTAATTGTTACTTTGACTAAATAATTGATCATGCGTTCCTAGTTGGAACTAAAAGACTGGCTAGTCGTCTTATCGAATTGAATGAGACACGTTCATGTATGAACCATGAACCATTACGATCGATTAGCCGATCTCGAACATTGGCATATGGATACGTGCTGACTTCAACTTCTTTCTACAAAAGCAGCATGTGTACCTTACAGTCAAGGCATGATTATCCCGTGGCTAGATTTGATTGTTGCATTACGCTATGTAAGACCTACAACCTAACCGTACGAGCATCGTTGTAGAGTTATGCATATCGTACTCTGTACGGAAGTACTCATTTAGAATGACTTTGATCCGCGGCATAAGATTTCACTTAACGTAGGGACTATTAAGTTAAATAAAATAACTATTGCATGGAGATAATGGATTCCTGAGTTCTTACATGGCAACCATCTTAGGACAATTAGTGCCCTGACATGCCGGCTAGTTCCCACGGATACTGTAAATTTGCCACACGGACAGGCAGTATGGCTTGATACATTAAACACGGCCAAGCAATAAGTACAGCTTGATAGATTAACTAACTAGGGTTATCATAAGCCTAGTTACTAATAAGATGCAATGACATGTTCCGACAGTCACAAGCCCTGCAGCTATCCGTGCCAGGTTATCCAGACGCAAGTTACAAGAATTTATAGTGGATACATCGCCCAGGAGACAAATGTATCCCATGTACATATAATAGTGGGTACATCGTCCAAAAAAATGTACCCTAAGAGAGTTATTAGGTGACTTGGAAGAGCAACACATGACAGTGTACATATTACTTGTTTCAAGAAGTGCCGCACATGACAGTGGACTGGAAATGTGCCCTACTCGACGGCAGGCTACAAGTACACTCAAGGCGACCAGATAATAGGAACGCCTGTAACTGGAAACATCTCTCTATATGAGCTACTTTGATCAATCTAGTAATTAACCTAGTCAGATTCAGTATGAATCCCTGACCGTGGTAACCAGAAATTCATGTCCTAGACATGATGCAGACGAGACATGTAGCTTGTTCACTCATACACAATGCATTCAACCACGGTGTCCAAAAGAGTTGTATTAGTGTCACGACCCGCTCCCGAATTATCGGACACGAGTCGGACACGCCCAGCCTTCATCGTTAGACACGATGAAGTAAGATGTAACAATATCTAGGGAAAACTATAAATCCAGATAAGAATATAAACCACAGCATCTAATATCGAATCCTAGAATCAAAGTACAAGTCTAGAGTTATTACATTTCCAGCAAATGAAAAGTAAACTGATGTCTCTAATACAAAGTCCAAATGAAACTAAGAGCAAGGTACTAGGCTTCCTCAGCCTCTAAGTCCAGAGCAACATCAGCTGGCTCATAGGTGCCTCCAGGCTCCTGCCCGTAATAAGTGTCACAGATAGCCTCCAACTCACCTGCAACATATCCTACTCATGAGCAGAGATAAGTATATCCAAGGAAATAACATGAACATCATGGTATGAAAATGAATACAGGAATATAAAGTACGAGAAATGAGAATTACGACATGAAACCTGAACATGAATACTGAAAAGTAAATACAGGGAACATAAATGAGTCTTGAACATGAAATACTCAATGAACCTGAAGCGTACAATATATCGAAATACATCCAGAGTGTGTGATCGGCTTGGGTAGATTTAGGGAACATGAAATGGTACGGCTTCGGTCCCGCGTTCACGATGCGAGCCTAAGCTATTCACATGAATAGTAACTCGGGTTTGATCATACATCTGTAGTATTTCTCCTCCCAGACACAAGTAAACTCAAGGAACGTGATACAAGACAATCTCGTGAAGTATCGTGTCAACAAGAAGTTAAGACATGAAGAAATGGACAAGTCCGAGGAGTACTTGCCTTGTTCAGGGTGATCGAGAAGGGGTAGTAAAGCTGAATGTCCTCCTGCTTAAAAATAGTACAATTGATTATTTCCTATTCAAGGCTATGTAATTATGTAGATTAAATTTTAAGTATCTATATAACAGTTATCTATAACACTACTAATCATGGGTAACTTATAAAGTACTTGTAAGGGATATTAGTTATAAAACTAATGTTATTATCCACAAGGTACTTCTGCCAATTATCCTTAATCAGGTGTTCCCAAAACAGGTTTACAACATCATCCCAGTTTAAGCTTTACCTATAACTTGAATTGGTTCCTACAAAACTCAGGTAACCTGAGTCGTGTATGAATCACCACATCAGTTAGCTATTCCAAATAAATATTTGGCATCATGACATACTGCAGCCATCTACTTAACCTATAGACCTCTGATCATTAATTGCTAAACCTACAAGTTCTTCAGTCCATTTACCTGCTCACTGGATATCCTAACAAAAGCTTTATCTGATAAGTATCAGACAAGCTATCTACAGTATCATAGACGGTTTACTCTATTTACTCCAACCATCAAAAATAATGAGAATCCATCACAAACTCTCGAATCAGTATATGTTCTCAGTCCAACTCAAGTTCTAACTCAACTCACCTCTGATATAACTGTTTACATAAAACTTCTACAATTTCCTGCTCAACTACTCAATGTACTATTATCCATTTCTCTATTCTGTATTTCACTAAAACATACCGAGCCTTCTCAATACTATTCCCTTCTCCAAATTATCCTTCGTAGCCAAGGATTTAAAGCTACATGGTAGGATAATCTAACCCGTATATTTACCAACCTGGTATCGAGTTCCCAGAGGATACTCAAAGAAACCAGCTAGGGGCTTGTTCCCTCCAAAGATTCGTAATTGATCTAAAACCTACAATCATTTAATCAGTCATAAAGACTTAAGAACCACTTTAAAACCACTACTATGCTAAATATCCTGAACATATAATTCAGTTCATGATGCACGCAGTAACAAAAACCTGCTTAGCCTATCATACACTTCCTAACACCCTAGTTTGATCATAAACATTCAAATACAAGTATTATCAGAATCTCAAGGGAGTAGGTTCACCTGGTGAAGATTAGATCCGGCTCGCTCTTGGTGTCGTGCGACACAAGTCAGACAAAAGCTTCTTCGCTGAACCAATCCAAACCTCTGAAACCACAAATCGAGCATACGCCCACACCAGACAGAGCAAGTTACGCACAAGGCATTCACATACTGCACTTGGTAAAACCCAAAAATCTTAGGATCAAAAGAATCAGAGGATCGGATACTTACTTCTATATCTAACTCAAGATTGAGATCTGTTCGACTTATCGTCGCAATCAGATCTAAGAATTACGAAGAATTGAACATAAATGATAATGAAATTAACAGAACTTCTAGAAATCAATAAATTGGTTTCCCGCCTCTCAAGAATGCATCAAACTCTTCAAATGGATACCTATAACCTGATACTTACAGCTGATTAAATGTTATTCTGAATTGAACTGATGAGCTAGGAATAATCCTATTGCTTTGACAGCTTCAAAAGAGATCCTAAGAAGGAGATCAGTTAACATTTACAATCCCGATTATCATAATCACAAATTCGAACGAAGAACAATCAAACTCATGCCGAGAATTCTTCAAATGAAT
Source organism: Iris pallida (assembly GCA_029216955.1). NCBI lineage: Eukaryota > Viridiplantae > Streptophyta > Magnoliopsida > Asparagales > Iridaceae > Iris > Iris pallida. Next base: position 32,377,444 of record JANAVB010042420.1, read on the forward strand.
CTCACCTCAACTGATCTGTGGAGACAACGCGTTGATCAAATTAGTCACCGATCTATGATTCCAGATCTAATCTACTAAAGAAGAAGGGATTCGAATGAGCAAAATCAGCATTTGGCTCCAGAGTAAATCGAGAGTGTTCAATTAGTCTTACCAGAATTTGATTGAATAAAGATGACAAATCGATGGAAAAGGAAAGAATCGCTCTGAAGGCGCCGTGCTCCGTTCAACCGTCGAGAACTACGTGCTATCCCGATTGAAGGAAGGGGTTCATCAAATTGCCTTCATCCGCCATGGCCAATCGATCTCTGGAAGGAACAATGGATTTGGAAAGAAGAAGAATGAAAGAGAAACTGTGTTTAGATTTTCAACTGCAGAATGGAAGAAAAGTTGGGAGCAGAGTATATATAGGGGTTAGTTGAGCCTTCTTCAAAGAGAAGGAAAAATAAATGGTGGAAAGAATCAAAATCTTAGTGGAAGCTACAGTGTAAATCTGTTAGAGAAGTAGTGGAGAGGAATTTGAAATATTCATAGTTGGTTTGAGCAAAAGAATAACTACATTCTTCTCTAAGTGCAGGGAGAGGCTAATGAAATGGTCAGTTATTGGGCCGGGGTGAAGAAGCCCGCTAACCAAAAATAAATATCTCCTAATGTATTTAAAACTAATCAGGATAATAGTATTTAAAAAATTATCTAGAAGAAAAATCATAGAATTATATTTCAAAATTTCAGGAGGTGGGGTTACAATTAGCAAGGAGAATAGCCGTCGCAACAGCATCTTGATCATACATGTCATGTTAGGTTTACTTGTCTAAAGAGTACTTGTCAAGAGTGCGCCTCGACGGGCTACTATCATGTAAGCAAAGAAGGGACATATTCTAGAGTGCACCACATCGGGTCACTATCATATAAAGCAAGGGTGTTCAAGAGTGCACCACAACGGGTCACTATCATATAAAGGAAAGAAGACATGTTCAAGAGTGCACCACAACGGATCATTATCATGTAAAGCAAAAAAGGCATAAATCATGAGTGTTCCACAACGAGTCACTATAAAAAATTCTAAACATGACATAAATTGTAAAGTACATAAATTCGAAAAAGCATGGAAACACATCATATCACATAAGAAATATTCAAAAGGAAAGACATATCTGACTATGAGAAGGGATAAAAGTAATTAATTGGCATAAAAATAATTGAATCTATACTAGTGTTAGGTGTACAAAAGGCGTACAATTATTTTCTAACTGTACAAGATCATCAAATCATGTTAAGAAATTTATTGCAGTCGAAGAAACCTCAAAACGTCAAGTACAGAAAATATGCCAAAAGATTAAAACTATGATTGAAATCATCAATCGCATATGTATTCCAATTTAAAGTGAAACAAAAAGATTCTTGAAGCCAAGACAAAGACCTACAACTTTCATGTTGAGATTTGGAAGAAATTCTGGCCATAAATCAGCCAAATAGGGCATAAAACAGCCAAAATAGGCACTATGCAAGCCTGTGGCACTATTCATCCATGCGGCACTATGCAAGCATGCGATACTATGCAAGACATGCGACACCATTCATCTATGCGGCACTATACAAGCTTGCGACATTATTCATCCATGCGGCACTATGCAAGCCATATGGCACTATTCATCCATGCGGCACTATACAAACCTACGATACTATTCATTCATGCGACACTATGCAAGCCTGCGGCACTATACAAGCCATGCGATACTATTCAACCATGCGGCACTATGCAAGCCTGCGGCACTATTCATTCATGCGGCACTATGCAAGCCTGCGACACTATTCATCCATACGATACTGTGCAAGCCATACGGCACTATTCATCCATGAGGCACTATTTATCGTCCATGCCAGAATCAGGACAGATGAACATAGAAGATGTCCAAATATTGTTTTGGCCATAACTTCCTCAAAATAAGTCGAAATCTAATTTTTCAAAGGTCAAAATTGTGTAGAATCAAATTCTTTACCACATGGAACAATTAGTTTTCGAAAAGAAGTAAGTGTGATAGATCAAAACCCAAAAAACCAAAAATTACAAACTTAGATCTACAAGAATCTATCCACCAAAATAAAAAATGCCAAGTTTTAAACATGCTTAGAATCATGTAAGGAAGAGTTTAGAACAAACAAAATAACATTTATCCAACATTTGGCAAGATGTACTTGTCTTAGGTTGAAGGAGAAAATGAAGAGAAAGAAGATGAAGGAGGAGAGAGAGGAGTTGGGTTTTTATATAAAACCCTTCTCATATAAAACCAACCAAAACTAAGTCATGCCAAGTTGAACCAAAACAAATTAAACCAAGTCAAAATTAAACCAAAGCAACGCTAAGAAGACAAGTCAAAATACGAGTCACCTGACAAGGGCCAGAATTCCGTATACGTATACTGAAAATAAGTATAACAGAAAACGGAGTGACAGGCATGCCGTCGGCATACAATGGTACACTGGCAATATGCGGTCAAGAAAAAATCTATAAGTTGAAATTAAAGCGTTCCGAAAATCAAGAAAATACAAAATAGTACAAAAATACGTATCCGTATATAAATACGATACAGTGAGACGAGTCTCACACATGGGCGTCAACCAGATTCTGCAAGTGCAACCTCCGTCGTTTCAAAGGCACGGAAGATGCTATTTCAGTGGATGTGTGGCTTAAGGACATCGAGGCTATTCTGACAACGTCTAAGGTTCCAGCAGAAGAACGAGTGGATCAAGTGAAGCTGTTACTTCAGGACCTCGCACGTGATTGGTAGGAATCAGAAGAAGTGGGTATCAGACGTCCTATTGCTTGGGATGATTTTACTGCGAGATTCAAGATGAAGTACTATGGAGTTGTGGCGCAGTTCGAGCTACAACAGAGGTTTATCAACCTCAAGTAGGCCGATAAAAATAATGAATGCTTATGCAGCAGAGTTCTGCAGACTGAGTAGGTTTGTCCCAGAGATGGTAGCAACGGACAGCCAGAGGGCTACGAGGTTTCAGCAAGGATTTCATCTTAAACTCTTACAATTGATAGAGGGGCACAACTACCAGACTTTCAATGATGTACTGACGGCAACCCGAAGGCATGAGATCACCATCTAGAGGATCACATCAAGGGCTGGAGGTCAGAAGAGGTCTCACAATAAAATTGATGGAGGAGGGGAGCAACGCCCGAATAACAGCACAATCTCCTGGCATTCGCATTCACGATGTGGCAATACGAGGATCATCACCACCAACAAGACAACAACAACAAAAGAAAGAACCAGCAACTCCGGCGGCTGCACCTATTGCGAAAGGCAGGGCACACTAGAGGTGTGTGTCGGGCATTGAACGAACAGTGTTTGATATGTGGAAGTCTAGATCATCGGTTTCCACCTGTCCCATGAATTCGAGGTCAGGAGGACTAGTTCAACAATTTCCTGTGCTGCCAGCACCAGGGGCAGGCCAGTATCAAGGACCAGTAGTAGAAGTAAGACCGTTGGCACAATGTCCGTTGATGTTGCAGGCTCAGATGTTTCGACAGCAGGGACCGCCGATGCAGCAGCAACAACAAAGACCACCCCAGCATCACCAAGGCAGGGGCCAGCGGCAACACTAGGCTAGGCCGCAGCATGGGAACCAACAAGGAGGCTGAGGGCAGGCATTCAATATCCTTGGAAGAGACATTGGCATCGAAAGATGTTGTGGCAGGTAACATTCTCGTCGCCTCATATCCTGCAGTAGCATTGTTTGATTCGGAGCATCATACTCATTTATATCTGCACGATTTACGACACGACTAGGAATAATATTCGAGCCATTGCTAGAGAGGCTGAATATACTCACTGGTAATGTGATCCTAGGAGTTAGTAAAGTAATTCTAGCGTCGAGCTATAGTATGCGGGCATTCCTTACCCGCCAAGTTGATATAATTTTCTGTTGGTAATTTCGACATTATCTTGGGCATGGACTGGCTGAAAGACAGTCATGTGACAATAGATTATCGTAGAGGGAGTGTATCTTTTAATATTTCAGGCATGAAGAGGTTTACCTTAGTCAGGTCAGAGATAGACCAACATAAACAAAGAGTAGTAACGGTAATGGAAGAAGTTCAAGTCCCAAAGATAGTTGAAGAGTTTCTTGACGTACTTTCTGAAGAACTTCTAGGTCTACCACCTGTTAGAGATATTGAGTTCATTATAGAATTGCACCTGGAACTAAACCGATATCGTATCGAGTTTATTGTCGATTCGGAGCAGGCCAAGGTGTATCAGCACATAGAGGAACTGAAGGCGAAGAAGTTTATTTGAGACATCGAATCACCATGGGCAGCACCAGTGGTACTTGTAGGAAAGAAGGATGGGTCATCAAGATTGTGCATTGACTACAGAAAACTCAATACGACAACAGTAAAGAATAAGTACCCACTACCAAGGATCGACGACTTGTTTGATCAGTTGAGCAGAGCAAGAGTTTTCTCCAAGATAGATCTTCGGTTAGGATATCATCAAGTTAGAGTTCGAGAAGAGGATATTTCCAAGACGACATTCAGGTCAAAGTACAGGCATTACAAATTCTTAGTTATGCCATTTGGTTTGACCAATGCTCCAGCAATATTTATGGATTTGATGAACCACATCTTTATGCCATACTTTGATCAATTTGTCGTTGTGTTCTTTGACGACATTCTCGTATACTCAGCTAGTGAAGAAAAGTATGAAGATCACCTCAAGAAAGTGTTACAGGTTCTGAGAGAGAACCAGTTGTACGCCAAGCTCAGCAAGTATGAGTTTTGGACGGATCGTATTTTATTCTTGGGGCATATCATATCAGGGGCTGGAGTAGCAGTGGATCCCAAGAAAGTAGAAGTAGTAGAAAGTTGGCCAATGCCTAAGACCGTAGCAGATGTGCGAAGTTTCTTGGGATTGGCAGGATATTACAGAAGGTCCGTATCAGACTTTGTAAGACTCGGCACCCATGACCCGCTTGACACGAAAGGATGTGCCATTTGTCTGGTCGGCAGAGTACCATGCATCATTTGAGAATTTAAAGCAGAAGTTGATCTCGGCACCTATTCTTACATTACCAGTTGGACCCGAAGGTTTTACTGTATATTGTGACGCATCAAAATGGACTTGGGTGTGTCCTAATCAACATGGGAAGGTAATAGCGTATGCATCTAGGCAACTTCGAGACCACGAAGAATTATCTAACTCATAACTTGGAGTTGGCAGCAGTAGTATTTGCTTTGAAGTTATGGAGGCATTACTTATACGGTGATTAAGTGGACATGTACACAGACCACAAAAGTCTGAAGTACATCTTTACTCAGAAGAAACTGAACCTGCGACAGAGAAGATGGTTAAAGTTGATCAAGGATTATGACGTAGAGCTTCAGTATCATCCAGGCAAGGCAAATGTGGTAGCAGATGCTCTTAGCAGGAGAGGCGGCGCATTTATGTTGACATCACAAAAACACATTTTAGAAGATCTTCAAGAGATGGAAATCGAGATTATACTTCCTAGTGATGTAGGAATTCTGGCAAGTCTACGAGTTCAATCCGACTTGGTAGACAGGATCAAGGTAGCTCAGGTACAGACCCAAGGATTCAGAAGCTTAGGACAGAATGTGAGTTAGGACTCAGGAAGGAGATAAAAATTCATGAAGATGGAACACTTAGATTTGTAGGTCCTAAAAAATCAAGTTGCATACATCAACAAAGTCATGAAGATCAAGAAATGAATCTTTTAAATAAACTGCACAGACATCAGATTGCGCAGTATACAGATTGCATACTAGATTACGCACACTACCAAGCGCGCAGGCTGACGTGGCAAATCATCATCATTACCTGACACAAATCAAATCTTCTGACAACTGACAGCACGGAGAATGAGGCGACCGTTCGTTTAATCTTGCAGCAGGCGCTCGAGGACAGCTGGCAGCGCAATCCATGTTGGCGCAATCCATGTTGGCGTAATCCATTCCTGAGCAGTCCAAGTCTGCGCAATCCAAAGCCAGCGCAATTCAGGTTGCCGTTCTATCAACATAAATGATAAAATACACGTGGCATTCATGCCATCATTTGTTCATTACGTGGCAACCGTCTATACACGATCATGCACATTTCAATCAAATGATGCCATGTGTCCAAGATAGTTGGCCCATGATCCAGCAACTGTCTGCGCAGTCTACTGTTGCGTAATCCAATTGCTGTGCAATCCATCATGCGCAGTCCAGAATAACTAAAAGTTAGTTATTTTTAGAACTCTATAAATAGAGTTTCAAGTCTCCATTCAAGGGGATCAGAGATCAGATCATAGAGAGATCAGACTTTAAAGTTCAGAGAGTCCAGGAGTTCTTGTCCAAGTGCTGCTGCATTCTTCCGAGGCTTTTGCCTTCAATTTCTGAGGCTTTTTGCCTTCAATTCCAAAGTTGTCTTCAACTTCAGAGGCTATCGTCTTCAAAGTTTACATCGTCCAAGGATAAAGAAATCGTCTTCTAGATTGGATTTCTACAGTTGTACCATTCCCAGAATTCAAATTGTAATCTTTTACAAAGTTTGTATCAATAAAGTTCAACACTTTTGTTTTTGCAAACAAAATGGCGACTCTGCTGGACACTTTCTCCTCCGACGAGGAAGTAGCAACTCAATGTGACGTAGCGTCTATCGGGAAGACGCAGAAGACGCTGGTTGTAAAGATCAACCAGACTGCCTACGAAGCCCTGATCAATTCCAAAACCACCCCTCACACTGCAACCACTCCTGCTACGAGCAAAGTGCGTCCAATGTGGGTCCCAAAGTCTGCTGCGCAATCCAAAGTCTCTGCCAGCAAGACTCCTGCGCAGTCTACCATCAAGACTGCTGCGCAGTCCAAGGCTTCTGTCACCAAGCCTGCTGCACAATCTGTCTCTACTACTGCTGCACAATCTGCTGTTGCCAGTACACAGAATATTTCATATGCTGCCTTAGCCAAGTACAAGACTCCTATGTCTCTGGCGCAATTGGCTGCCAATCTGTCTGCGTAGTCCAATGCTCCAGCATCCAGAGTCCACCCTAAGCACACTGTAGCAACAACTCTGATGCGCAAGCCACAGTTTCTGTGGCCAAAACCAGTATGCCATCTATTCATGCACAAGCTAATCCTGCACAATTCAAGAGTAACAACCTTTTGGCTAAACTCTCTTCTTCTCATAATAAGGAGAAGAGCTCTGTTCCTCCTCTCAAACACCCTATTGCTTCTGCGCAATCTACTGGAGGTAGTCCTTTGGCTATTCCTCTTCCACTTCAAAACAAAGGAAAAGGCCCATTGGTCTTTTCTCAAACTTCCTTGTCACATGACTTGGAAGACAATAAAGGGAAACTCTTTAGCTAACCCTTCTTCACAAAACAAAGGAAAAGGCCCTTTGGTCTTTTCTCAATCTTCTTCAGTTTTTACCGAAGAAGATCAATCTGAACGTGCCTCGGCACCAATCAGTACTAGAACTATTTCAAATAAAGATTCTTCTTTCCTTTATACAAGAGAACTTGTACTGACCAAAGAGGTATTCTGCCTACCCCGGTAGCAGAGTTCCAAGACCTCCCAACTCTCAAGATATCCCGCTCAAGATAAGGAAAATTGCTGGTGTCTCAGACAGAAACCCCTGGGGTGAATTTGCTGATCTCAGAACTTATCTTAACAGACCCACTTCGGTGAAACGCAAACAACCAAAGCCGAAGACCGAACATCATCAAAAACAAATCTCTAGGGTTAAAATCCCGGCACTTATGCCAATGAAGTGAGCACTTCCCTATATACTCAAGGGATAAAATATTTGAAGAATCGAATCATATTCCGAACATTATCAAAGAACAGATCCCTCAGAGTTTTTCTCGTCCTGCTGTTGTTCCCGATCTCCAAGAACATCTTAGACAAAAGCGGGTTACTATCTCACACCTCCAGTTCAACCATCTGATCATCATTGCAACCACAAAGTCATCATCCAATGTTGTTGTCAAATAACAAAACGATCTGTCTTCGATCGTCTGACTTTTTCTAAATCTGAAGCTATGTCAGAAGAAGATGAAGTCTTGTATGCTTCTGTTAACATGACTTCTCGAGACACTGGGGGTAGAAGGTGCTCTAAGCATGGCAAACCTCGTAAACCAAGCCAACGGTATCAGATTTACTTCAAGAATCTTCTGAAGGAGTGTTTCGACATACCCGGTCCCGAAGCCGAGACACAATCGGTCAAAGGAATCTTCTTCAAGTCCTTCGGGTCATCTTCCTACTTCTCAGTCAAGAGACGACTCTTTCTTCGACTATGATGCATACAGCGAAAGCTCTGAACAGACAGTGTCTTCCATTGTACCAAGAGAAGTAACAGTTTATGTTGTCAATGAAGATCCAGATGCTTCAACTTCTGTAAATCAGGAACAGCGAATCGCTGTACTAGAAGACAAGCTAAAAACCATGGCTGAAATGGTTGCTAGTATGCATTCTATCATAGTGGCACAACATGTCACACCACCGACTGTACCTACCGCTATAAATCCAGAGATCATAGCATCTTCAGTACCTGCCAATACTGGGCTGGGGGTAGTGTCTCCTCAAATGCCTCCTGTACAAGTACAAGTTCAAACTACACCTAGTCAGTCAGGAGCTGGGGGTAGTGCTTACAATGCTGTTCCTCCTTCTACCACTCTAACTCAACCTGCTCCTTCGTCGTCATTTGAAGACGCCAATGAAGCTGTCAAACTCTTCGAACCCAGTTCGAAGCTTTCAAAGAGAAAGACAACTTGCAAAGATTGGGGATCAAGCAGCCTTATCCAGTTGAATGGAAAGAAGTTCCGTTCCCACCAAAGTACAAGATCCAACGATCTCTTTGTTTGATGGCAGTACCTCTCCTAGTCAGTTCATCAATTATTTTGAGGTAATGACCGTTCAACTCCAGCCAAATGACGCTCTTCTTACCAGAGTGTTCGTCGGTTGTTTAGCCGGCATAGCATATGACTGGTACAGAAGTTTGCCCGATGGTTGTATCACTTCCTTCTCAGGTCTCAAAAAATCTTTCTGGAACGGTTCTATGAAGGATTCAATGACATGACTATGTCGGCTCTTAACAAAATCAAACAGAAACACAATAAAACCGCTGAGAGTTTCATCGAACGGTTCCGCCGTGAAGCCTTGAAGATGCCTCCGGAATTCCAGTTGCTGTCACTATTGATACTTGTAAGGCAAATCTTTTGCCTATCATCAGTATGTGGACAGGATCTACCCAGTTCCAAGATTGGCCCTCATTCATTGTCAACGCCAAAGCTGCGAAAGTGAGTGCTGAAAAGTTTAAACAGTTGGGGGTACAAATGTCTAACCCCGATCGAGATGAACACCAGACATCAGGTGGTGGCAACCGCCAGAACGACCGCAAAGCAAAAGAGACTTTGAACATCAATCTAAACAAGAATAAAGAATCTTTGGCTGTCAATGTGGCTCCGCCTACATCCTTCTACTCCTTCTGCACCTCCACCGAGGAAACCTCGTCCGAAAGTAGAATATTCCTTCGACGCGAATGACACTGCAAGCATCTTTGATTGCTTACTCAAAAGCAACAAGATTTAGCTCCCAGACCCAAAGAAACCTGATGAAGTCGGTAAAACAGATCATCCTAAATATTGTGTCTACCACAGGTTCATTAGACACCCTACTCGAGCATGCTACGTGCTCAAGGACAAAATTCAAGAGCTTGTCAATGCTGGTGTCGTCACTCTGCAGCAAGACGAGAAGACTGTTACTGCGAATATGGTTTCAATCCAGTTCGGTGACTTTCCTCCGCAGATGGTACAGCACGGTGTCATTCATATTCCCAAAGCTACTCTTGAGATTGAGAATCTCCCGTCTCCACCAAGTGAAGGTCTTGTTCCCTTGTCTCTTGACAACGGCAAAATTATGTGGGTCCATCCAGATCTTGTTTTCGAGTTCGAAGTTTTCTCTTCTTCTAAGAAGAAAGACCGCTCCAAAAGCAAGACAAAGACTTGCAACATGGTGTCTTTTGACCCCATAGTTGACGAAGAAATTCTGCTAGGCACCAGATCAGGAAAGCTTACTTGAAGGAGTATCCTAACTCAAGAGAATCCGCTCTTCTTCTGAACCTGTTCCAGTACAATCTACTTCCTCTGAAGAGATCCCTTCCACATCCTCGCCAGTTGTAGTGCCTATTCCTCCCAAGCCGGTGGTTGCTGACAAAGGCAAGCAACAAGTCCGTTTTAACAAGCCCCTGAAGAAATCATCTCGTACAGGACTTGAAAAGCCGTACAACTATGATATATTGGCTCAATTAGCCAATACACCGGCGAGGCTATCAATTTTGAGCTCTTGCGCCTTTTCAAAGAGACTCGAAAACTTTAAGTGAAGCTCTGATGCAGGCTGAAACTTGTTTAACTCTCCTCAAAAAGCCGGAATCAGAACCGGTCTCTTGCTGCCATTGTCATAGCGTATTAGAGTTGATTCCAAACATCACTTTCACTCAGGATGATATGCTGCTGGAGGATAATAGACATGATCGTCCTCTCTACTATACAGGGTATATCGATTCGATGAAAGTGGATCGTATCCTGATAGATCCAGGGTCTGCTCTCAGCATCATGCCAAAGACGATGCTAGACGCATTGAAGATACCAGTGCATAGTCTTTCAAGCACAATCACCACTATCTTGGGATTCAACCAAGGAAGGAGTGAACCTTTGGGCAAGATTCGCTTAAAACTCCAAATAAGCAATCTTCGCACAAAGGTGACCTTTTATATCATCGACAATCATGGTTGTTCTTACAACGTTCTTCTGGGAAGACCTTTCCTCCATAACATAACATTGTTCCATCAACTCTTCATCAATGCTTTAAATATGTCGATGACAAAGGAGAAGTTCACAAAGAAGTTGCAGACCTTTATCCTTTCAAGGGTGTCAAAGCATACTGTATGACGCTCGTATGTATAAGGAAGAATTTATGAAAGTGGTATTAGCCATGGATACTGAAGAAGACCAAGAAGCAGTGCCCAAAGACACTCTTATTATACTGTCAAAAGGCGCATTTCTCATCCTCAGTCTTCTAAACCATTGGCTATTCACTTGCCAATTCAGAAGAAACCGGTTGATGGCGAAGATAAAAGGGAGCTCACTCTTCTGAGCCACTTGTTATCGACTTACGTCGTAACAAGGACAAAAAGCAGCTCACTTCTTCTGAGCCTATTGTTGTTGATTTAACTCACAACAAGGAAAAAAGGGAGCTCACCTCCTTTGAGCCGCTTGTCATCGACCTCCGTCGTAACAAGTCTTTCCACGTTCTTCTCTCCTCCTCTTGTAATTAATCTGACCAAGCCTGCTAAGGCTAAAGGTCCTGCTGTAAATTCAGATGTACAGATCAATAAAAAGCATCTACTTTCCAGTATATTGATGTTATTTATCATACTAAATGCTTTGGATATGTTAGATAGCTTCAAATATTTACAATGGGAGTTTTACAATCTTTTCAAACAGAAGTCTCATTTGAAGATCCAGATGACTCTTACCGTATTGTACCTGCTCGAAAGAAAGGTGAAAGTCCAATACTTTTTAGTAAAGGACCAGAACAACAATTCAGCTATACGGATGATAGCAAACTTAACGATACAGGACATCTACAACTCCGTCGTTATAGTCAACAATCAAAAGACATCATCCATAAGATGGGTTATGACTTTAAAAATGGCCTCAACTACGGTAAGGGTAGACAAACTCCTATTCGTACGGCTGTTCCAAAAGGAAAATCTGATATGTATTACAGCAAGACCAAAAGAGGTCTCGGATATGCTTCTCCTCCGATGTTATCCCCAGCAGTCTCCGACTCTGATAGCGAAGAACGCTCTAACTCTTCTGATTCCAGGTCATGGATTCTGACACCATATTGGTGAAGTCCATCGTGTGATCGTATCTTCTAATATGGTCTCCGCTGAACTTCCGGAAGGCTATGATGAGGACGTTGAAGAAAATCCTAAAACATATCCTTGGGCTCAACAGATGGATAATCAGTGGGTACTCCGATTTGAACAAAGAGAACCTCCTACTGAAGATCAACTAGTTCAAGTTGATGTAGGAGAAAGCGGGTCACCTCGTCCAATCTTTATTAGCAAGAATCTTCCAGAAGCAGATAAACAAGAGTTGATTTTTCTCATTAAAGAATACTTGATGTCTTTGCTTGGAGTTAAAGACATGCCAGGTTTAGATCCCAAAATTGCTACTCACAAATTGAACATTCTGCCTAATGCTAAACCAGTCAAACACACCAACGGCGATTCAAGCCTGAAATGATAGACGCAATTGATGATGAAGTCAAGAAGCTTATCGCTTATGGCTTTATTCGAGAAGAACAACATCCTGATTGGGTAGCCAACGTTGTTCCAGTCTTGAAGAAAACCGGCAAGATTTGAGTCTGTATTGATTTTCGGGATCTTAATGAAGCATGTCCGAGAGATGAATTTCCTCTCCCTATTACGGACGTCATGATTGACAATACCTGTGGGTTCGAGCGAATATCTTTTATGGATGGATTCTCTGGATACAATAAGATCAAGATGAATCTCGAAGATAAAAACACACATCTTTCCGCACTCCTCGGGGAGTCTATTACTACACAGTGATGCCATTGGGTCTCAAGAACGCTAGTGCAACTTACCAACGGGCTATGAGTACCATTTTTAGAGAACATCTTCGTAAAACAGTCGAATGTTATGTTGATGATATCGCTGTTAAAAGTCGTCTGAAAGAAGATCATATCCAAGATTTGAGAACAATCTTCAATCTCATGCGCCAACATCAGCTCAAATGAATCCCACCAAGTCATTTTTAGGTGTCTCTAGTGGCAAGTTTTTGGCTTCGTCATTACCTCTAAGGGTATACACGTGGATCCCGAGAAGATCAAAGCCATTCAAGAGATGCGTCCTCCACGCAACCTAAAAGAGCTACGAGGATTCCAAGGTCGACTTGCGTACAGGAGATTTATTTCGAACTTGTCTGGACGCTGCAGACCATTTACTCAACTAATGAAGAAGGGTGTATCTTTCGTTTGGACCGAAGAATGTCAACGAGCATTTGATAACATAAAGCTGTATCTCATGAACCCACCAGTCTTGGTGCCACCAATCTCTGGCATACCATTCTTAATGTACGTCCGTGCTATGGACCATTCATTGGGTGCTTTACTCGCCCAAAAGAATAAAGAAGGTCATGAACAAGCCATCTACTATCTCAGTCATACTATGATTGGTGCTGAACACCGTTATAGTCCGGTTGAAAAAGAATGTCTAGCCCTTATGTTCGCTGTTCAAAAGACAAGGCATTATATCATCGGTCAAACTATTCATGTCATATCTCGAGTTAACCCTCTTCGGGTACTCATGAAGAAGTCCAGCACGCTCAACTCTCGGCTGGCTACATGGGCAATTTTGCTAGCCCAATATAAAATGGTGTATGTTCCTCAAAAGTCTGTCAAAGGTCAAGCATTGGCAGATTTCTTGGCGGCTCATCCCGTACCAGAAACATCCAAGCTTTATGATGAAATTCCAGACGAGACGTTGGAATTCAACATGATCTCTGAAGAATTTCCAATCTGGCATCTATTCTTTGACGGTGCATCCAGAATTGGACCAAATGGTGCCATTGTAGCAGGAGTCGGAGTTGTTCTTGTTTCTCCAGAGGGATCAACTATCCAAAGAGCTTACTCTCTAGATGAATCTTGCTCCAATAATATAGCAGAGTACAATGCTCTACTCATCGGTCTTCAATTAGCCAAGCAATTGAATATCGAATATTTTGAAGTTTACGGCGACTCTAAACTGGTTGTCAACCAGGTTAGAGGAACTTATGAAGTCGCCATCAAGATCTGGTACCATACTTTGAAGCAGCAATCAACATGGCTACATCATTCAAAGCTTCTTCATTGAATATGTATACCGAGCATGCAATACTGAGGCAGATGCTTTGGCCAATTTGCAGCAGTTTTAGCCATTCCCATAAGAAGACAACCAGTGGTGGTTATCTCTATCGAGAATTGTTTTGTGTCGAAAACAATCGTAACATCGAGTTCAGTAATCTTACTGAAGTTAATGTTATCAATGAAGATTGGAGAACTCCCTTCATCGACTTCGTAGTCCATGATATACTTCCTGAAGATCTAAAAGAAGCTACGAGTATTCGTCGACGATCTCTACGTTTTATTACAACCAAACCACTAAGACTCTCTATCGACGGAATTATGACGGCTCCTTTTACGCTGTCTAGGGTGATGAAGAAAACAGGTGTTGCATGAGCTCACGACGGTGTCTGCGGAGCATTAACCCGGTCCTAAACTACAGGATCGTATCCGACACATGGGTTACTACTGGCCCTCTATGGTATCAATACCATTGAATATGCAAGAAAATGTCGAGCTTGTCAAATCCCGTAGATTTCCTTCATCAACCGTCAGAATTCCTACATCCGACAGCCGCTTCCTGGCCTTTCGAAACTTGGGGCTATGGACATCATAGGTCCTATTAATCCTCCTTCTTCTAGAGGACATCGGTTCATTCTAGCAATAACCGACTACTTCTCTAAGTGGACTGAAGCTGTACCTTTAGCTGAAGTCAAAACCAGCATGTCATAACTTTGTCAAATACCATGTCATTTATCGATTTGGTGTCCCTCGACGAATCATCCATGACAACGGACCGCAATTCATCGCCAGAAATTCATAAAATTCTGTGATGATCACCGAATTGACAATGTCGCTTCGACAGCCTACAATCCTGCTGCTAATGGATTAGCTGAAGCTTTCAATAAAACCATTATCAAGCTCCTAAAAAAGTTTGTATCCACTAACAAACAGAATTGGAGTGAAAAGCTTGGCGAATGTCTATGGGCCTACCGAACTACGGTCCGCAACCCTACAGGCTTTACACCTTTTTCTTTGGTGTATGGCTGTGAAGCTGTTCTTCCTCTGGAACTTCAAATTCCTTCTTTAAGGATTGCCATTGCTAACGAGCTCACTACAGAGAACAATGATCTTCTTCGACGAGAAGCGGTTAATGGCTCAGCAACGTATTGAGTTATATCAAGCCCGCATCTCGAAGACTTTCAACCGCAAAGTTAAAATCAGAACCTTTCAACAAGGAAACTTTTTTAACAGTCAGACGTCCTATGACTATGACTCACATAGCAAAGGCAATTTCGATCGAAGTGGGAAGGTCCCTATGTTGTAAGCAAAGTCTTCTCAAATGGAGCCTATCAACTCTCAGAGCTCGACGGTCGAATTGCAATGATGCCTATCAATGGCAAGTTCCTTAAAAAGTAATGTATAAATATAAATGCTTGCAAATCATCAGACAAGTTCAAGTTCATAAATAAATTTTATTTCATCATGAATGATAGTACATGATATTAAGGGAGATCACTATCATCCTTCTTAACATTGGGACGCGACCACTGCCGTCTTTCTCAAAGACACGGTCAGCAAAAGAGCCGAGAACCTCCTTGCTGGAGCCCACGAGGAACTTACAAGCAGCTATCCTCATGGCTTCCTCCTCTTCAGTTTTTCTGGTTCAAGCAGAAAATCCAGGATGTCTGCGGTGCTTGAGTGCAGTCGAACCTTCGCCTGCTTTATTTGCATTGGCTGAACTGGATCAGCAGGACGTTCTTCAATGCCGTCTCAACCTTCGGAGCGAGTTCAGTCTTCTTGGGTGCATCTCCAGACGACATTTTATGTTAGAAAAGGAAGTGCTCCTTTCTGCTAAATTTATGTTCTATTTATAGGCAGAGATTCTCCAAATAACGAAGCGACACATTCATTTGACGGTTCATCCGTTCATCTGACGGTTCATCCGTTTATCAGACGGTTCATTCGTTCATTCACATTCATCAGACGGTTCATCCGTTCATTCACATTCATTTGACGGTTCATCCGTTCATCTGACGGTTCATCCGTTTATCAGACGGTTCATTCGTTCATTCACATTCATCCGACGGTTCGCCCGTTTATTCACATCCATCTGACGGTTCGCCCGTTCATTCATTATCACTTGACAGTTTGTCCGTTCATTCCACCATTCGAAGGTTTATCCGTTCCTTTTGACGATTTATTTCGTTCACACCTTTTTGACGATTCGTTATCGTTCATCATCCATATCAGCAACTTATCGTTCTTGATTAAGTTGTCAATTGAAATAATAATATTCGATATATTCTGCCACGTCCATATTACCTCTGAGCAAATATAATGAATATAATTATTTTCCTACAAAATTCATAATATATCATGTCCTGTACCTCTGAATATATTTTCTATATCTATTATTTATATCTGAACAAGATATGCAATAAATGATAGAGCCACAACAAAATGTATTTTATTAATCAAAATATGAGGCATTACAAAAACACATGTGCTACAAAAGATACAAAAAGTTCTTTCTAATGAGGTGGAGGTGTTATCAGACTAGCAATTTGTTGTTTCAGAGTCTGTAGTCGCTCTTCATGAGATGACATCACTATCCTTATGGCTTCTTCCATCCCAGTTTCTTCATTGAAAGCAGGCATGGCCACCATTCGGCAAGTAATCTCAGCATCATGAGCTGCTACATAATCATCCCTCTCTGGATCAGTGCATTGAATTGCTGAACTGCAATCTGATGATCAGTGACTTCATTTTCTAATTCTCCTGGAGACGAGCAATCTCTGCCCTCAGCTCAGCAGCTCTCTTCTCTTTTCTTTCAGCCATCAAGGAAACTATTCCAGCTTGGATTTATATTCAGCAGATTTTGCAGAGAAATCTTCCAAAAGGTTCTGGAGATTCACCCTTTCAATGTCAGCTGCCTGAGCCAGTTGTTCGAACTCTGCCTGCACTAGAGACTCCACTTCTCCTTGATTAAGCTCTTTATAGTTTTTGATGGAAATCTCTAGCTCATTCAAAATATGACCCAGGAAAGTGGCATGAGCCTCGTCACCTTGTTCTCGGATAGCCCTTACTAAGAGAGAGGTTGGACCTCTAACCATAAAAAAATCAGTACCCTCTTTTTTCATTCTATTTACTAGAGGTCCCAAAGACTCAAAAAAGCATCTGGTAAATGATTGGATCACAAGATTATAATCGCTATAGCACCAGGAGTTGTAGCTACTCCTGTTGATGACGAGGCCGCAGGATGTTCAATCTCTCGCATCTGGACAGCGGGCTCTTTGAATAAAGGAGCCAAAGTGGAGCTAGTTGCCCCTCCTGGTTGTTCCTCTGCAAAAGTAAAGATTGTCATTTTGCCTGTTGTTTGCTATTGTCCAAGAAGATTAAAGATGTAAACTGTCTTACCATGGTTGAATCCAGCAATGAGCCTATCATCTGCAGGAATAGACTCTAGCTGAGCAGAAGTAGCTTCAGCCATAATAGCTTGGCTACTGCCCGCTTCAGAACCAGGATAAATGATGACTGCTACTAGCAATCACCGTCGTTATAGGCACTATGTCCGTGCACGTCGGAGGTGCTAGAGGAGTCTCAAGATCTGCAAGAAATACAAATAAAGATGTTAGCTATCAATCTATTTAAGAGGAGATTGCTAATTTTATTTTATACCTTGAGGACCAGTTGCGGGAGTTTCCTCCGGAGCTTCTTCTGCTGCTTTTTCTGGAGATACTTCTACCTCAACATCCTCTTCAGGATTTAAGGTATCAGCGACATTTTCTGGAGATACTTCTACTTCAACATCCTCTTCAGGATTTAAGGTATCATCGACAGCATTAGAAGATATATGCACTTCATCATCCCTTTCGGGATCTTGCATATCTTCATCAATATTTCGGACGAAGAGCTCTCCTCATCTTCACCTTCTTCTGGTGCATTCCCGTTGGTAGTTGCAGCTTGGTCAAAATAGTCCTCCAGCGGGCTGTAGTTGCAATCTTCTAGAGCTGCAATCACTTCACGATCTTCCTCTTCGCGGAGGGTCCTAGGAGTAGGAGGAAGTTGAGTCGTCTCCGCAGCAGGTGAAAAGATCGTACAACATCTTGCTCTTCCTCCATGATATTTCCTCTGGGCTCTTCGGCCTCAGTTCTCGGATCAAGATCTTCCCTCTGCTCGATCTCTTCCCTATGTTCTGGACTAGGAGTTTTATTCCTAGACTCTGAAATAGGAGTGGGAGATGGCATAGTAATCCCGCCGCAGCATCCACTACTATTGAAGACGGGGCTCGTCTAGAAGGAGAGGCCATTCGATTTCTTCTTTGGGCCAGCTTCTTCTTTCTTTTCAGAGGCCTCTCAGGGCTCTCTATGTTTACGGTCTCGACTTGTCTTTGAACAGAGGTCGGTGTGGTAGCTTCTTCTTGCTGAATTGTCTCGGCCAGCTGCCGAGATTGAGATCTAGTGGTAATCTTTTCAGAGGAATGATCTAAGATCAGTTTCTTCTTTGCTGCCGGAGCGGGAGGCTCCTCTCTTCTTCTCTTCTTGGCTAGAGATTTAGCCACCTTCAAAGAAATACGCAGTGGCGCGTTAACCTCTTCAGGGAACATAGCGTCCCTTGAAGCTTCCAAGGGTGCATCTACTGGTTCATGCACCTCATCATTTCCTAAGCGACATGACGGCTCCTCCCCTCTTCAATCTTGTTGAAGACACGAAGCTATCCGCGAGATTGAAATTCTCAGCAAAGGTGTTCGAAGATGTATAGAATACTGAGTATGTAAATAGCATCCAAGGGCCATGATTGCTGTTTACTGGCATCGAGAATGTTACTTTCGTATCTCGAGCATTATAATAAGCCCAAGCTCGGGCCCCATCTATCAAGAAACCCTTTCCTTGAAGGCACGTGATAGCATTTCCCACATGGAATTGGTTGTACCTGAACTGCCGAGCAAATCGACTGGGGAGATATGGCTCTAAATAACATTTTCTTCAAACCGATACACCAAATAGGACGGTCGAATTGTCTTCAACCACTCAAAAGCTGTACGGCTCAAAGGTTGCATCTTCGAGTCAATCATATTTCGACATTTGTTCATATCCAGCAGGAGGAGGAGTGCAACAAAAGTTCCATCCTTTGCTCAGGTTCAGAGCATATCTACAATCTCTCAGAGAAGTGTATTTCTACTTACTATGAGAGTATCTCCGCAAAAAGCTGCCGTCGACTGGTCCCATGCCGGGGTCCATCAAAGTAGGATGTGAAGAAGCAACCACCCGAACAGATATGTATACGGCAATTCTAGCTGAGGAAATTCTTTTTCTTCTTTAGCTTTCAACATCAGATCAACGTACAGACGAAGACTGGCATTCAACCTACAAGTCATCGCTGACAAAAGATCCATCTTGTAGCCGAAGACTAATCTAACGGCGGCAAAAAGAACACCGCGATGGAAGCGGTCTACGGCACTCGATCCTGGAACTACAAACCGACGGAGCCAATATGTCAGAAACCCTGCTAATTGGGCTTCTTTTTACATAAATCTATATCCTACTCTCAAATAACTCTCGAGAGTATCTCCTTTCTTCAAAGGAGGACATTGATGATCATCCTTCATCTCTTCATCCAAATCCCCACTTTCTTCCATCAGTTTCACCACGTCACTGCTGCTCAGTGGTCTAAAGAAGTCAGGATAGCATCTATCATGTTCCTTGGTCTTCGTTTCTTTAATGTGGTTAAGAACAGATAAGGCAACCATTTTGAGGAATAGCAGGTATTTGATGTAGCACTTTTGTAAAACAGAGAACAAATTTTATAATGACATAAGTTCTTCGAAGACTGCTACCATTTCTGCGTTCTCTTTTCAAGTTTGTCCAACTCATCATTAGTTGGGACAAATTCTTCATATGGAGCATCACCCATTGGCAAGTAAGAGATGTACTGCATCTCATGAAGTGTAAACCCGATCTCTCCGCCAGGAGTCATGAAAGTCCCTGTTCTGTAATTGTATCTTTCTGCTAGAGCCAAGAACAGATGCGTTGGGGGCAAAACCATAAACAGTGGCATGCACTGCTTGGTACAAATTGATTTGCTGAAGTTTGTTTTCAAACTTCGTCAAAATCCAGTTTGCTATGCAGTTCCATCTCTTAAAATCTGGATTCACCAGTCCAGTCAATCTGAGGTCCTGCTCAGGATACCTTCCTTCGACCTTCGCAAACTCATTTACGAATATTGGAGTTCTGACAGGCAATAACAAGGAAGAATTCTCTGGCGGAATACAACCGGGTTTCAAACCTCTTAACAAGACACTGTATCGTTCTGAGGAACTGTAGAACATGTCCTTCTTATTCGGCCCCTTCTTCACAAAAATCCTTCCTGGACGGGCATCTTGGAAAGGTGTAAGGTTCCATTCCATCTTCCTCGGATAGCTCGCATGAGCATACCGGATAAGGGGAGGCAGCGAGAAATCTGGTATCGAGAATGACCTATCCTTCTGATGGACAATCCTTTCTTCCATCTTGGCCTCGGTTGAGAGCTTTTCTCAAAAGCATCGCCGAACAGGAATAATGGCTTCTTGTGAATGACAGCGTCTGCTGACTCCAGAGGTTATCCATTCATCAAACATAGCAGAGTCTCATTATCTTGGGCTATCAAAATAGCCTGATGGGAAGTTGGCAGATCATATTGAGGATAGTGCACATGGAAAGGTCCTCTTTGTATTCTGACTCTGAAAGAGTTCCTACAAAGTCCTCATATCCAGGATCTTCTCTAGTATTAACTGCATCAGATAGAGAAAACAAAAATTCAGTACAAGTCAAGTCAAAGATTTTGTCATCAGTTTGCGCAACATCAGATTGCACAACATCAAATTGCGCGATATCAGATTGCGCAACAATCAGACTGCGCAAACAAACAGTCATCAGTTTGCGCTGATAGTCTCGCGCAAATCAGCAAATTGTGCTAACTTTTGCCAGCGCAGTTCAACCGATTGCACAGAATGTCGTCCTTCATAAAAATGAAGAACAACTGATTTGTGCAACCAGAACCTAAAAAGGGTGGCGCAGTATGATCACATCTCTAAAAAGAGATAGATTCTGAAAGAATAAGTGAGATCAAAACCCTAAAAAGAGTTTTGATTAAGTCATCTACCTCGCAGCGCTGGATGAGCAGTTTCGTGACGAGAAGCACGTCGCGCAACCCTTGCCAAAGATTCGGTGGGGCTTTGCCCTTGGCAGCGGCAGAGGAACGCTTGGGAGCCATCAAGATCGTCGGAGAAGAAAGGAAGAAGGAGCTCGAAATTTCTCTCTCAAGTGCACGGAGAAGGCAAAGTAAAGAATGAAATAGAAGTAGAGAATATTTATAGTTTTCGAAAACGAAACGGCCGTCTCAGATTGCACATAAAAATGGGGCTAATCCCTCAGATTGTGCAGACAGCTCATTTCATGCGAAATGGATTGTAATTTCAAAATTAAAGTATTTCAAAATTTTGAATAAGTTCAACTTTCGAAAACTTTGAAGGGGGTCTTGTAGGTCCTAAAAAATCAAGTTGCATACATCAACAAAGTCATGAAGATCAAGAAATGAATCTTTCAAATAAACTGCACAGATCAGATTGCGCAATATACAGATTGCGCATACTAGATTGTGCACACTACCAAGCGCGCAGGCTGACGTGACAAATCATCATTACCTGACACAAATCAAATCTTCTGACAGCTGACAGCGCGGAGAACAAGGCGACCGTTCGTTTAATCGTGCAGCACGGCGCTCGAGGACAGCTGGTAGCACAATCCATGTTGGCGTAATCCATTCCTCCTGCGCAATCCAAAGCCAGCGTAATTCAGGTTGCGCATTCTATCAACATAAATGACAAAATACACGTGGCATTCATGCCATCATTTTTTCATTATGGCAACCGTCTACACACGATCATGCGCATTTCAATCAAATGATGCCATGTGTCCAAGATAGTTGGCCCATGATCCAGCAATTGCCTGCGCAGTCTGCTGTTGCGCAACCCAATTGATGCGCAATCCACATGCGCAGTCCAGAATAACTAAAAGTTAGTTATTTTTCAGAACTCTATAAATAGAGTTTCAAGTCTCCATTCATCATAAGAGATCAGACTTTAAAGTTCAGAGAGTCCAGGAGTTCTTGCCCAAGTGCTGCTGCATTCTTCCGAGGCTTTTGCCTTCAATTTCTGAGACTTTTTGCCTTCAATTCCAGAGTTGTCTTCAACTTCAGAGGCTATCGTCTTCAAAGTTCACATCGTCCAAGGGATAAAGAAATCATCTTCTAGATTGGATTGCTACAGTTGTACCATTCCCAGAATTCAAATTGTAATCTTTTACAAAGTTTGTATCAATAAAGTTCAACACTTTTGTTTTTGCAAACAAAATTTAGATCGTCTATGTGTGCCAAGTAGAGATATCAGACAGGAGGTTATGATAAAAGCCCACAGTTCTCAGTATTCTATACACCTTGGAGGGACCAAAATGTACAAAGATATCAAACAGCACTTCTGGTGGAACAGAATGAAGATGGAGATAGCTAGATTCATTTTTTGTTGCTTATTATGTCAGCAAGTGAAGGCAGAACAACAAGGGCCAGCTGGATTATTACAACAGCTTCCTATCCCGAATGGAAGTGGGAGCATATCACAATGGACTTTGTGACCGTTTACCGAGATTACCAAGTGGTAAGGATGCTATTTAGGTGATAGTGGATCGGCTTACGAAGGTGGCACATTTTCTTCTTTTTAGAGTAGGACAATCTACCGAAAAGTTGGCAGAGTTGTATATGCCAGATAGTTAGGCAGCATGGGGTCCCTGTCAGTATTGTGTCAGATAGAGATACCTGTTTTATATCATATTTCTGGAAGAGTTTACATCAGAGCCTGGTACCAAGTTAAGATTTAGTACGGCTTACCACCCATAAACGGATGGACAATCAGAAAGAACAATTCAGACTTTAAAGAGATGTTACGAGCTTGCACCCTATATTTTGGAGGATCATGGGAGAGTCACCTGCACTTAGTCGAATTTTCGTACAACAACAGTTAACAAGCCAGTATCCAGATGGTGCCATTCGAAGTACTGTACGATAATAAGTGCAGGTCGCCACTGGCATGGGATGATATCGGGGAGAGGAAGATATTAGGCCCATATATGATTGTTCAGACGGTTGAAGTGGTTAAGGAATTAGAGAGCGACTTCGAGTTGCACAAGATCTACATCGTCATTGGACAGACCAGCATCGTAGGCCGTTAGAATTTTCTGTTAGGGACCACATGTTCTTGCGGATCTTACATACTCGTAGGATCATTAGATTTGGTGTTCGCAGAAAGTTGAGTCCGCGATACGTGGGCCCATTTATTATCCTCGATAGGGTAGGCGATGTTGCTTATCATTTGTCCCTTCACCTTCGTTATGAGAGGTGCATGATGTATTTCATGTATCTAAGTTGCATAGGTATGTATCGGATCCAAGCCATATCCTTGATCATTCTGAGATGGTTGTTGGTACCAACATGTCTTACGAGGAACAGCCTGTATCCATTTTGGACCGAAGGAGAAGATACTTAAGAACCGAACATTTAGCCATGTCCGTGTTGCTTGGGGTCATTACTCCTTAGGAGAGTCAATGTGAAACGTGAGGATGATATCCGATCACGGTATCCGCACCTATTTGACTCACAAGGAATATTTCTTTCCATGTACCTTGATTGTCTTGATTTCTCATGCTTATCACCCTATGGGTAGAAATTGCTTGATGTTGTAGATTGATAAATATAGATATATTACTTGCTATTAATATTGTAAAATGATTGCTTGTTTGCTAGAATTGCTTGTAGTTGGATTAGTCTAGCCCTGATGTTTCTAGCCTGCTTGGATTTGAAATTCGAGGACGAAATTTTCTAAGGAGGGTAGAGATGTCACTCCCCGTTCCCGGAATACATATTTTTAATACGTTTACTACTTGACTGTATTTATTTAGTATTTATCATGCATTTATTCTGTATTTAATTCCTTTAATTACATGATAAATATTTTTTGTATTTTATTTTCTGCTTTTGCTTAGCTCTTGGTTTATTTCGGTTCATGTTGAACCAACTTGGTTTGGCTTGGTTCATCATGATAAGGGGTGGATGGTCTAGATTGTATGGAGAAGGAATGGGTGGTGGAGATCAAACTTGACTTGATATTTATACACATTTTCTTTTCTCTCTCCCCACAAACTCTCATTTCATTTCCTCCACCAAAACCCTAACCCAATTTGGAGAGGCAAGTACATCTTGCACACCATGAGGGATTTTATGCATCCCTATTTTTTTTATCTATGTTGTTCCTCTCCTCTTTTTCTACAAGTTTAGGTCTTGAAGTTTTTGATTTCCATGAATTGTTGTGTAGATCTAGGTTTCAAGTTTCGATTTTATGGGTTTTCATGGTTTTGATCTATCAAACTTTATTGTTTTCAAAAACAAGTTATTCCATGTTGTAGAGAATTCAATTCTAGTCAATTTTGACCTTTATTTCGTCTAATTTCGTGTCCGATAGCCCAAGTTATGGCCATTTGAAGTTTTTGAAACTCCATGACCGAAGCTTGCTGGTACAGAAGCATCCATGTTATGCGCCTAAAGTCACTATGCCTAAAGGCATGTTATGCGCCCAAAGGCACTATGCACCCAAAGGCATGCTATACGCCCAAAGACACTATGCGTCCAAGGCATGTTATGCGCCCAAAGGCACTATGCGTCCAAAGGCATGCTATGCGCCCAAAGGCACTATGCGTCCAAAGGTATGTTATGCGTCCAAAGGCACTATGCGTCCAAAGGCATGCTACGCGCCCAAAGGCACTATGCATCCAAAGGAATTGCTATGCCTAAAGATACTATGCGTCCAAAGGCATGCTATGCGCCCAAAGGCACTATGCGTCCAAAGGAATTGCTATGCTCCCAAAAAATTTTATGCTCCTAAAGGAATTGTTATGCGCCCAAAGGAATTGTTATGCTCCCAAAGGAATTGTTATGCGCCCAAAGGAATTGTTATGCTCCCAAAGGAATTACTATGCTTCCAAAACTGCTATGCTCCCAAAGGGACTGCTATGCGCCTACAGTGAATCAGTGCATTCTCCACCTGTGTGCGCATAACAGTCGTTTCAGTCTGCGTGTTTCGCTAAATTTGCACCATATGTCTTATTTTGCGCGATTCGTCAAATTCGAGCATTTCGTCTTATCTCGCGCATTTCGCTGGATTACGCCACTTGATGCATGTTAGTATTTTAATACATATTATTGTGTGGAGTGTGCCTTGTGTCTTGATTGGCTTGTGGGCATCCGTATCACTGGTACTTAACCCTGAGAGTTATAGACTCGACCATGCTAAATACTAGTTTGACTTTCATACATTGTCACGAATTGACATTAATTGTTACTCTGACTAAATGATTGATCATGCGTTCCTAGTTGGAACTAAAAGACTGGCTAGTCATCTTATTGAATTGAATGAGACACGCTCATGTATGAACCATGAACCATTGCGATCGACTAGCCGATCCCGATTAGCATATGGACACGTGCTGACTTCAACTTATTTCTACAAAATCTGCATGTGTACTTTACAGTCAAGGCATGATTATCCCATGGCTAGGTTTGATTGTTGCATTACGCTATGTAAGACCTACAACCTAACCGCACAGGCTTCGTTGTAGAGTTATTGTGAAACCCAATTTTTGTAAAGTAAATTAATATTAATATTATAATATTATTGCTATTATTATTAGTATTATTTGTGAGTTTAAAAAAAT